>VWZY01011421.1:23895-66720 GCA_013399075.1 Chloroceryle aenea | reverse complement strand
TTTTTTTTTTTGCTTTATTAAAGAAGCAAACACTTCTTTTCCCCATTCCCTATTGACAAGTGAAAAAAACCCAAGCAACTTTATTTCTGTTCTTCAGAACAAATAGGACTCTTTGGCCTCTACCCTTTCCCCTTGATATATAGCAGTTCTTTTACCCATATAGATTACCTTCAAGGAAGAGTATTTTTACAGGTACATAGATGATGCACAGTATGTATATATGTGTGAAAATACAGTATATGAACATAGTTATTTAGTATTATTTTTACAGTTGTATTTGTATTTTTAAAAGCTCAGTGAAGAAAACATGACATTGTACATTGTTTTCTTTAATTTGCTAATCTGTGTGTTTGCAGGTAATTCTTCCGCTGTTGAAAAGTGATTTGTATGAAGTAATGCAAGCAGTGATCAATAAAAAGTTGTCTAGTTCCATGCCAGTTTGGTTTGAAGACAGTGCAGCCGTGACGGTGGTCATGGCAAGTGAAGGGTATCCAGGAACATATCCCAAGGGTTTGGAAATAACAGGTAAGTGTAGCAGGAGAAACTGCAGAAGTCTGATTCCTCCTCTGCCCTCTCTTCATTCCCTCTCCTGCCAGATGAGGGTGAATCAGTGTAACTCAGATTCACAGACACCATAGATCTTGTGCTCAGCAAGAGATGACTGAATTTTCCCCCCTCACATATCCAGTTCTCTGCACTGCATTTTTAAGTTCTGTAGCATTTCTTTAATAAGTGTTAAAGTAGTCCTGGGATGCTCACTGATTCTTACATAACATTGATGCTGATATGTTTTGTGGTCTCTAAGTCAGTGAAGTATAAAATCCAGCTGGAATTAGATGTTGCCTGAAGATCTTCCAGCTAAATACCTCTTTCTGTGTCTCTGAGCCTGCAAGCAGCAGACTTGTCTCTCCTCAAAATGGAGCTTTTACAAGTTTGTTCCTCTTTTCCAGCATGATCACACTGAATTGTGACTGTGGTTTCTAGACATGATCAATAAGTGTTGAATATCAATTTGTAATTTAATAGAGAATGTTCTAATCAGTTGATTTTTTTCTGTGTTTATTTTCTTAAACAGGACTTTCTAAGGCTAAGCAACTAGGTTTGGAGGTGTTCCATGCAGGCACAGCCCTGAAGGATGGGAAAGTGGTGACTAGTGGAGGAAGAGTCCTTACAGTGACTGCTATTAAGGAGGATCTAATGACAGCACTGCAAGAAGCCAACAAGGGAGTAGCAGCCATACACTTCAAGGGAGCCATTTATAGAAATGACATTGGTTATCGGGCTATAGCTTTCCTGAAGCAGTCCAGGTAGATATTTGAAGTACTTGGAAATAATTGGTGTAAAAGGAACTCAAAGACATCACTAGATTATTACATTAATAAACTGATGTTGATATTATGTATAAGTCTAGATAAGTTTGAATTACCTTCCCTGTTAGCAGTCTAAGCAAGACCAGCTAAGGAGGAACAGGCTTTTTGATGGCTCCTTCATCCATGTTCTTACTCTGCCAAGTCTGAGTTAAGCTCCAGTGACAAGCGTAGAGGAATAATGTGCTGCTGCCGTCTGGTTTAGGGAGGATGAACTTCTGGTTTTTGCGCTTTAAACCGTAGCTTTTGCTCTAGATTTGTATTGTCCATAAGTCTAACATTAATATTGAGAAATGTATCTATGAACAAAGTTATTGCTTCATTTGAAGAGTTTTTAGAAATGGTTAAAATGATCTACACCTACCTTGCTGGGATATGCATTTTTGTTGAGTACCTGGCTAACAACTTGGGTAGGTATTATTGTTCCTTTTTGTTAATAATCCTTTTGTTTTCACAGTATTTGGTTTAATAGTCCTGAGATTATACGAGTGCAGGGATTTGTTTTCTAAGCAGTGTATCCTTCTGTCTCTCTAATGTTACTGAGAGCTTCTTGCAGGTTTTTAGACTCATTTTTACCTAATATCAAGCCTATCCACTGCTCCAGTTAGCTCAAAACAGAACTTTTGATAAGAAGTTGTTTTGTAATCTACAGAGCATATTAGTAAGAGTTCCACTTTTGCTGAGAATGTATACTGATTAGTATATTGTAAAATTATGATCAATAAAATTACTAAATGCAGAAGGGTGTTCATATATAGTCTTCTTTCTCTCTCCAGTATTATGCATCTTTTGAGAAATGTATGTGAAAATATGTAACTGGGTTTTGTATTGTAGTAGAAAAAAAATTAGGTCAGTGTATGAGGCAAGAGAAGAAGGTGATTTAATGAACAATTCTCTAAAACTCTTGAGTTCACGGGCCATAGCCATTAAGTTTCTTGACTGGAGTGCCTGTATGCTGGGGGAATCCCTGACTTAAAAAGGAGACTCCTGGGAACTGTTTACAGTCATTGCCAGTTTCACTGTCCTTGAGTCTGCACCAGATTTTGCTCAGACATCCTAAAAT
This sequence comes from Chloroceryle aenea, assembly GCA_013399075.1. Lineage (NCBI taxonomy): Eukaryota > Metazoa > Chordata > Aves > Coraciiformes > Cerylidae > Chloroceryle > Chloroceryle aenea. The sequence continues at coordinate 64,290 of VWZY01011421.1, read as the reverse complement.
TGGAAGAACAGTCAGGCACGTTCTCTTTGGACTCTGTGTTGCACACAGTGAAGGAAGGGTAATGGTTTGCTCTGTAAAGTTGGGGATGCCCTTTCTCTTGGCAGCTTTGTGAGATCAAGTTCTGTGCATTTCACTTCATGAAAATACCCAGAATAATTATTTAATAAAGAATATATTTTTATTTAAATTAAGTAGATTACATGCTTTTAAAAGTAACATGAAAATATGGTCAATATTTATCATGTTCTGAAAGGGCCTAACTTTTGTCCCTTATTATTGCAGGCTAGTATTTCCTTGAGTCTTATTCACAGGCTGAACAGCTACTCCTTATAATTATTTTCCTCTTGCAAATTTTTGAGCAATGATGTAATGCGAGTGCAGATGCCTTTGTATTTTCCTAGCAGCACTGCCCTTTGGCCAGTTGTTTTGTTGTTACTAGTCCTTGTTAATCACCGTTGTGTTTCACACTTAGAATTTAAACTTAATACCGAATCACATCCGTAAGAGAGCCAAAATAGGTATGACCCTAAAACAGGGATGCACCAGGTAGCCTGATTCTTGCCACTGACAGTGCAGAAATAACAATTGCATAACTGGAGTGAGATACTTTTGGTATAACTAGTAATTAAAGTCATTAAACTCACTATCTCCAAAATGAAAGGTCCTTCTGTAAATATGGGATGGTCCTTGGTCAGTGATATGGACAGACAAGTCACATATACCAGTCTGTGCAAAGTGTGCTTTCTCTGTTGTACGATTGCATGTAACACCTGGATGTTACGGACGTTTCTTTCTAGATTGATTAAATAGAACTTGGTTCTTTTTAAATACACTTTAAAATACATACTTTAATGGAAAGTCTATTTACGTAAAAAAAGTTTGGCTGTTTTTGTGGTGGTATCATTCCAGGTGATAAGGAGAGGCAACCTTTAACTACAGTTGTAAAGCTCTCAAAATATGGTAGAGATTATTGATTTATGTGATACTTCTGGTTTGAAAAGCTAATTTCACATTGATCTTGCATGGTGCTGAGGTGTTCTGATACAGCACTGCATTTTTGTATACATGTGTTTTGAGCGTAGGAGCTATACTGCTGACACCTCAGTAGCTGAACCAGAGATTCAAATCTTGAAAAGTCAGATCCATTATTCCACCTATTTTATCCTATTGTTGGTTTAGAGCTTTTTTTTTTTTTTGGTTTACTGGTTTTTATCTTGGTATTTGGCTGGATAGTGTGTGATTCCCAATGCTCTGATGCTGTCTTCAAGATGTCTGGAACTATATGAATACTGCTTATGGCAGAGTCTGGTGCAAATCCATGAAGTTTTGTTTCTTCAGTATAATACTCTCTATCTTTAGGTATGTGTCTGAGGTCAGGTTCCAAGCAACCAAAAGATTAACCTTTGAGACATTGAACCTCCCTGAAATGAGTACTGGAATGCTTAGAGATCATTTTATATGTGCAAAGTTACTGTACAAGCAGGAAAGTAGTGGTAATTGACAGTAGAATAGGATTCTGATTGGTTAATCCCCTTAGTCATGCAGTGCTGTAAAGAAGTAAACATTATTTTTTAAATACATGTTTGTGCACTTAGAAATCAATCGCCATAACATTATTTTCTTAATATTCTTTCAGAGGCTTGACTTACAAAAACAGTGGGGTAGACATTGCAGCAGGGAATACTTTGGTTCAGAAAATTAAACCCCTTGCTGCAGCCACATCAAGGTCAGGTAAGACTTGTACCTTCTGTTACTTCTTCAGTCAGTTCATGGCAATGAGGCTTATCATTTGATCTTGATCTTGATACAAAAGCTCATATTTATGTGTTCTGCATCTTTCTAGAGTACACAAATATTTGTGGTAAGCAAGTGCCTGTGCTTTCTTCAAAATATACTTCCTTAAGTTTACAGATTTCCTTATTTTAAAATGACTCAACTATATCTCCTGAATGTCATGAACAGTAGAGAATACAGTATAAACAGGATAAATGCAAGCAAAAATCCTACCATTTACTTCTCTTTTTGCTCATATTGTTATTATTTCTTGGACAGTGAACTATACAGTTTTGGTAGATGGATCTTTAGAAAGGTATACAAGATGTAGAAATTCTCAGAAATACTGTTACTTGAGATAGGTGTAGAAGACAATACTGTTGCTTGGTTAAAACAGAATCAAATAATCTTTTTTTTTTTTACCCTCGGGTTGTGAACTCAGGCACATCTTGCTCTAGCAAGTCCTTGTAATTCTTTTGATAGATTTAAAATATCGTTCATTTGTGAAATAACCCTTTTTACTTCAAATTAACTGAAAACTGTCAAATAATGTCAGATATACATAGAGAGAAATGTATAGATGCATGAGTATAACTAGTTATTTCTTGGCATTTTCTACTCATGCTTGTGTAACTCTTAGGATTTAACTAATTTTAGTTTTCAGATTACCATACTTACCTATCACAGGCAGTCCTGGAATTAAGAGTCTTAATGTACTATAAGTAGCAGTATTAGCAAAGAGATAGGAAAATTCAGTTGGAAAATGCCTAGTTGTCTTCTTTACTCAGGGAGCAGTAAGTAGGATGCTTCAGTGTGTTACCACAATTCCTTTTCTGTTTTTCAGAAAAATGCTTGTTGCAAGTACAAAGGTGAACTATATCAGTCACAGTAATTACTGAGTGTTCCATCGCAAAGTTCTGGATTTTTAGCCTTAGGTAATAATGAAGAAAAAAATACAAAGCAAACAGAAGATTAGGGTCTCCCAGGCCTCTGTGAAGAGGCTCGCAATGTCAGAGAAAAGATTTCTGGTGGGAGTCCAAAGTTATACTGACAAACATCAGAGAGAATGTGTGTTGGAGATCCTGAAGAAACCTATGAAATCAAAAATTTACTATTTTTTTCCTGTTTTCTGGCTGGCAGGCTGCAATGCAGAGCTTGGAGGATTTGCTGGCCTCTTCGATTTGAAAGCAGCTGGTTACAAAGATCCTATAATGGTATCTGGAACTGATGGTGTTGGCACAAAACTCAAGGTAATAGGAAAATCCATGAAAGGAAGGAAAATAGCACAGAAAGGAAAATATTTTAACAGAAAATATCAGTTGTCTTAAAAATACCTATTTGCCTTTCTAAAAGGGGAATGAAAAATTAAATTCCCCCCCTTCAGGCAAAAGAATTAAATATCCATTTAATTTCTGGCATGTATGTAGCCATACTTGAAATGTTGCTTAACATAATTCATTTTTAATATTAAGTATGTAACTGGGGACTCCATTAAGGTAGAATCTCCACCCTCAAAATGATTTCTCATGGGGAAAATAATTTAATTACATGGTTGCTATTCTGTTTATGCAAACTGCAGTGAAACCCTTTCCAGTTCAATCCCCTTCCCTAAAGTACGTACCAATTAAGGAATTAACAATTCCTAAAATAAAATATTAGGAGGTGCTCATAGAGACGATAATAAATGAAGCTGCTCTTCAGAAAGCATCTAGAGGAACAGCAGGATTTCGATTCCCTTCCATGGCAGACTCTCCGCTTGGGTTTCAGTTTCTCAAAGCTAACCAACAGGTTCTCTCTCTGTGTTTTGCAGATTGCACAAGTGTGTAAGAAACATGACACCATAGGTCAGGACCTGGTTGCCATGTGTGTCAACGACATCTTGGCTCAAGGAGCAGAGCCCCTCTTCTTCCTTGACTATTTTGCCTGTGGCAAACTTGATGTTGAAGTGGCTGAGAGTGTCATTGCAGGAATAGCTGAAGCTTGCAAAAAAGCAGGATGTGCACTTTTGGGTATGAACACTCTTCTTTGAAGGATAAGAAAAATCTTACGCAGTATCTTTATAATTCACTGTAATGTGTTTGTTTTCCTAACCTAATGAAGAGTCTTAGAGGACTGAAAAAAACAAACAAAGCATCACATGTCTTTGCTTTCAGGTAACATAATCTCCACCCACTAGAAGGAGACAGTACTGTGCAAATGTTGCCATTAACTCAGGAAGTTGCCTATGAATTTTATTATTTGTATATTTTCATTTAACTTTGTAACTATAGCAGCTACCTAGAAAACTAACAATACATATATTTTATTTCTTTGTATTTTACAAGTCAATTTTTTGAAAACACACCAAATAGGTTTGTTATTTTTCTCCTTTATCCTAAAAGAAATTGTCACATTTTCCTCTAGAAACAAGATTTATGTATGTTATTGTGCATGCACATGTCCCTCTGTGTGTACATATTATCCTTCAAACATCTTGGATGATTTTCACCAAATCTGACAGGAAAGCTAGAGATCACACAGCTATTGTGTTTCCACAAGCTTCATGAAACTAGAAAGCCTGAGAATGTCCTTGTGGGTGCAACAAAAGCTTTGGCTGGAGCTCACTACTTAAGACACGGAAGTTAACCAGTAGACAGAAACCTAAAAGAAACCACATTTTCTTATTTACAAAATTAGTAGCAAAATTTGACTTGCTGAAGATTTAGTTCACTAAGATGAGCATGTTCCAAGATGTTAAGACAAGCATTTAAATATTTTCCTTTTCACCCCTATAAGTACATAATACATTTTATTAATAAATTATATATGTATTCTGGTATACAGAATATATACAGAATATACTGGTAGTCTAGTTATCCATGAAAATGATGCATTTCCCTTCTTGAATCTTAAAAACTACACTGTTAACACTGTTCCACTCAATAAAATTATAAATAATTTTATTTAGTCAGTGAAAAATACATTCTTTTGTATATAGTTACTTTATAAAAGGAGTACATCATAAGGTTAAATTTGAAAGCAATGAAACCCAGAAAGTTCAGTTTCCTCACATAGTTTTTGGCTTTTCTTCTTTTTTTTTTTTAATGAACAGATGTGAAGAATTACCATGATTTTTTTAAAAAGACCTTTAATTTGAGACAAAAAAATGACACTTCAAGTGTCTTGCTTTAGGTACCACTTTATAATTGGCAATACAGTAATTCTGTCCTTTTAGCCAATTCTTTAAGGAAGTTACTAGCAGTCTTTTCTAAGTGGGAGTGTCACTCTGAGGTAGTTTACAAGCTTTGAACAAGAATGTATTTATGTTCTGGTTTGTTTGGGGTTTTTTTAAATTTTTTTTTTTGGCATGAACTGTTACTTTTATATTTGTCTTTAACCTATTCTCTCAGTTTTTCAAACATAATCAAACCATTCACACTTCATGCTATGTGAAATCTTGCTATGAAATTACTTACTGGAATTTCAACATTTGGTTTCCAATTGGAAAACTTTGAAACTAAAAGCTTTGGATACTGTAAATTAATTACCGGAGAATAATTTCTCAAAATTGTAGATGGGTTAGCAAATACTTTTTTTGTGCTAATATAAAAATAAGTCCAAACTCAGAAATAAACCCATCATGATTGGTTCTCCAAATTCTGGCACTCTCAGCAGAGAAGGGACAGAGATGATGTAGTAACTCTGAACCTAAGGAGGAAACGCTTTTCTGTGGCCTGGATCATCAAAATAAATTTCAGTTTGGGCTCTAACTTCACATGTTCATTTCACTGTGCATGCACATAACGTGTAGATCTGTCTTTGTATAGTATCATCTCACAGAAGGCTCATTTGAGCACGTTCCTAAATTTGCACTTTGCATTTTTGCAATAGCTGAATATTTAGCTCAACCACCTCAAACTCATCACACCACTTGATAGCGAGGTACTGAATGGCTTATCTACATGCTTGGTTTTGCACAAATGTTATTAAATACAGTTTCAAATACAGATGTATCTAAGCAAATGAACTTTGATTTTAAATTTGGTTATAGCAATGTCATATGGAAACCTGGAAAAGCTTCCAGAGAATCTTGTACTGAGCAGTGTCAACTACTGAGCACCATTGCTCAGGTACATTTGGAGCCTCTTCAGGGACACTTCCAGGAAATGGACAGTACTCTAGGTCAGCACGTTGGGCAGAGTTCATGATATAATGGCAACTTAATCATTGCCAAATTGTTTTCTTGTGAACACTGTGACCCACAGAGGGATTAGAAAGAGAATAGTGAGATGGCTGTGAGGATAGCTGGGGAGAGTTTCACCTTGGTATGAAGGGATATTGTCAAGATGTCTGTTTGGAAAACTTTGGAGTGAGCAGTAAATGCTCATTTCATGTACCAAACACAGCAAGGTCCCTTCTCCAGAATGGATGAGCCATGACATTTGGTCCCCTCTTTTTTTCTTTCCCACAGGAGGAGAAACTGCTGAAATGCCAGGCATGTATCCACCCGGAGAGTATGACCTGGCTGGGTTTGCTGTCGGTGCAGTGGAGCGAGGGCAGATGCTGCCCCAGCTGGAGAGAATTGCTGATGGAGATGTGGTTATTGGAGTAGCTTCTTCTGGGGTTCACAGCAATGGGTACAGTCTTGTAAGGAAGATTGTGGAAAAGTCATCGTTCGATTTCTCTTCTCCAGTTGGTGTCTCCGGTGATCAGACATTAGGTACCAGTTGCAATGCAGTTTCTTGTATTATAACTTGAAGTTCTGAACAGGCAAATGTCACACAATTGTTCTGTCTATGCCTTTGCTTTTGGAACTTTTCCAAGGCACTAAAAGAAATTCTTTAACAGAATCATGGAGACAGCAAAGTAATTAAGGAAGAGGCATAAATAACTAATTGTATGCTAAAAAAGGTAGAACATGGTGGGGTTTATTTCTGTAGTACAATGCTCATTAGTATCCAGCAAATGAGTATTTTTATATTTCTTCAATTTTATATTGATTAACCTTTCTTTCTGTGTTGTAATTGGTCTTCTTTCATTCTCTTTCATCTGCAGGAGATCTCTTGTTAACCCCAACTAAAATCTACAGTAAGTCTCTGTTGCCGGTCCTTCGCTCAGGCCATGTGAAAGCCTATGCCCACATCACTGGAGGGGGCTTGCTGGAAAACATTCCCAGAGTTCTCCCGGAGTCCTTTGGTGTCGTTTTAGGTGAGATAAAAAGCAAAGCTATGTGTTGTGGTTTAACCCAGCTGGCAACTAAGTCCGCCCCAGTGAGATGGGGGAGAGAATTGGAAGGGTAAAAGTGAGAAAACTCATGGGTTGAGACAAAGACAGTTCAATAGGTAAAGCAAAAGCTGCTTGCACAGGCAAAGTGAAACAAGGAACCCATTCACCATCTCCCACCAGCAGGCAGGTGCTCAGCCATCTCCAGGAGAGCAGGGATCCATCATGCATCATGGGTACTTGAGAAGGCAAACACCATCACCCTGAATGTGTCCCCCCACCTCCTTCTTCTTTCCCCATCATATGCCACAGAATATCCCTTTGATCAGCTGGGGTCAGCTGTCTGGGCCATGACCCCCTCCCAGCTTCTTGTGTCCTCCCAGGCTACTCACTGGTGGGGTGTGGTGAGAAGCAGAAAAGGCCTGGACACTGCATAAGCACTGCTCAGAAACAACTCAAACATCCCAGGGTTATCAACACTGTTTTCAGCACAAAGAATAGCCCCATGCTAGATATTAGGAAGATAATCAACTCTGTCCCAGCCAAAACCAGTACACTGTGGAAACATCCTCATGTCCAAATGAATTGCTGTGTAAGCCTGCGTAATGGGGCCATGTCAGCTGTCTTGCACTGTAAGAGCTAGACTTGACTGTCTGGAAGTGTTTGCTTTTTTCTTCATTGTTGCTGGATTTCATTGTGCCTGAACCAGTCAAAACCCTTTGTAGTCTTAAGACTGCTACCTATTGAACTCACTTCCCCTGATGGTGTTATGGGATGGATTTTTTATTAAACTCTATCCATACTTGCAAAAATAAAACAACTTTAAAGCCAACCCAGAGTGAGCTGTCACCATTTGCAATAACCTAAAAAATTATTGCTAGTAAGAATTATATTCATGAAGTTGTCACTTAGCATTCAGGTATGGTTATTAGTTCAAGTACACCTCGTGCTATTTGACGTAGCTTAATTAATCCTCCCCACAATCTTCTCAGGTATGCTAGATAGAGTATTTCACTTAGGAAGAAAGTGTAGTATGGAAAAGTAAATGACTCGCTAGAGGTTAGACAGTGTTCATCAGGTTGTAGAATAAAATAAGGGAACTTATACTGAGTTTTGCACTCCAGAACAGCATGTAAGTAATTATTCAACTTTTCCACAGTGGACGCTGGTATATATAACTGGGGATAAAGATAACTCCTAAAAGTTAACATAACAAGGAAAATCGCTGTCTTTGAGGCTTGTCCAGAAGCACTTCTCTTGCTACTGTATATTATCCTTAGCTGGTTGGAATTGGGGGCAGCTTGAGACTTTGGTGACAGTTTTTAAATAAAATAGTTTCTCTTGAAACAGTTGTCACCTTCAAGAAGAGGAAGCCTCAGAGCCAATTTTGAATTACTGATTAACAGATTGCAGTGGAGGAATATGATTAATTTCCTCCTGGAGTGACACTTCTTTCTACTCCCAAGCTGCGTTCAGTAAGGAAGGAAAAAACATCCTGTTTCCATGCATAGAGGCCAATCTCATGCTAATGCTACTGTGGAACTTTTTTGTCTCTGTGTTCCATCCAGATTTTGCCTCTTAATACTTTTAAGTTTTAGTATTTGTCCATTGGTGTAATGATTTTTTATCTTCATTTATATTTTCAATTCTCTTCAGATGCTCTTACCTGGAAGATCCCTGAAGTCTTTTGCTGGCTCCATAAAGAAGGGAACCTTTCCGAGGAGGAAATGACTCGAACATTTAATTGTGGCATCGGTGCTGTGTTGGTAGTTCAGAAGGAGCTGGCTCAGCAGGTCCTCAAGGATGTACAGAGACATGAGTCAGCCTGGCTGATAGGGAAAGTTGTCGCCCTGCAAAAAGGTTATTAATTTTTTTTTTAATTAAAAAAAAAAAAAAAAAAGCAGAGCTGAAGTCCTTAGGTGGTGAGTCGTCTTGGAGGTTAGCTGAAGAGCTCTTAATTGACACCTCCATGGCACAGTGCCATTAGTCTCTTTTCACAGGTACTTTTCTCCTCTCTCTGTTTCTCCCCTTATTAATGTGTTTTGTTGTTTGTTTGGTTTTTTTCTTGCACATGTTCAGGCTCTGCCCATGTTAAAGTCCATAATCTGAATCGAGCCTTGCAAGCAAATAGGTCACTGTCTCTGCACAGCCATATCCAAGGAAATATTCAAACAAATAAAGTGAAGGTTGCTGTCCTTATCTCTGGAACAGGTGAGAGTTACATTCTTTACTACAGTGTAAAGCAGACTATTGAAAAAGGAACTTCATCTCAGATTTAAAATCTGTTAAAACCTTGCAGTTCTCCGTGGAGGCTCTAATGGTCTTCTAACAGCCTGTCAGCAGCAGGTAGAATAGGTTTTGCCCTTGGATTAATTTCAACCACAGAATGATCTTTAACCTCTGCTGCAAACTGACTATGAATTACATCTGTGTTCATTCTATATACAAATCTCTACAGGTGTCCAGATTCAAGCAACCACTGCACTGCACTATAGGGACAGCAGCATTATTTCTCCAGTAGATCAGAATATCTTCTTGCCATGTAGGCACTCCCAGGGTTTCCAGTATTCTCACTTGCTAAGGAGGAGACTTGCTAAGGAGGAGACCATCATTCCAATTCCATAAATTACATTTTACAAATTTAATTGTCAGTAAAAGTCCTGAAGCCTCCAGCTGTCAAACTCAGTTCCTAGTAAGATCAATAAAAACCCCATTATTGTTAACACCAGTGGGTTTGGGGTTGCATCTCACCCACATTGGTACTTATTTAAAACCTCTTCTAGCTCTGAATTATATTCATTCTCCAGGAACAGCTTGGTAGTCATTAATTCTTTTTTTCACTCCTAGGCACAAACCTAGAAGCCCTCATAAACAGCACAAAGAAGACCACCAGTTTCGCACAAATAGTTCTTGTTCTTTCTAATAAAGCTGGGGTAGAGGGTTTAAGGAAAGCTGAAAAAGCTGGTATTCCTACAAGGGTAAGTATTTCTCATCTTTTAAAATTAGCCATCGTTAGCTCTGACTATAGCAGGAAGGTGCTGGGTGATAATTTTACTAGTGGTAAGAGATGGTTTGATGAAAAGCCTTAGCTTTTCTTATTAGGTCTGTCGTGAACTTGTGCCCTTGGGCAAACTACCTAACATGGGAAGGAAAATAACTTCTTTTCACCTCAGAAATGCTCCCAGCAATCCTGATAGTTTTGGGAACAGTCATTGTATTAAACCAGGGGAAAACTTTCACAGGTAAATGGCAACTTTGCCATTTATTTAACTGTAGTGCATTTACACTAAAGTAACAAGCTATTTTATCTTAAGTGTATTTTTAAATTACATGATAAACAGACACAGTAGTTCATTTGAATGAAAAAGAGAGGTCAAACTTGGCAGGACCTTCCACTGATTCCTCAGGCACTGCTTCAGGCTCTCCAGCATTCCTTCAAAGCAAGCTGGTTTTCCCCTTTATGTCACTGGGTCCAATGTTGCATTGCTTTGCTTTTTATGCAGTCATTTCTTTTACAGATGTGAAATGCTACTGTTCTGACTTTTACAGTCACTTTCCACTGATAACTAGGAGACACAGGGAAGATTTGGGCCCAAAGCAAGCTTTGCTGTTAACTGTAATAGTAGCAGGATCTGAATGTTAGCACTGCTGTCTCTTATTTGGGAGTACAGAAAGATCACAAGTGAAAAATGTCGCCTGGCATGCAAGGGAAGAACAAACATAGAATGATGAAAAAAAAAAAAAATCGAGTGTGGGAGAGCTGCTGATCTCGGTTGTTAAGATGGAGAGTGAGCAGTGAAACAGAGGCACAGAGGAGTACGTGCTGTGCAGGTTACTGCCTGATAGTTCCTGGCAGAGTTCAGCCCAGTGTTGAGCTGGGCTCTACTTTTAGTGCCCTCTGCCACCTTTCCAGCTGACCCATTCTGGTTTTTCAAAACTACCATGGTAAATCTGGTAGGGATTAACAGGTACTTTTATTTAAAAGACTGTGGATGTTTTAAGTTACATAGCACAGCCTTCTTCCTGCTTAAATTAGGGCATGTATACTGCATGGAAAGTACATCCCTCAAGTATATTTACTTTATGCAGTAAAGGCTGTTGTATGAGTTTGTGATTAGCCTTTCTTTCAAGGTTTTTATGATAGAATTTTTTTGGCAAGGTTCACTGGCCTTAAATGAGTGAAGTCATTGTAAGACTTCAGGTTGCCTTAATGACTTATATTTGGAGGTTGTGAAATTGTGTCAAAATGCTGTGGCCTAGATCTGTGGGCCTAATAAAACAGAACTCTTGCTCTTTCTGGGTTTTGATGATTTCTCTGTATGAATAGGAATAAAGACTCCGTTGTTTGTCTGCTAGCTTCATACATTTATGAGCTGTTCTTGCTGTGAATGTGCACTCAACTCGAGCCACATGTGGAGGTGTACTTTTTTGTTTATTACTCCATGGTACCATTTCATTGTGCTCTTTTAAATTAAATTAACACTGTGTCTATATATCTTTGTCTTTGGGTTATCACAGGTTATTGACCATAAATTGTATGAAAGTCGCAATGCATTTGACAGTGCAGTTGACAAAGTCCTTGAAGAATTCTCAGTTGAACTGATCTGTCTGGCTGGATTTATGCGAATACTGTCAGGCCCTTTTGTCAAAAAATGGGAAGGTAAGCACAGCAAAGTAGTGTATGCATTTTTTAAAATTTTTTTTTTTTAAGTAACTTTATAGCTTATCCTCAGGAAAAAGCAAATGGGAAAAATATAGAAAAGGGACCATATTAATTCTGGCTTTGCAGGAAACTAGACTCTTCCCATCTTGTAAGGAAAAGGATGAGAAAGAGAAAAGCAGTATTTTTCCCTGTCCATCTATCATTTACACAGAGCTTTAAGGAAAGCAAAGGCAAATGCAGACCTTGTCTTTGATTTATTAGACAATATTTTCAAATAAGGTTGTGAAGACTTTAAATTGCTTCAGACATGAGGTGCAGGACAAATTATTGCTTAAGCAGTAGGTGTTGGCTGGAGAGAGGTGAGTATCCAGCCACTGAGAATTCATTCCCCAAACAGCTCAGCTGCTTTGGCCGTGTATGAAACTGTGAAACTGGGCAGCAGTGTGAGGTTCCTGTTAACAGGATCTTGCCAGTCTTCTGGTCAGACATCCCAGGAGCTGCCTGAATCTGAGGATGGCATGTTTCACAGGCAGATCCAGCTCTTTTTTTGTCTGAAGTGTTCAGTGTCTCCATCTGGCCATCTTTTACCGTTTTTCCAGACTTGTGTTAGAGGCCGGTAACACCTCTGCCTACTTCAGTGACTGCTCTCCCTTCCCAAGTCGTTACATTCCTCCTCTTACCTCTTTCTGTTTCTTTAGAGAGTCCTGAACCATGCAGAGGCAGCTGCTCTTCTCACTATTGGCTCTGCTTTGGGTTCAGTCAGGGTTATGTAAACTGTTTTCATGCTGATCTCAGTTACAGACTGTTCAGCCTATATATTGCAGCTCCTCAGGTGGCCTTTGTTGTTCACATGGTGATTTTTGTGTAACCTTGGGTGTGTCTACGACACAGACTTTTTCACCTGGACTGCTTTTCAAACCTGTGTTTAAAATCAGTGGAGCAAGACAGGCATTCTTAGGAGGGCAACTCCTTTTATGCTAAAGCTGTCAGCTGAAGTAGATAAATTTTCTCTCTCTCCGTTTGTTACAGAGTCCAGAAGACAGAGTTGTAAATGTCTGTGCTGTAGACAGCAGTAGTTATGAGAGAGGAATCCCTCACTACCTGAGATGTGTTTTGAGCAGAGTATTTGTGTAGCGGATGGAAAAAACCTTTCTCTGGTGCAGAAACCTTGTGCAAATAAAGGATGAGTTTAGTTCTCTCTGACTGGGGGACAGAGCACTGTCAGTCCTGACGATTGTCCTACACAGTTTGGGATCTGTGTTACACCTATGACTGGCCTGAGAGCAAAAGAAAAGATTTTTCAGTACAGGATGGTTAACTCATTTTCAAAATGTTCAGCACTGAATTGAGCTTGAAAATGGATACCTACCTAAGCTCTGACCAAGACAGGGCTTTGGTTAGGTCTTAGATGTGAGCTCAAACATTCAGTTTAGCTCAGGGATCTAACAGAGGCCTGCTGTAAAACTCTGCCCTATATGCCTAGGCACTGACCACTCTAAATTAGCCATGAGTAATTGGTTCTTGTTGCTGCTTTCTTAAAAGCTGTTACTTTTTCTTTCTCTCACAGTCACAAGGACATAGATTGTGAAGTTAGTTGTGAAACTCTTGTTTAATGGCCATGAAATGTTAATTTTTAATGTTAAAATAAAGGACAGATTAAAAAACAAAAACAAAACAAAACAAAAAACAAAAAAAAAAAAAACCAAACGAAAAGAACCCCAAACAAATAGAAAACCATGTTCCTTTAGAGGAAGTTCTGACAGTACTGTAATGAGAAACTGGGGAAACGTTCACAGAAGGGCAGAGTGTTGATTCCAGCTCACTATCCCCAATGCAGTGAGAGTGCAGGCTTCCTGTGTTGCTGCCAGAAATGGCCTTCACATGACAAAATCCTCGGTCTCTATTTCAGTGCACCTCCGCCAGCATGTGTCAGCTCAAGTCTCACTGCTTGGCATTTAGTTGGTGTTCAGTGAATCCTGATGACACGCAGGAGGCATGAAGAGATGGCGTGGGCGTAGCGTAGCGTACTGTAGTATAAATAGTATCGATGGCCACTTGGGGGTTTTTCTCCTGTGAGGGTTTGTACTGATCCTAAGAGAAGATGAAGGGCTGTCAAGCACCTTTTGACTTCACTGTGGTCCAGAATGGGCCAGAGGAGTTGTCACAGAGATACTAGGAGTAGAAGGGAGAAGTCTGCCAGGAGAATGGTTTTCTCATTTCTCAGAAAAGGTTGTCCCATGGCTTAACCATTGCATTGCTGTAGTGGTGAGACCCTGAGGTCACGGGCAGCCATTCTACCTTTCTTTGCAGCTATGTAGGAACTCAAGCATATGCTTTTTCTTTTAAGGGAACTGGTAAGGTACAGGCTTCCCAGGCTTATAACCACGGTCACACCTGAGCATTATGAGGTTACATTATGAATTTCAGGATGCCCGAGCCAACTTTCTGCATGGAAAGTAGTAGTGGTGGACAGGTGCTTTTCAGAAGGGCAGAGAAGGGCTCCTATGTGAGCAGCTGTTGTCTTTTATTAAGCCAAAACAGGTGTGGAGGAAAAGTCCAGCCTAAAGAATTTTTGCCTTGTCACGAGGGGCCTGTTACATCATTTGAAAGTGCACCAAGTTTCTTCAGGTGCTGAGTTTGTAAGAAAGAGGATTGTGCTTGTGATCAAAGAAGAGAAGAGCAAGATGCAAGGGAAAGGACAGCTACATGAAAAAATTAATTGCTATTACTTGCTGGAAAAATATGCTTTACCCATACAATTCAATGTAACTGATTGCTGTCTCATTTTCCTGAGATAGTGAGACATCCTGAAACGTTTTGGGCTGGTTGGTATCATCAAAACACAACCAAATGCAAAAGTCATGAAAAACCTTTTTCACAAATGTATTTTGTTTCTCTGTTGATTATAGTACTGGTGACACTCTGATAAGCCTGAGACAATGACCTTGCTTACAATTTTCCAGGAAAAATACTGAACATCCACCCATCGCTACTGCCCTCTTTTAAGGGAGCAAATGCCCACAAATTGGTGTTACAAGCTGGAGTCCGAGTCACAGGCTGTACTGTACACTTTGTAGCTGTAAGTACTTCCTTTATACTCCCTTTAACTCTGTAATTCATTGGCCTTAAGATTTTCACCTCAGAGCTTGCTTGGAACACCCTTATACCATCACTTTTGATTAACTTTTCTCCTCTGTTCATTTATAACATTACTGGAAGATATAGTGCTTTACTTTGCTATCCTTGGAAAAGGAACTGGAAATGAATAGTCTGTACAGGAATTTGAGCTTTACTTAAATTAACTTCTTCCCTAAGCATCCCACTTCTGCCTTCCACCAGTTGGAGTGGGCCTACTAGTTCATATAAGCCCTTGGCTAATGACAATCTTTATTACTGCACAGCACTTATATTTTATTATACAATCTTTCCTATTTGTTGCTTTCAAGAAAAAAAAAAAAAAAAACGAACACTTGAAATGGCACAAGAAGTTTAGATTTGTTAAGAAGTAATCCAAAGTTTGTGGGAACAGAGAAGAACTCCACAATTCATGTTAGGCAAAAATAAACAAAAAACAGTGATCTCTCAACTTGGAAGATGCACATTTTTATCAGTTCAGGGAGCATTTTTTACATCTTGTTCCATTCTCTGGGTTGACAGTAACTAGTCTCCCCTTCTCTGCTGCTTTCTTCAGATTATCCTGCCCTTTTCCACTGCTCCTGAAATCTGTTCTTATGATATTTGCATTGTCTTGGAAAAAGAGACAAAAACTATTTTTTTCCAGACAGAACAGAAAATCACATTCCTTTCTCTGTGATATGACTTGGGGTTTCTTCTTTGTATGGCAGTGTACTGAGAAACAATAACTAAACAGCAGGGATCTGCCTCCTTAACGTGCAAAAGAGAGATCTGCAGGGTTTTCTAGCCTGTTTCTGTGCCAAGGCTTTCAGTTCACTCTTCTGAGCTGAAATGTCATCATTTTGACCAATTTATCCTACTATGTACTCAGTTAACATGTCTTCTGCTGTTTTCTGTAGCAGAAATGTTACTTGCTGGTGTAGTGCCTGCCTCCTCTTTTTCTTTGAACCCTGAACTTCCATTAGTTCCTCACAGGCCCGTGGGAGTGCCAGCACCTTTTCTGCACTCCTCAGTGCACATTTTCTGTAATAATATCATGGTAAACAGATCCTCGAGGTAGCTGGCTTACAATCATTGTTATACCACTGGGGCCCCTTCTCTCTTCTCTTTCAGCCATACAAACTTTCTGGCTATTGCTTTTACAGGAGGAAGTTGATGCTGGAGCAATCATTTTCCAAGAGGCAGTTCCAGTTAAGATTGGTGACACAGTGGAGACCTTGTCTGAAAGGGTGAAGGAGGCTGAGCACCGAGCCTTCCCAGCTGCCCTGCAGCTTGTCGCTAGCGGGGCCATACAGGTTGGGGAAGCTGGCAAGATCTACTGGAAATAGGAGCAGCATGTCCATGAATGTCCTCAGATGGGACAGCTGGGGTGCCTTAATTGATCAAAACAGAGGTCACAGCCTAACAACACGCACAGTGTATTCTCTTCACAAAGTGTTTTCAACGTAAGAGGTTACCATGTCATGTCCTCGCTTAAATGGTTAAAGTCAAATCTGAAGAAAGCCACAAATGTGGACTCTAAAGGCAGGGAGCTGTTTTCAGTAGTTTCAGCACTGGCTCTGTTATGTGTGTCCTCATAATCACTTCCTTGGCCAACATTTCAATTCTTAGTTGCTTTGTTAACAAACGAAAAAAAACATTCCATTTGTTACAGAGAGAACTGAGCATCTCTGAGATTGATTTAGGAACATCAGTATTACTGACAAACCGTTCGGGCTGTAACAGGGGATTCTCTTGTCATGTGCTGTGAAGTGGTGTTGAGGAAAAGTAATGGAACTAGTACAATGAAAGAGACAGCTAAGGGCAAAAAAAACTTTACTCATAAAAATCTCTAGCCAAACCAAGAAAAATACTTGCCTCTCAAAACACTAACTATTCCTGCAGCTACTGAAATGGATTTTTTTCCATATAGCTTCTGTTTCAGTGTTGGTAAATCTTGTCTGACCCCAATTATGGACATAACCTGTAATTTCAAATACTGGACCTGCTATCAGTAAGATGCTAAATAGAATTAAATGTCTGCTGACCATTTGCTTTTGAGCATCCCCATGTGAATCCACACAGGAATTTCCCTCAGAGATTTGTTCAGAGCCCAAAGAGTTGGGTTTGGTTATTTTTGAATTAGCAGAAAGGGAGTTAGGACTAGATGCAAAATGTGTTCTTGGCTTGCAATACATTCTTCAGAAATTCTGATGAAGTTAAGTGCCTTTTTTCTTGGAATAGTATTTTCACCGGAGTAATACTGATGGAAGTGCAGTAAATATTACCATTCGGAAAACAGTAAGGGCTTTTACACAGCTCAGCTCTTGTGAAAAAGCACCTGTTTTCTTTGAATGTTTTGATACAGTTGTGAAAACATTTTCATGTATTTACTAAAATAATCAAATTTCCCCCGTACAAACCAGAAGCATCTGACTGAAGCTGATTAGGTATGTGTTAGAGCTCCCTTTTTAATACAGAGAAAGCTGATTTGTATTCTGTGCACTGATGTCCTTATGGTACTTCTGTGTTGACATAATCCCAATTTGGATTTAAAATAAAGTCTAATAAAGTTAAAAAATTAAATATCAAAATCTTTCCTTGGCATTCCTTTACCGGGGGTATAAACTAAAGGAGGAATTTGTGAAAGTGAATTGAACTTCATCTACAGTACAGCAACTGTAAATCACATTGTGAGGTTACAGACATGGGTGATCCCACATAAGTTAGCGATGATTCCCAGAGCATGGTGACCTTACTGTTACAATGTCCAGAGGGCCTGTGATGAAGAAACTTGCTGACAAAACACTCCTGTCATCATTTGTCACTGAGGTTAAAGCTCAAGCCAATACAGAGGAAAATGACACGGTCAAATTTAATTTGCTTGTAAAGGGCAAAGAACTAAAGCTAAGTCTTCATCCCAGCATTTTTATTTACAGACCTGCTCTCCCACAGAAGTGCCTCCCCCACAGGCAAGCTGCCCACCCAGGCTCGAAATCCAGCCTCAGTGAGAATTCAAAAGATGCAAGGAGCATCCAGCTCTGGCAGGGGTTCAGCCTGCCCAAGTTCAGTGCCTCAGCCATGACAAAGGAAACATGTTACAAGCCAAAATAAATTGGACTTTAACTCACACATTAGAGGAAGTAAGAGTAGTAAGGGTGAAATCATTACTTGTACAGTTACTAATTTAAGAAAGGCCAATAGCAGAAGACATGGGTGCTCCTAATCCAATACCACATTCCATCACTGACAGTTTGAGCAAAACTCAGATATTTTGCCATCTAATGCAGATGACAAATGGGATTTAAGCACCGATCTGTATTTCTACAAATGCATAAAAAGAAATTTCATCGTGAAGGGGATCTTGGATGGCCTTGCTTCAATTACCACTCTGTAAAAAGAATAAAATTAAGAGCCCACCACACCCAATCTCAGAGGGAAGCCAGGAACACAATTAGAGTTGTTGGATACTGTAGTGATCATCAGGAGACCTGTCATAACACTGAGTTTATTCAGTCATGCATGCTATGCAATTCAAATAATATACAACAGGATGTTACTACAAAGATACAACAGACTGAAAGCAAACTAAGCCATGTGTTTATCATAAAAAATATCTATATATACCAACCATTTGTTAATCTTGCCTTATTACAGTTCTTCTGATTTTTCACAGATGAAAAATAAACATTTCTTGCTCTAGTCACTGGAGTGCAAGAGACAAACACAGATTTCTGTACATAAATGGCAGAGCTTACAGGTGGGAACTGAATTTTTCTCCCCTCCCTAACTACTGAAACACCACTAGAAACACATCATAAATAAATAAAATCTATACTTTTTAACTTTGCTTTCAAGACGCTCTCAAACAGCCTGATAGAGCTGAAAGCAAGATGCACAATATGCTCCTTATTAGTACAGTATATCTAGTAGCAAAAAAAAAAAAATATTTTTTTTCTTTCCCGCTGCACCTAATGGCTATCAGTGATTCCTTCTATGGAAAATTCAGCTCTAGCTACTTCTTCTCTAGCTTGCTCAATAGCTCCTTAGCTAGCTTTCTTCCTCTGATTTGTTACTTGCATGCCAGTCGTTATTCTGGCAAATATAAATTAAGCTTCCAACAGAAAAAGGTTTTATTTAACAGTAACAACTCTCTGGATGAAGCCAGTTATTCAGTCAAGAAAAATGAGATTTTTTTTTCCTGCCACTGCAAGTTACACTGAGGATGTCCTGTTCTGCTGATTTCAAGGACGAAGGAAGAAAAATGCCTGAACTCTGGTGTTTCTAATCCCTCTAATCAAACATTAATCCCTCAAAATCCCAATGTTTTAATATGAAATTCTGGGAATGTTGATGTGCTGCCCACTTTCATGAAGCAGGGGAAAGTGTTTAGATGTATGTTCAGTGTGCATAAATGTACCCTGTTGACAAATTTCTGTGAAGTGGAGTTTGTTTAATTTTGGTTGGTTGTTTTTCCCTTTTAAAAGCTCCCTGCCTTGCTGGGCTATGGGTCTCCTGCTTGGCGGCTCACTAGACTCTGGCTCCCACACTGGTGCATATGTTTGCATACCCTCTTCTCCTCAGTATGCTGAGGTGCTCCCGTGGTTGTGGGGCTCAAAAGGATGAGGCCCTTGTAGGCTCCCAGCTCCTCTCACAGAACTATGTATTCTCTCTATCTCCAGTGCTTGTTGTTCACTCCCAAATCCACACTGTGCCAGGCTGGGCCTCACACCTGATTTGCCCTGACATGTCTGGCCTCTTCCATCCAACAGGAGCTGGTTACCCTCTGCAGGGGCATGCTTCCTGCTTGCGGTTGCTTTGTGAAGCTCTTGGTGCTCTGCAACATAATGGAGCCAAACAAAATTTGATCCCTTGGGAGAACTAATTTCCCTCTGAAGCACTAGGCCATTTTTACAGCTTAATTCCTTTCTTTGCTGTGTAACACAGTATCTCCTTTGCAGATGAAAAAAAAAAAAAACAGGACAAATCAGAATCTGAAAGTATAGCTTGGCTGCCACTGCCAGTTCTGCAAAAGGAGCATAACTAAAGCTGCAAGCTCAGGGTAAGGGTCACATCTCAGAGTGGAAACCTGTGACAGTGATACACCTGCAGTCAAAGCCAGGGAGGAGGAGAAGGGAAATATGAGCGGAGAGCAAGACATTCATTGACCTGGCTACACCATGTTGTTTTCTTGAGGCTCCAGAGCCATGAGAGAGCATATGCAGTCCCTCTTCTCAGAGACACAGACTTTGGCTCTTTTGTTTCCAGTAGCTTTTACCATCCGCTCCTAACTGGACTGCTCCACTGGCCACCAGCTGCAAGGCGATGGGAAAAGCCCGACACTCAGCTTCTTTAACCCTTTCTGACAGTGTCTCCTCAGTGTCATCTGCCTTCACAGATACCGGCTCCTGGTGGATCACTGCTTTTGGACTAGATTCCTCCTAAAATGGGGATATTGGGACTCTTTTAGAAGAGGCTGGTGAACAGCCTCAGGAAGGTTATGGATGATGCAGGTGGGGCAAAGAGTCTAATAGATCTTGGCAAGCCCAAGTGTAGTTGTGTGCAGGCATCTTAAAGTACATCTACAGAGGCTTGCCACCTCCACTGTGGTGCCTGCATTATATTAGGGGCTACAGCAGGAAGACAGACATGGGATGGATGATTCAGAGGCCAGTGTGCTGAAAGTAGGAGAAACTGCAAAAAACCCCAACCATCATAGTACGAAGGCAGAAGATAGGACCCCAAGAAACCACAAATGCAATGTAATCCCCACATCTTCCTGTTTTTACTGGTAACAGTCCCAAGATTTCCACACATTCCCATTACCTCTTCCTGTTTCTGCTTTCAGAAAGAAAAGAAAAAAGCAAATTCCTTGTCACGACTTAGTCAATGTAAGGTAAGAGGGCACGTACCAGGACAAAATGCACAGTGCAGCCTGTGACTTTGAATCCACTTTGTAGACCTTGCTGATGGGCATTTCCATCCTTGATTGGTGGGAAAAGTGATGGAGAAACACTCAAAATTTTCCCTGGGCATCAGTGTGAGGGGAAAAAAAAATAATTGAGCTCAATTTCCTTTAAAAATAAAAGTGAGATGTGTAATCAGTTCAGTACAACAGCATTGAGCATGACTTGGGAGTTTAAATGGTCTCAACTGCAGTCAGAATACAACAGGGCACATTTGAATTCAGGTTAGAAAGCAAAACATATACATGGTGTTATGATCTCCAAAGAAATGTGAGGAAGCACTGCTCTGATCTAAGGAAATACTGCTCTTCCAGGACCACAGGTGACAGTGTGCAGGCTTTGGCAGTAGCCAGGCAAGCATGTTTCAATTAAGGCCATGGACCTCATTTGCTTTTGTGTCTGTGGATGGACAGATGGAGTGGTAAGAGGCACTGCACATGTGGAAGTGATTTTCATAGACAACATCACTCCCAAAGGAGCCTGCCCAAATGCAGTCCTCATAGTGAGTGAATAAGGGACAACATGCACAAAATGGAAAACAGCCAGTTTCACCTGAACATAAGAAAAAGACTTCTTAACTATGAGGGTGATAGAGCCCTGGAACAGACTGCCCCAGAGAAGTTGTGGAGTCTCCTCCTCTGTAGATGTTCAAAACCTTTGTGGATATGTTCCTGTGCAACCTGCTCTAGGTGAATGTGATTTAGCAGGGGGGTTGGAATATATGATCTCCAGAAGTCCCTTCCAACGCTTATCATTCTGTGATTCTGTAACTTCTGAGCAAGGCCTCAGGAACTGACACTTGTCTCACAGAGTCAAGAGGAAGGAGGAGTGTGTTTTCCCTGCTCAGCTGGCCGGGAGCACATCTAAAGAAAGCTCTGCCCCGAAGCAGAGCCACACTCACTCTGGAGTCTGTAAGGGCTGTAATTCCAGCACACAGTAGAGAGTAGTGCTACACTGTGCAGCCTCAGGGCAGCGCAGGAGGGAGATGAACTGAGAAATCAGTCTCTCTCCCATGTTTTTCTGAGTGACAACTGCAGGGAGTTAAGTTCAGCACAACTCCTTGACAAATGACACAGCTACACTACCTGTCCCCTGGCTGCAGACAGAACCAAAGTCCCGGCTGCTCTGCAGACATTTCTCCTTCCCAGGAAGGCAACTCAGTAACCCTGATTTTGCCCATCTGTTACTCATTATGTCAGCACAAGGTGTTTCTCTGCCAATGCACAGTGAGAAACCCAGCACAGTCCCACTGGCTGGAACAAATGAAGGCATAGGGCAGCCCCACTGATCTACATGAGAATCTCAGTGTCAGCAAGACTGTGAGAGATTTAACCAAAAGGTGAACTATGATTGTATAATTCTGGTGAGACTGTATTTCAATTTCTCTTTTACAGTTATAATTTCTTACCTTTCCACTTTCTGAGAAAAGGACCAGACAAAATTCTCATAAATCCTGAAAGACATATTAGTTCAACAGCAAATTCTTCAAGAACCTGGTCAATCGTGCTGTCAAATTCAGAGCGACTCCCATAAAGCTTATGATCAATCACCTAAAACAGTAAAACATATCAAAAGTTACATCCAGAAAATATTTTTGTGGGAATGAGAACAGCTACTTGGGCAACAAAGAGAAACCAAAACAGATTCATTCCAGGATGCTCAAGGACTTAACAGGTCATGAGTTTGTACATTATTCAGGACTTCTGTCATTTTTCACATTCATAGAAACATTCCTGAGAACACCCCAAGCTAGCACTGGCTGTTTCACACAGGAAGCTTTCTAGGACATGTAGAAAATCAGAACAAAGAGAAGCCAACTGTGTAAAGAGAAACATGTGGGTGATCTGGTATAGAGGGAAATAAGAGGGAACACATCAGAAGATTCTGACCTCTTACTCCAGAATGTCTGGACAAAGACTCATCAACAACACTACAAGTTGGTCTGTAGTTGCTTACTGGAAAACATGAACTTACCTAAGTAGACAACAAACTGGACAGACATTCTGTGTAAGGGGAGAAGTCTTGTTTTATTTCTACATCACCTCTCAGCTCCAGCTTCCAGGGTAAGTGGTGACTCCTGACTCTGTTCATGAGGACACTCAAAAAGGCTAACAAAGCTGTCATGCTCTTGCCTATGAAAATGTGACTGAATTTTAACATAACTTTTTTTTCCAGAGATGATGTGTCTTTATATCGCCAGAAAAAAAATTAAGTAACATGAATCCTAGCAGTATTTATTTCCATCTGTGCATAACTGTACAAACATAACTGCTCAGAATCATTACATGTTAGAAGCAGGAGTTCCTGGTGGGCTCTACTTGAAATCCCAAGTTGTTGAATGTTTTCAAGAGCCACGTTCTATATTTTGACAAATATGATGACATCTATATAGGGTTGTTTTGGTTTTTGTTTGGTTGATTGGTTTTTATGACACAAAACAGAGAAAGTTTCTGTATCACAGTGCTACTCTTCTGAACACAGGCAAGAGAATAGACTTGTATGGTGCCACAGAAAGTGACTGAGCACAACACGAGACAAAGGCCTTTCTCAGAAGAGATAAGCCAAGGATACAACATGCTTATGTGTTTTGCAGAGCCTGAAGTCTTACTGATTTCAGTTAAAGCTGGAAGCTGCATAGGCTACAGTCTTAGACCCAAATCACCAAAGCGCTTGAAGTTTTAAGTCCCTTCCTAACTCCAGACCGTGTCACTCACTGAACAGACAGGAAAGACTCAACAGCCTCCAGTGAGTACTGTCCATACAGCTTTCAGCTCTGCTTCTACTGGTCATTTTGACAGCTTTGTGCTACACTCAGCCACAGTAAAAGTTTTAAATGAAAGTGAAACATGAGTGCTTACCAAGCATTTCATAAAGACCTATGGATTCAGTATCTGTGAGCTGGTGATAAAAAGGAAAGGAAAGGAGTGTCTTTACCCTGGTGGGAATTCCAGCACGGGCTGCATTTCGTAGTTCTTCCACACCAGACTTGTTGGAGATGACAAGGACAACTTGGGCACAACTGCCTGGCTCTTTTGCATAACTGATGAGTGCAGCAAGGTTTGTGCCTCAAATGAAGAAAAAGCAAACATTCATGAAAGAGGTGAGCACCTATGTCACTGAAAACTGGCTCTCAGTCCCATTTATTTAACAAAAATCTTGTTTTTAACAACTGCACAAATAGAAGATGACTATGGAATTTGTTCAATTAACAAAGCTCATTTGTTAAGCAGTACAGTACAACTTCCTGACTTCTGACAAAATGCAACCTTGATTTTTAGAAGGTTCTATAGACTCTACTGGAAAATAAGGCATGCCTTTATATCAGGGCTGAATTCAGCCTCTGCTTTGTAAGGACATTTCTCTGTGTGATGATAAATGAAAGCTCACCTGTTCCAGAGATGAGAACAGCTACTTTAACTTTGTTCTTTCTGGGCCGGTTTTGACTCTCCACAACAGCATTATTCAGCAGATGCTGGGGGCTGCTTAACTGCAGAGCTTCTAGAAGATTCTCAACTTCGATATGAGAACCTCCTCCAAATATGTGAGGAAAACGTTAAAATATCTTAGATTTTACTTTTCCATCTAAATATACTTTGTAAAGTTTATTAGTCATATGTTTCAATTAAAGGAAAGCCTACAAGCAATGAATATACTCTAGCACCAACTGGTCTACAAAGTCATGTACTACTTAAACTCACACAGGTTGTCCTGATCTCTTTAGTGTTGCTCACAAAATTGTTTACAAAGGCCTAGGTACAGCATGGTCTGCTCAAGGATTATCCCCAACTTTTATACCTGTCTTCCTCTTTCTCTCATGTTGCAAAACTGATGACGCCAAGCTGAGTGGTGCAATTGACACACCTGGAGGACAGGAGGCCATCCAAAGGAACCTGGACAAGCTTGAGAAGTGGACCCATGTAAACCTCATGGGGTTCAACAAGGCCAAGTGCAAGGNTAAATGAAAGCTCACCTGTTCCAGAGATGAGAACAGCTACTTTAACTTTGTTCTTTCTGGGCCGGTTTTGACTCTCCACAACAGCATTATTCAGCAGATGCTGGGGGCTGCTTAACTGCAGAGCTTCTAGAAGATTCTCAACTTCGATATGAGAACCTCCTCCAAATATGTGAGGAAAACGTTAAAATATCTTAGATTTTACTTTTCCATCTAAATATACTTTGTAAAGTTTATTAGTCATATGTTTCAATTAAAGGAAAGCCTACAAGCAATGAATATACTCTAGCACCAACTGGTCTACAAAGTCATGTACTACTTAAACTCACACAGGTTGTCCTGATCTCTTTAGTGTTGCTCACAAAATTGTTTACAAAGGCCTAGGTACAGCATGGTCTGCTCAAGGATTATCCCCAACTTTTATACCTGTCTTCCTCTTTCTCTCATGTTGCAAAACTGATGACGCCAAGCTGAGTGGTGCAATTGACACACCTGGAGGACAGGAGGCCATCCAAAGGAACCTGGACAAGCTTGAGAAGTGGACCCATGTAAACCTCATGGGGTTCAACAAGGCCAAGTGCAAGGTTGGGGCAACCCCTGGTATCAATGCAGGTTGGGAGGGGATGAAGTGATTAAGAGCAGGCTTGCAGAGAAGGACTTTGGGGCACTAGTGGATGAAAAGAACATGAGCAAACAATGTGTGCTTGCAGCCATGAAGGCCAATCGCATCCTGGGCTGCATCAAAAGAAATGTGGCCAGCAGCTTGAGGGAGGTGATTCTGCCCATCTATTCTGCTCTCATGAGACTCCACCTAGAGTACCATGTCCAGCCCTGCGGTCCTCAGCACAAGAAAGACATGGACCTGTTGGAGTGAGTCCAGAGGAGAGCCACAAAAATGATCAGGGAGCTGGAGCACCTCTCCTATGAAGAAAGGCTGAGAATGCTGGGGTTGTTCAACCTGGAGAAGAGAAGCCTGCAGGAAGACCTTATTGCAGCCTTGTGATACTTAAAGGGGGCCTACAGAAAAGATAGGGACAATCTTTTTAGCAGGGCCTGTTGTGACAGTACAAGGAGTAATGGTTTTAAACTAAAAAAAAAGGTAGACTTAGACTAGATATAAGGAAGAACGTTTGGTTTTTTTTTACTATGAGGGTGGTGAAACACTGGTACAGGTTGCCCAGAGAGGAGGTGGATGCTCTATCCCTGGAAACATTCAAGGTCATGTTGGATGGGGCTTTGAGCAACCTGATCTAGTTCACTGCTCATTGCAGTGAGAGTGGACTAGATGACTTTAAAAGGTCCTTTCCAACACAAACCATTCTATGAGTCCATGAAAATTACACTAAAAATGTTGTTGACAGAACTGAGATGCATTTTGGCTGCTCAAACTGCTCCCCTAGCAGTTTGGTTTCCAGAGGAATTTTGTCTCACCTCTTGCTGTATGTCAATCAATGGACATACCAGAGTGAAGACTTACCATCACATATGACTATACTCAGCCATGCTCTTTCCTCAATCTTTAGACTGGATCCGTGTGAGTAAGGAAGGGGTTAGAAAGGATGTGGGTTGATAACCACAATTATGGTAAAATAAAATCAAATCATGTTTGGGGCCCTACAAACAGTCATCAGAAGGATTTACTCAAGTCTCAAGCAGGTTCCTAGGTAAGACATTATTCAAGTACTGTCACTCTGAAAACAAGACATTCCCTTCTGATTGTATCTAATAATGAAATTTAGATGATGTCAGCCTAGTGAAATGACAGGAAAAAGATGTGAACTACACAAACTTTGCAATAAAGAGTCTCCTCAGCACCTCAGGACAACAGGTGTCTCCCAGGAGATATTCAGCACTTCACAGAATCACACTGTAAACCAACTTATCCTGTATCAACTTTAAAATTAAATACCACATCTTTAAGTGGAAATCCCTCTGAAGCAATACAGGTTAATCTGTTACACTCTGAATCAAACTATACTCTGTTTAATCTTTGTGAGTGTCTTCATTTTCCATTAGGGCACCTGCTAACCTGTATGACAAGGGGCAACAACTTTCCCAATCAGCCAAGCTTCTTCATGTCTCTGTATGTCCTTGAGAACATGCTGAGCCAGGTCCTTCTGCACAATCAAGACTGCTCCGATCCCACAATTAAATGTCTGAGCCATCTCATCTAAAGAGAGGTTTCCTTCTCTGTAAAGCCAGCAAAAGATTTCAGGAATCTTCCAGGTGAAGGCATCTGAAAATGATTGAAATTTGTATATGGTCAGCATGAATGTTTTCTACCCGTCTTTTATTATATCCAGTGACAGTGGTATATTACAAGAGCTGATAGAGACTAATTCTCACTATTCTAGGAATACAGTCCAAGGAGGATTGATGCAACTTCGGGTTAACTTTATAGGTGCTGTTCAGCTAAAAGTTTCTAAGCCACGATTTGTGAGAGCTAAGTCTTCCCTAGGCTTTCTGAGAACATGCAAGAAGCAATGGTGAATTAAAATGTATTCATCCCTCATCAGCCAGAAAGAAAAAGCTACAGATGACTTACATCTCTTCCGTAAGAGGGGAAGGATCTGGGGGACAAATCATCTCCCAGCTTTTTTGGACTACTTAAGCAGATGCTAGTTTTCTGTTTCAAAGAATCGAGAATTAGTCTAAGAGTGTACAATTAGTTCTATTGATGGACAGACTGGGACAGAGTTGAGTGTTCTCCACAAGGATGGGAAGCATGGATGGGCTTTCACACTGATCCTACTCATGCAGGCATGGCCTTAGGTGGTTGTCTGTGAAAACTGGATGGTGTAGACTTGTCATCTCGACTTCACTTTAGAAAACTAACAATTTCTTGGGCTTGTCTTGCCTGTGGTTCCAGGCACTGGCAAGTAAGCTAGGCACTACCTTAGTAAGCTGAGTTTATTTCTTTCCTCTCTATTTTCATTCTGGAGAAATACAGACATACAGCCACCTTCCTTCCCCTCTCACCATCCCCACAATACTTTTGGACTTTTATGAATATGGTTTTCCTTCATATTTTAAACTTTTTAATGCTTTGCCCAATTTTGGCTTCAGCAAAAAAAGTTCTACCTTACTTACAGATGTCAAATGCTAATCAGTTGGGGGGAAGCTACCACCTACCTAAGATTATTAAATATGTATATGTGTATGTACACACATGTGGAACAAATGATGCAAATTCTTTCAGCAGGCTTACTGTTTTGTTAAAATATTTAATATGGAGAGGTGTCTTACAGAACACACAACAATCTCAAACCCCTTTAATCCTAGAAATAAGCAGCCTAGAGATAAACTCTCCTTAAATTTCTCTTCTCCAATGAGAGAGTGGTCTTCATCAGCTGATGCTTACCTGAAATAGGAATGCTTTTGGTAGGCTGTTTGGCAAAGCATTGACTTTGGGACATTCAGTGTCTGAGCACGAGGACACATATATCTCTGAGTATCTCTGTAACTAAAGCTGAAAAGTCAGATCCATGCTGTAAATAAATTTTGTCAAATAGAAACAGTCATCTTTGATACTTACCTAGGACAGCGCTGACATATTCTGGCAGAATTCTGGAGATGCCTTCCATCAACCCCTCCTCAGCAATGAAGGCAAAAGCCTTCACGTGCCCTGAGCGAAGGATGGGAAGCAAAGATGGACTGTACATCTTTGCTGGGGTCAGCAATGTATCTCCTGCAAAGAAAAGTGTCAATTCAATCAATTTGTTTAAAGGTCATTAGGTGTTTAGTGGGAATGCTTCTCTGAACAGGTTCCTTTCTGCTTCTTGTAGCAGACAACGTTGGGAAGTAGCAAAAAGTCTTCCAAAACTGTGAATGCAAGGCCATATACCTACCCCAAAGACTGATTAACCCGAACCCATCCTGAAGTAAACAACCCTCAGCAGCACCTAGTTTTGAAAATGTCTGAATGCAATTCATTTGCAAGTTTGCTTTTGAAAAGAAAGATAGGGTACCTAGAGTCTTGTCAGCACAACTGCCAGGCACTGGTGAGGAGTAGTGTAAAGAGGACATTAAAAGAATCTTCCTTATGATGCTAAAACCACGTCCGTGAATCCCAGAAGAGGCCAGTCCAATAAGCACATCCTCCTCATCAGCTCTCTGCAGCCCCAGAAGCATCTGCCCTCGCTCCACTGCACCAACCACAAAGCCAGCCAGGTCATACTCTCCAGAAGAATACATACCAGTCACCTCAGTCATCTCCCTGCCTAAGTGGAAAGCAAGCAGTCATCACTGTCTGTAAGTACATTCCATATGAACCACAACATTTCCTAAAATAAGCAATGCATGTAGGATAGCTGCAGAGATGCGCAGCCTAAGAAGCACATTCAGATATTTTTTTTTAAATCCTTCTTAGCTTCTTACCTCAGCTGAAGACTTCAACAAAACAAATCTTCACAAAGTTACTGAAAGAAGAACTTTTATTTTTTGTTTCATGCTACTTATCTGGCACCTCCCTGCTATGACTGAGTATCAGAGAGGGAATCAAAACATATTAACACTTCAAGAATGTAAGGCATCCAGTTTTACTCTCCTTTGCAGAAGGATATATAAGCAAGAATTAGGATCCAAATGCATGAATAGTAAAAATTATTTCTCTGTACTGAGCCATTTTACACAGAAGAGTTTAAGCTCAAATGTTTGACTGTTTTTTTCTACCAAACAGAAACCAACAGTTCTAATGCCACATACTGCCTCTGCCTACAAAGGCTATTTAATCAGTAATTGTTTCAACATGAGAATCTTCAAATCTCAAAGGAGCAGAGTTCATACCCAGGAAAGCGCATCCTGAACTCCTGCAAGCTTCAGCTATTCCTTCTTTGATTGTTTCAGTCACTTCAGTGTCAAGTTTGCCATAGGCAAAATAGCTGAGGAAGAAGAGAGGCTCTGCTCCTTGAGCCAAGATGTCGTTGACACACATGGCAACCAGGTCCTGACCTATGGTGTCATGTTTCTTACACACTTGTGCAATCTGCAAAACATGGTGGGAACCAGCAGTGGTGACAAGAAATACACAAAACTCAAGATATTAACCAGTCAAATAAACAGAAATCTTATTTTCCCTAAAAAGAATCACTACAGAAATAGATGCAGAAGTTAACCTGGTACATCATCTAGTTTAAATCAAGAGAAAACAGCTCATTTTCTTACAGAGAAAATAAAAGATTAGTTTGGGCTTTGAAATATTAATGCAAATTCTATCTCTAGCTACCTAGAAACTGTCATTTTGGGTTGTTTGCTTTCTTTTTTGAATATTATGTCAAATCCAGAATACGAGGTGCCTAAAAGCAATTACAAATTTACAGGATATTCAAGCTATAGAACATCCTAGCAATTTCCAAAAATAACACCACATTGCTCACATATCACTGTGTGTTCCACTTTACTTTTGCCTACTAATTTCACTGGCTATGCAGCAAAACTGAAATGCTTTCTTAGGTAGTTTTCTTCTTCTTCTCCGAGTCTACAGGGAATGAGATTCTTCACTCCCACCCTCCCCAAGGAGTCTTTTTGACCTCCGCTACCTCATGTCTCAGTCAACAACATGGGCCTGGTCTTCAGGCTCCCTTGAAAGACTGGCCTTTCAGAAAGCAATAATAATTCCCTCAGGAAGCCTGCTATTTGGTTTTAATAAAATTTATCAAGGTGTTTGCATCCTACAGGTAATGAAATCTGATTCAGACATTACGGCTTCTACAGACTGATGACATTTACACTACTTGATTACAAGCAGAGGTTTCTACACTGTCAAGGATACATCAGTGTGGTGCTGCTTGTGCCAGCTGCTGATGCAGATGCACAGCACCAGCTCACACAGTGCAACTCATCTCTTTCAGTTACTGCTTCAGGGTCTGAAACAGGACAGAGATTGCATACATATGGATAAATTCTCAACGTAACTACCTTTTATTGACACAGCTCTATCAGTGTAGTTATACATGTGCAGAAAAGCTCAGTACAGAAAGATGGACAAGGGAAAAATGCAGATAAATACTCTCACTGGCTTCAAAATGGAAAGAGATCAGCACCTAAACAAAATCTGAGTTTGGATTACAAGCCTGATTTCTTTCACCAGCTGGTGGCTTTAAAAGTGCTATGGAAACGAGTTATCCCATGTCCTTTGTTGCACTATAACATCTCCCTCTCACTGATCCAGTAACAATTCCTATAGGCAGTGGCTAATGTTTTTTTGGCCAAGGAATAGTCTTGGGAACAGCCTGTATAAGCACTGCTGGGAATGTCTCTCTGCCAAGCAATTGGAACAAAGACTCACAAGAGCCAGCACTAACCACTTTTTCATGCTCAGAAGTGTCCAAGGATTTAAGACTGCAAAAAACCTTTTGCATAATAAGGTTCAGTCTCCTGCTGTTACAGGAAGACACTCTGTATCACAAGGTATAAATACCATCTTGAAACAAGTTAAGTTGCTGTGCTTGACCAGTAAAAGGCAGTTTCATACCTCCAGTCCTCTGATGGCTCAAAACCTTCTTCTAACTCTCTCTATAAATATATTCCTGGGTCAACGTAGTCTATGTGTTCTTGTGTAATTAGCATTCTTTATCTTTAGTGTCTCTTTCTCTTCAATGTTTATCTCCTCCATCCTTCTTTTCCCCAGTCCCCTGACAGAGGGAATCGTGCTACCTCTCTGTATACAGTTCATTAAGCTAAATCTGAGAGTTACCATTTCAACACACTCCTGTACTCCTCAGAACTGATCTTTTTCAAAGCCAATGGAACCTCTATTTTATAGAAGAAATTCTGGTTCTTAGTTCTTTGAGTGTTCAGCTAAATTGTTTTATTATCATTTCATCACAATATCCAGAGCCTTCACATTCTCAATAACATATGCATAGGCCTTGCTCACATGATCATCTACAAAGCTCAAATGACCATTGCAGTGGGCTTGAGATGTATTTATAATGCTCAGAATGGTGCAGATGGTGCAATTTGCTGTGGCCTTTAAAACAGTCTTGGGAGATAACATGAGCTTTGCTACAGTCAAGTTGACAGTTACCTGCAGTTTAGGTCCAAGGCCTTTAGTATG
Source organism: Chloroceryle aenea (assembly GCA_013399075.1). Lineage (NCBI taxonomy): Eukaryota > Metazoa > Chordata > Aves > Coraciiformes > Cerylidae > Chloroceryle > Chloroceryle aenea. Next base: position 32,563 of record VWZY01011421.1, on the reverse strand, counting down.
AGATACCAAGATAGGATCAACATAACCAGATGCTTTCAAGTCAAAGAAACCAGCACAGCCTCCTACTTCTGAATGACTGCCTGCCAAGTACAAATATGTCAAGCATCATTTTTAAGGGCAATAAAAAGACCGAAAACCCTCAATTATCAAGGCAAGTACAGCAAATTATGATTTCTTTGGAGAAGATAGCACTGTGTCCACTGACAGAATCACACACAGCTGTATGCAGCAGGGACCTCAAAGTCACATATTTCTGGTGTTGTAAATAGATCTTTATTATTCTGTATTTGTGACCTGTGTGTTGTGTATAGCAAAGATTAAACGTTTTACCAGTTAACAGTTTGCCTTTTTTCTTTATGTAGCTACAAGGGGAAAAAACTAACAAGAAATTTGCCTCAGTACATCACTGCTATGAGTAAAGGACATAGTCTGAAGAGCAAATAAGTTCAGTGACTGTCAGTCACACCCTAATAACTGTTTGGATATTCTACTCGTATATACAGCTGGTAGGATCACTTGTGTCCAGTAATGTACAAAACTATTCCATTAATCCAGGATTTACTCTGCTCACTAGACTAACCTTGAAAAAATGCAATCACCTCCGTGATAAATCAACTATTTTTTAATTAAGGAAAAGAGGAGTGATGAGAAAGATATGAGAGTTTTCTTCATAGTGGCCCCAGACCAGCTTATCAAGCTCAATTTTAATGTCATGAATGCACTGCTCACCTCCTGGGGAAAAAAAAAAAAGTTCTGTTCCATTTAATATACTGAGGAAATGCAAAGATCCTTTCCAGTCTTACCTGATCTGGTACCACTTACAATTGATGTTTCCAGCTGATGAAACAAACCTTCACGGATTACAGCTTCCACATGTCTCTCTTTGTATATTAGACCCCTGTGGAGAGTAAAGGACATGCTAGCAGCAGCAACGACGTTTTCTGCATAGATAATCATTCATCACGCAAATGGGAACAACAGAATGAAAACTTTGGACTAGCATCTGTTTCTCCTAGTGCCTTTGCTTACATACAGAGACTGTTTGAGAAGCCGGATACCCCGATGGCCAATGTCCTTCCTGTAAGTGGCTCCCTTGAAACGTATGGCTGCTACACCCCTGTTGGCTTCTCCCAGTGCTTTCATCAGGTCCTCCTTAACAGCAGTAATGGAGAGGACTCTGCCACCACTTGTCACCACTCTGCCATCCTTCAGTGTTGTGCCAGCATGGAACACCTGCAGCCCTAACTCTTTGGCTTGCAGCAGCCCTACAAAAGCAAAAGGAACTCTCTGAGTATCTTAAATCGCATACTACATTGGCAAAGCAGTGAAAATTGAAGTCCTTCCTTTAGTCAAGGGAGAACAATAAAACTTTCCACCTTACCTTTCTTCCAAGAACCAGCATTACCAGTGAACAGTATCCCACTTCACTGGCCCTAAGACACCCTCTGAGATGTCCAGTAAGGACACAGATCACCCAGGAACAAAAATAAGAGAACAAAAAGCCACAACAGGGCATACAACTACCCTGTACCAGGGCAAAGCTGTGCTGTATATTGTAATTGTGAATAATTTGTGCAGGGCTTTCCTGTATGAAATAACAATTAGTTATTTCATACAAATATATTTCATATAAACAATTACTGTCTGGGTTCTCCCCTCTCTCTAATGCTAAACCATTAATGCTAAGGTTACCTCAACACTCCTCTAGCTATTCATCCATACCCACTCCACACTATTCCCTACCACTCCTGGAATCAATGCTCTACAAGCACTTGCAGGTGGCTGTCCAATAGCTAAAACAAATGACGTATTTTGTTCCGTCCATTTGTCTCCATGTATTTCCTCATTAGATGCAAGCAGAAATGTTCGGGGTTTTTTTAGATTCATATTTTGAGGAGAAGATAAGGGAAGAATAGGAACTGCTGCCATCACTTGGAAAAAGCAGAACAAAACAGTTTTCCCCTTGCTATCAGCTAGATCAATTTTATAAACAAGTTAAAAGGACCTTTATACTTGCTGAAGGTACAGTGTGTTACATCACCATAACCACAGCACTGCCCTGACAAGGTCAAAGCTGAGTGCCAGCTGGCCTTGCTGCAATGGAAATCTAACTCCTCATCATGCTTTAAGGAATGCTCCAGAATAAAAGTTTGTTAAGCCATTAAAATGTGGGAATCAATGTGAAAAATAGGAAAAAAGAAAACCAAAACAACACAACAAAACCCACAGAACTCTAGATGTTGGAGTATAACAATAAAATAATTGAATTACTTTCATTGTTTTGATTCTTTTTTTTGTGATTAATAAGCAGACAGGGACATATCATCTCCCTCCTAAACATATGAGCATCAACTAGCAAGAAGTTAAACTCCCGAGTCTGACAAGTGAAAGGTAACTCACTAGCAGAAGGATTCATTCAGTTACATAGTTTGGATTTTTACAGTTACAAAAATGCAGAGTTCCCCTGAATATCACTGACAAAAATAATAAATAAATACAGTGAGGGAACTGGAAGACAAGGGTGGGTGAGGAAAATATGACAGCAGAAATCTTGTCAATGGAAAAAGCAATATAACATGACCTTCTCCCTGGGTGATGTAGGGTAACTGGAGTTCTGACGAAAATAAGGTAGCCTTGATACAAGATCAGTTGTCTGGGTTACTTTACAGAAGGCATAGTGTTGGACTGGCAAGGCAGCAGCTGAGGGGAGGGAAGGAAGTAGTTCTGCAACAGTTCCCTCTGGTTTTAAACATATTCAGAATTTTAACGAGACATTAAACCATAAGAATTTCAGCACAGAAGATGAATACTGATCTAAAGTCCACACTGCCCACCTTTCCAAAAAAAACTTGAAGCCCTATGAAGAAGGGGTCTTTATTACTGTTACAGAGCAGTCACCCTGGCTGGCTGGAACTAGGGAAGGAAACACACTGAAGGTGGAGGCATGCACTGCTCCTACTTTAAAGGCCATAGGTCCTCAAGTCCCACCCTTATCACCTGGCCAGACATTAGCTAAGATAAGGTGATCTCCTGGCAAGGGAACAAAGCTAGGAAAAAAACAGTCCTATGCTGACAACATTGTAATCCACATTTCCAGTTTGTGGAAGTACTTCATGTGGATGCACCTTCTTGTCTCAGCAACCAGCTACAGATAGAACTTTATAGCATGGCGTAACTTTACACATTCAGCCCCTGTGCTGCTTTGGACAGGCATACACTCTAGTTAAAAAAATCTACTGAACAGCCATCTCTTCAACAAGGACAAGGAGAGACAGATGAAGGAAGACTCTAGTGGGGTGTGAGGGGTGAGATGGAAGACAGCTGTACAGATCTCTGGAAGAAGAGGTAAATTCAAATTTGCTGAAGTACCAAGCTGAAGTTAAATAGTAAACAATCTGCTGTGGTTACCTGTTACCTCCATGCCTTTGTCATAGTCTCCCGGGTATCCTGGACTTGCCATGACCACACACACGGCTGTACTATTTTCTGACCAGGCTGGCATGAAGCTGCAGAGTTTGCCATCAATTGCTGCTTGAATCACTTCATAAAAATCATTTTTAAGCAGTGGAAGAATTACCTGCAGAAAGTTTTCATAGTTCTAGACGTGAATTTTTATTTTGTTTTGCTGACTTGCTGAAATTCAACTTAGGAAAAAATCAATTAATAGGGTAAAATCTGTACCTGCCAAACTGAAAATTCTGTGTTTCCCTATACCAATAGATTTGGAAAATACAGGCAAGCATTAATTTGCAGCATCCTTTTGCAACGATCATAATTTTACAAACATGAGATGTGAGATAACATAGAAGAAACATGAATGTAGGCCCCTCCTATTCTGCTTCTATCCAGAAAAATAAAAACTGAGGAACAGCTCTTTAACTTCAAGTCTTTAAATAACAATTCACAAAAGCTGACTAGCTAAAATTTAAAGTTACCTCATACATTTTCTAAAACATTTGCATTCAGTTCTGCATATTCAGGGGAAGGAAGACATAAATCCAATCATAGCAAGCAAGCTTCCCTAGCGGTAAGCTAGAAGAGTCAGAGGTAAAAAAAGGAAGTGTATTTCAGTTTCCATTATCTTTCACTCACCTGGCACTGAGGGTCACCAAACTGACATTTAAAGTTTAAAATTTTCACACCGTCTTTGGTAAGCATTAAACCTGTTTGCAGCACACCTGAACAGAAAGAACATAGCCAAGCAAATTCATTTAAACGCTTAAGTTTCAAGAACTCCTTTAAATGTAATACAGTATTTTGGGATGTGGGCTACATTTCTGCAAATCATATGGAATTAGGAGCAAGGATTCTGCAAGCACTTATATACATGTCATAATAATCTAACAATAACCAGCAAAAGTAGCAAGCAGCAACCTGAGGAACATTGCATCACATTTTAGACTGAATACAACAGAAAGCAGTGTTGATACCCTGGAGAGTAAGAAGCAGCTTCAGAGGGACCTGGACAGGCTGGGTCAATGGGCTGTGGCCAATGGTATGAGATTCAACAAGGCCAAGTGCAGGGTCCTGCACTTTGGTCGCAGTAACCCCCTGTATCACTGCAGACTGGGGGATGAGTGGCTGGAGAGCAGCCTGGCAGAGAGGGACCTGGGAGTGCTGGCTGACAGACAGCTGAACATGAGCCAGCAGTGTGCTCAGGTGGCACGGAAGGCCAGCGCCATCTTGGCCTGTATCGGGAATAGTGTGGCCAGCAGGACTGGGATGTAATTCTGCCCCTGGACTCGGCACTGGTGAGGCCTCACCTCAAGTACTGTGTGCACTTCTGGGCCCCTCACTCCCAGAAGGATAGTGAGGTGCTGGAGCAGGTCCAGAGGAGAGCAATGAGGCTGGTGAAGGGACTGGAGGAAAAGCCTGATGAGGAGAGGCTGAGGGAGCCGGGATTGTTCAGCCTGGAGAAGGGGAGACTCAGGGGTAAATATCACTCCCTACAATTGCCTGAAGGGAAGTTGCAGTCAGGTGGGGACCAGGCTCTTCTCCCAGACAACTAGTGACAGGACAAAAGCGCATGGCCTGAAGCTGCACCAGGGAAGGTTTAGGTTGGATCTTAGGAAGCACTTCCTCAGAGAGAGGGTGATACAATACTGGAATGGACTGTTCAGGGAGGTGGACTCACCATCCCTGGAGGTGTTTAAGGAAAGATTGGATGCTGCACTTAGTAGTATGATTTAGCTGATGTCGTGGTGTTAGGTCATAGGCTGGACTTGACGGTCTTAGAGGTCTTTTCCAGCCTCAATAATTCTGTGATTTTGTGAAAGCAAATTCTCTGCATCAAGAATTAGAGTTGCACCTTCTGCTACAGTTCTCTGAATGAAAACATTCAGAGATCAGAAGAAGCTGATACGAAGAAAAAAAAAAAACAACAAAGTTCTCATAAAACCTCATTCATTATACAGAACTTGTGATTTCAAACCATTAAGTGCACTAGTGTTATGCAAAACATAGATGTATAACTCTGCATTTTAGTCAAAAATATCAAACCAAAATTCACTACTGCTACTAACAAACAAAACCAAACCAAAACTTGTTGAAGTTGGTATTGAGTAATTTCTACTAAAATGGACATATGTGCATATGGTGATCTAAAGCAAGCCTTTAGCTGTATAATCAGAAAAGCAATCCCTGGAGAATAACAAGTGTTCAGTTTGAAATCCCATCAGGTCCTCCAGCATCATCATGAAAATGCTCAACACCCACTGCATTCTTACTGTGGCTTTGGACATTGTGAAAAAGATACCAAATAACAGAAAATACATTGCAGACTGGAACCCAACTCTTTACACATGTGTGATCCTGACAGTCTTCAGTGCCAAAAACAGACATTGGCATTAAGTGACAGCTGTGACCTTCTTTATTCAAAACAGCCTTTAAACAAAGATCTTAAGAAAACTTACATGTCTGTATATAGGAGTGAACATTTCAACCAAACTTAAGTAGTATTATTATACTATACCCTGAACTACAAAGCTTCTGGTTGCAACTGTTTTAATTTAAAAAAAAAAAAATTAATAAAAATACAGTATATTTTATGAAGAAAAGACAAAAGTTTTCTCCAAAGAAAGAGTTATAAACCAAACCAGTGAGGCTTAATGCTGCATGAAAAAAATAACTACTTTATTTTTGAGTATTGTTTGGAATTTGAAACAATGAAACTAATATTGATATGATTTTACCTTGTTTTTTTTCTGTTGAATGCTTACTTACCTACATAGGCTGTTCCTTCTTGTCTCATACTATCAACAACATGTTGAAGGACAGCATCATTGATTTTCTCTAGAAGAACTTCTGGAACCTGATGATCAACATCAAACTGATTGGGACAATGATGACATTTGCTGAACTAGCTCATAGTACCTGGAAGCACTGGAATAAGTAAATGCCTTAGCTATATTTTCTGGTCCCCCACCCCCAGCCAGGATGTTCCTTCCATTAGGGTGCTGCTGCCTGAAGGATGCATACACTGAATCTCTGTCTCCCAATTTTTTTTTTTGTTTTTTTTTTTTTTCTTTAGAAGGCAAATATTAAGGAGGCTTGATACACTGGAAACCTGGGCTATACACAGTAAGATTGGTTCTGTACTTACAGAAAAATACACTAATGTACTTCAGTAGCACATTCAGAAAAATGCAGTCAGCTTTAAGAATCAACAACAGGAAACTCAAAGTTATGTTCAAGACACAAAGACTCCAGGCATGCAGGGAGTTTTGCAAGGACATTTCAAGGGATGCTAACAGGAGCAGAGAAACACCAAGTTTAAGAATAATGGAAAGGGAAAAGAGAAACCATTCCTCAGAACACCGTCTCATTAAATTCTAAAGAATGACTACTAAAGTTTGAGCCCTGTATTGCACTTACACAAGTAAAGTGTCGACCAATATCAGAAGAAATCTGGCCTATGTGATAAAAACAAGGCCCTAAAAGAGATATATTAACCACAGATGTGATCAGACTTATTACAGGCTGAGGAGGAATACTGACTGCTATACCTGAGGAACCGGGCAATAGGCTCCCATCCCTCCAGTGTTTGGACCTTGGTCACCATCCAATAATCGTTTGTGGGCCTGAGCTGGGGGCATTGAGGCAACAGTGACACCATCCGTGAAGCACGAGCACTGTTAAGAGATCACACAACACAGAAACAGTGTGGAAGTTAACACTGTTGCCAGAGGCTGATGCTTGGTTCTGCCAGGAAAAGTTAGGAATCAAAGATAGAAAGCAATTGGATCCACTTATTGTGCTGCAAGCCCGCTGACCCGAAGGATTCATTGAGCTTTCTTTTCTCTTTTATAAATAATCAAGAGAAATGGTGGCCCTTGTAACAATTCCTTTCTGATGAATTAGATATTGACTATTAGTCATGTGGACATATGCTTACCTTAAGGCATGTGAATAGTCTTCATTAACTTGACAGAATTATACATGTGTTTTAAGTTAAACCCGTGTGTTTGCAGATCTCGGGGCTGAATGAGTAAGGGATATTCTCAGTGCAGGACAAATCTTGCACAAAGAACTCATTTTCTGTTTTCATGTGGCATATGCTATGCGTGCCTATGTTTTATCCCAACACTGAGTAGTCGGCCATCTGTAGTAAAGAAAGTGCTAAAATAGGTACTTATTAGCTATAAATAGGCACAAAATTATTGATGTAACAAGAATTGCCAAGACAAAGTTCATACAAACATGTTTTACATCACCTTAGGAAAAAAAAAGATCATTTTCCAGCTAAAAAGATCACCACAATTACAATTTTATATCTAGCATAGAAGAAAATTCTTCTCACAGAATCCATTGATTGGTATGACATCAAATTGCTTAGACTGTGTATTTATTTATGCAAGTGTAAATAAAACAAAAAAAAACTATTTGAAACAATGAACTTTTATGATTATATATAGAGCATAGCAATACTACCAAAGAATAAAAGCACATAACCAATCCATTGATCACATACAGAAAGTTCTTCCCCTTGAAGAAGTTCTTCAATAACAACCATCTCTCCAAACATTCTGTCCTGTACAAAAAATAAAAAAAAATAAAAATTCTCCAGTTAGCAAACATAACACCTACTGGCTAAGGCCTCTCTTTATTTTCTTTCAAGAGGAAAAAAAAGTATATAAAAAGTACCACCTTGCTTGAATTCTGGTATGTCGAGCAAAGGAAACAGAATCACATTTGGAGATAAGGAAAAGACATTGAAATGCATTTTCTTAGAGTCTGGAAGCCAGCAAAAAAAAAAAAGAAAAACTTGGAGGGGCAGGGCAGCAGGACTCAGTGCTGAAACAAGAATTCAGTCACAAAACCTACCCGAGGGAATGCAATACCGGACCTACTGGTCACCAGTGAAGGTGAGTTTGTCAAGGACCTCAAGATTGGAGGCAGCCTGGGCAGCAGTGACCATGCACTGGTGGAATCTACATTACTAAGGGTCACGAATCAGTCAAGGAGTATAGCCAGGACTCTGAATTTCAGAAAGGCAAACTTCCAGCTCTTCAAGGAGTTAATTAACAGAACACCCTGAGAAATAGTCCTCAGGGACAAGGGAGCAGAACAAAGCTGGCAGATCTTTAAAAACACTTTTCATAGAATACAAGAGCTCTTGATCCCTAAGTGTAAGAAATCAAGCAAGAAAGGGAAGAGACCAGCATGGCTG
>VWZY01011419.1:59239-80863 GCA_013399075.1 Chloroceryle aenea | reverse complement strand
GGACTCATCCTCGGTAGAATAGAAGATGCTGTACTGTTTCTAGCTAGGAAACAATACTTTATAAATCAATGTTTTAGCATTTTAATAGTTATTTTTGTAATATTGATGATTATTCCATGTATAATGCAATAGTTCATCATGCCATAGTTCATCGCACAATTGACAAAGTCACCAGAAAGGTATGGCTTATACAAAAGGAAAAAGGGGGAATTGTTGTAGAATGGCTAAAAGACAACGGTCATGTGCCTTTAAGAGAAATGTCATCTGAAGCAACCTGTTAAGCCCAGCTGCAATCCTTGTAAGAAACTTACGGGGATAGCATGACCTTGAGCTGATAAAATGTACAATAATAGAATATTATGGAATGAGAAAGTAGCAGCCTTCTGTTACTGCGAGAGGGGTTGGGTTATGCTAAGAGACCCTGTGGACTGAAACAATAGAGGATGGACAGGTGTGACTACTAATGAGGTGACTGTATATAAGTACTGCACTGAGAGCTAATAAACGAAGTTCGCTTATCAATCACATTGATTGAATGCGTCTTCCCTTGCCACTCCGCAGTTTTCTGAAAAGTTTTATTATGAAATTGCACACATTTCAAGAACAGAGGACTTGTGTGCTTCAGGAGAAGAATTTAAAGAGTGCCAAGGGTATATTGTGATATAATCTAAACAATGCATTCTAGATCTGGTATTTAGGACTGTGTAAATCTGTGTAGAGGCTGCTTCAATCCAGAACAGGTCTCTAGACGTGTGTTGCAACCATTATTATATGTTTTCTTTGCCTTTGTAGACAACATGTTCTTCATTTCCTTTTCATTCTCCATCTTTTCATCCTTTTGAACATCTCAGGAGAGCATCATTGCTAACAGAAGCACACACAATGAAAAAGTAAAAAAGTAAAAGGCTACTTATGGAAGGGATACTCAGTGTTTGCATTTGCGATGTGATTGTTTGAATCATGTGTCTGAGAGTGCCTTACTCCAAATGTGAGAGAGTCAGTTTGTGCCAGCAGAAGGGGCACAACTGTGTTGTGGCACAAAATCTTCATCAAGAAACTTGATGACTTGTCTATAACAGGCAGAGTCAAAATCTAAGGATCTAGATACACAAACTGCAACTGACAGATGGGGTGTTAGAGAAAGACACACATTCTTTATGTTTCAAGCACTGCACTCTGACTAACTTTTATTTTTATTTATTGCTGTCCTCAGACATGGATTAATGTTTGAAGGTGTGGTGTCTTTCCTAAACCTGTGTTTTATTAGAAAGAAAAGTAACTCTTGTGACTTCATTCCACTCATGTTCCTTCTCTTAGCTTTGCTGATGCTCAGAAAAAGACCTGAAGCTGTGAAAATGCTCTTTTTAAAGTGAATTCCATTCTGAGCCACCATGTCTTTTCAGACTCCTTGATACTTGAGCCCCAGGTCACAGTGAAGAGTTAAAAAAATATGTATGTTCATAATTGGCATATAAATAATGAAGTATTCCAATTCAGACTTCATCTTTTCAACATGCCCATGGATTATTGGTCTCTGTGCAGTTTAAATTTCTGAGCATCCTGTGGCCCAATTTTTCAACAATTTGGTAGGTTGATTCTCTATTACAACATACTTGGAGGCAAACAGTGAAGTGGTGGGGAGGCTGGGTATGCATGATGTTTGATTTCCATTTGTTTTTCTGTCAGGAATGTACAAGAAGTGATAGAGTACTTGTCTTCAGGTATGAGTTTGTATAGCTAATGTCTGAACTGTTGCTGCAGTTACACTCTTGTTCCACTCCTCTCTAATCTCAAAGGTTTTATACTATAGATAGAACTCAGTTGAAATTGTTTGAGGTTGAGATGCCCTAATAGGTAGTTTAATAGAATAAAGAGCATGAAAGGGATACAGAGTTCACACGAAATATTTGGACATAAAAATGAAAGTACCATTCTTCCCTGCAGTTTCTTGGTAAACAACTTCCAGTGACTCTTAAAAAAACCTGAAAGGTTAGCCCATTTGAGGGGGTGGGAACACCAACAACAAACCAAACAAAACAAAACAAAAAACCAGAAACAAACAAACAAAAGCAAAAAAACCAAACCAACATTTATTGAAGAGATACCTTCTTCTGCAGGTGAATCTTCTACTCAGATTTAACAAACCAGAATATTTCTACTGGCAATTTGCACAGGGAAAGAGAGGGTACATGAGAAATTTTTTCCTAATTACTGGTCCGCTTGTATTTTTCTTGAATAAGTGTTGCTATTGCTCATGGAACATGAATCATGCTGTCATTTTCAATGGGGATTTCTGTGGCAGTAGGGCCTAGGGTTAGAAAACCTCCTTGATGACTTACCTAAAGGTTTTTATTATGCATGCTCCCAAAAGCAAAGTGCTTAGATGGAAGAAAAAAGAAATACCCTATCAAAAGCAAGAATTTATAGTCATTCCCTCTGCCTGTACTCCTCAACACCTGCCATATAACTCTGCATTGTCCTATTCCCTCTGGAGCTCAGTATCACACATACTAAAAAGCAAAAAGTTATTCTACAAGTACCGGCGCCTTACTTGTGCTCCAGTATATTTACAGAACAGATGACTACAATTGATAGGAGACTGAAAACTACCAACACTTAAATACTGTTTCTTTTCCTTTTGCATAGATACAGGTATGAGATCTAGTCTAGAATAGTACTACTGCAACCTCAGACTGTTACTTAGTTACAGAGAATAAGTGCAGTAATAAAAGACTGGAAAAGAAGAAATGTAAACTTTCTCATTAAAATGAAAGGGGAGAACACAAACAGGGAAAGGAGTCCATAGGCAATATTCTAGTCTTGGTTTATAAGAGTCTGAAATAGAACAAATAGTGGAACACTGTTTGGATGAGATAACCATATAATAGTTACAAAAGAATTGTTCATTGTCAAAATTAAGGAAGTATTGGTTGAAATCCCATCTCATGCTGCCTTGATTTTGTTTTACTCAGTAAAACATAATGAATAATGATGTAATGAAAGACCTGAGTAATGGAAAAAGGTGTAAGTTTAAAAGATTTGTTGCAAGGAAACAGTGGTGTGGAAGGAGTAGCTAACATTTTGCAGGACAGGATTAAAATTCAAATTTATTCAGTTGGGGAAAGAATGGTCTGAACAGATAGGATGAAAATAAACAAGGATAAATTGTGCTATGTTGTCTCATTTACACAGAAGTAATCAGCAACACAAATATAAGAGCCATTGATTTAGGAGGACTTTTTTTTTTTTTAGAAAAAGGCAATGGGATTATGGCAATTTATAATCTGTTCAAGAATCAGATGTTTTGTGCATTTGCAAAAGGATCTATCATAATACTGAAATTAAAAGAGCATACCTAAACCACATATTTTAGTAACCTTGAATGAACATACTATAGCTATACTATGCATATTACAAACCTGATGTCTCCAATTGGGGACAAGAAATTTCAAAAAAGGTTGAATGATCATTATTGAGGGACTAAAGTGAGGGAACATTTGTCTAAAAGCATGAATTGTGAAGAAAGATTTAAAAATGTCATGTTTTTTTAGCCTGAAGAAGAGTCTGAGAGGGGCATGATAGTAATTATGTACATAAAGATTATTGCAAAATGAAAACTGTATGTAGGAGTCTGGTGACTATAATAACTAATAGACTTGCATCACAGCAAGAAAGATCTTTATGGAGTACTTTCTAAAGCAAAGATAATAATGCACTATTTGGGGAGTTCTGAAGTTCCAGTTGTTGGAGTTCTCTAAGAAAGGGATGGGAAAGTGTTTTAGGACTGACAGAAGTATCATGATCCTGCCTTGGGCAGTGCAGTGAACCATGCCATGCAGTGACCTCTCAAAGACTTCTGGAGCTCTGTGTTTTTGTGTTTTCATGTACCAGTACATTGAAAAGAAGTGTTTTAGCCAGACCAGCCAATCCATTCCTAAAAGGCAATATGCACTATTCAGAAAGCATGTAAGTGTCCCCAGTAGCCTATTTCACATCAGTATGGAGATGGCAATGCGGTTCTTATGTGCTCCACAGACCAAAGGTCATATGTTGAACTGCCCCAGGATACATGACTACTCCCCATGGCTGACGTGGACTGATCATTTCACAGGATGCTCAGTTTAGATAGAGTTAACAATGATATTAGAAGAAAAAAAAACAACAACAAAATAAGCCAAACCACATTAGGCAAGCAATATTGGTCAGCCTTTGTGAACAGTCAGTGTGGAAAAAAGTTCTGGTTCTCTAAGATTATTTTTTGCTGTGGGGTTCTTTGATCTGTCTTATTTTCTTAAATGCACATTTTTTTTTTGCTTCTGAAAGGGCTTTTCACAGACAGAAACCTCCATAGGAAGTTTATTTTCTTTGGCTATCCTCAGAAGCTCTTTTTTCAATTTATTATCACAATAGCAAGATATGCACATAAAGTAAATCGATGTAGGTTAACTTTTTAATAGGAAAGGCATTCTACATTTCTGGCATCAGTCTGTATCATCTTTCAATTATTATGTCTCTCACTGGGTTAAGCATTTGTCCAGTAGGTGGGTGTACTGGTGACAAGTTAATATTCAAAGGTCAAGCTGCAACGATCTGGCCAGTGTGATGGCATCTTTGCTCTTTAATAATCAGATGGGATGTCTGTGATGTCTTGAAGTGCTTCTTCTAGGTGGCAGAGTACCACTGCAGTAGTTAATTGCCTGTTAGCTTCTTGGATCAATGTAAAAGAGAGATGTGAAGATTTTTTTCTGAAGTCTGTTCACTTTTTTTCCTCCCAACACAGCTCTATTTGAGCACTTTCCTCTGATTTATCCAAGAATAACCAGAGTATGTGAAAGGAAACTTCAATACTCAATTTAGATAGCTACCTAGGAGTTTTTTCTCCTAGAGGTGGGTGAAGGAAAGGGGGAAATTTTGCCTTCTCCACACAGCAGAGGTTGCTGATAATTCACTACACAGGGTCACTAAGAAAAGATTCTGTATTTTCTCAGCTGCTCTGAGGTGCCTTGTTGTGGTGCCTCCAGTGGGGTCAGTGATTATATAGAATTTTTAATTTTTGTCCCATGGGGAGCTGAATTAGTTACTAAAGTATTCTGCAAATGTTTTGGAGCTAGTAGAGCCTATATAGGCCTGCTTCCCTGTCCACTCATTACTGCTTTTTTTTTCTTGATTCCTCTTTCTTTCAGATATCAAATGGCTCCATGTGCAGCTCCAATCTCCATTTGTTTGCAGCTGAGATGAGCATGCTTACTTGCTGGACTTTAAGAACTGGCTTCAATAAAGCACTCCTGACTTTAATGGCCATTAAGGACGTTATGTTTTAATGTTCATCCACGTGCTGTAGGTATAATTTGTATGGATGCAAATTACTGCACTGTGGGTACAGCATATGATTATGCATGTTGTGTAGAGACTACATCCACTGCTTGTGTGTGGGGACATGATGCACCCAGTTTGGTAGATATCACAGAATGTGGTTGGAAGGGACCTTTAAAGGTCATCTAGGTCCAACACCCCTGCAGTGAGCGAAGACATCTTTAATGAGATCAGGTTATTCAGAGCCCCATTCAACCTGACCTTGTTTCCAAGGATAGGGCATCTACCACTTCTCTGGGCAACGTATTCCTGTGTTTCACCATCCTCATTGTAGTAAAATTTCTTCCTCATATCTAGTCTAAACCTACTGTCTTTCAGTTTCAAACTGTTACCTCTCATCCTGTCACTATAGGCCATGGTAAAAAGATTGTCCTCATCTTTCTTACAGGCCCCCTTTAAGTACTGTAAGGCCACAATAAGGTTTCTCTAGAGCCTTTTCTTCTTCAGGCTGAATAACCCCAGCGTTCTCAGCCTTTCTTCACAGAAGAGGCATTGCATCCCTCTGATCATTCTTGTGGGCGTCATGACATCCCAAACTACTGGTCAATATTGTAATAACAATACCTATGACTCAGGGGAGGAGGAAGAATTTAAAGTGAATCTAGTGTATTTACAAGGATGTGCTATACTTATAAAAATAAAGTAAATTTTGGTTATCTTATCACTGTGAGACTGATCAAGTGCTTTCAGCAAAAGACTCCAGACACGTCAGCATACCTATGTGAAAGCTTTTGAAAAATTAAAGCTGATGTGTTGACAGCTGTAATACCACTAGCTTTTAATCCTTCGTTTCTTTTTTTCATTATTAGGGATTCCAGGACATGGGTAGCAGAAGATTAGCTTTATCCACTAACAATATAAAATCCTGTAATCCCTTGAAAGTTTAAAATCTTCCTTGGGCTGGAGAAGGAACACTTTATCAATATGTACAGCTAGTGGCCTCTTTAAAGGATAAAAAGCACATCTCCCAGCTTGGGGAAGAAGAATCATTTCACATTGGCCTAAGGAATGTCAGTTTTGAATCTGTGCTTCAATTAATTAAAAAAGCTTGGGTGAAAGTACTTTGTTCACTTTTTTTCTTTCTGTTAGGTATCCTTTTGATTCTGGGATATAAATATTTTTGCCTTTTATATTACTTCCTGTCTGTAGCTTTCTAAGAGATTTATAAAGGTCAATAAATACTATGTAACCCTTCTGCCAGGTATTGACTGGATACCATGGGAGCCTCTTGGTGGTCCTTACTAAATAAGAACCCACAAGGACATAAGCACCATCCAGAAACCCAGGAAATTAAATTTGTCTCAGTGTTGTATAAGTGATACTTTCTCACTCACAAATAATGAGTTAATCAAATGAACAAGCAAAAGGAACTTCTTTTGGAGTGCTGGGAACATGAGAACATGTCATGAATAGTTTCCACAAGATGAGCACCCGACCCCCAACGTCTAGTAAGTCAGTTATCAACTGGGTGCTGTCATCCTTCTCCAGTCATGGCATACTCACATACTATCTTGGAGGGGGGTGTTAAGTTTCTGTGGCCTTTACAGGCTGGTGAAGGTAAGACCATACCCTGAATCATCAGCTGGAGCATGGAGGTAGAGCTAACCTGTATTTCCTCTTAGAGTGGAGCTCAAGCCAGGAGGACTGATGAGTCTCTAAATCAGTGTTTCATGAGAGATATGGTGTAATGAGGTAAAAGAACCTCAGACTGGCCAAGCCAGAGGAAATTAAAAGCTTCATAAACAGCTTTCCTCCTGCCCTCTCCCAGTGAGAGTCCTGTCTTCTGACATTTTGGGGTGATGTTCCACTTTCAGTCCTAAAATGGAAGCTGTTTCATGTCTACTTGTGCTGCAACAAACTCTCTATATGTCTCTAGAGAAAGTATCTTTCTTTTGATCCTCTCAGTTTTGGCCACATCTGCTCTTTAAGGCACATTCTTACCATAGGCTTACTGTATTATGTGCCCCTTCTCCACCTGACCTGCTCTGTGCTCTAGGAGTTTGCACAGCAGTTCTGCAGGCTGACTTTCTCTCTGGGAAGACATAGTACATCCTTCTTCTCCTTTCTGAAGGGACAGCAGTTAGCTGAAGTCTCAGCGACCACACTCACTTGCTTTTAATAGAGCATACGATACTGATATACTAAATGACAAATAAACAAGTAAAAAGCATAGTACACATTGCAGGAGGCCTCTCCAGACTTTTTCTAATCCTGGTATTTCTCATTAGCTACTGCCTTTTGTTGCCTTTTATCAGCTTTAGTCCCCAACAGATAGGTTTGTTGTTAGCTGCCCCCATTCCTGCTTGCTGTGTGCTCTTACGGCTGCTCCCACTGACTGCATTCATTGCCAGGTTCCTCCCTCTGTGGGCTACTTCAGTCATGCTCTGCATGCCTCTGTCCATCACTGTGAGGGCAGCGAGTCTACTTTCCCACAGCACTCATCTGCTGATCTACAACTCTGGTAGCCCTGGAAGGTAGTTCAGTTCTTGCAGAACCTTTCTGAATGGAGTATTTCTAATAAATCCTGAGATCTTTTCCACAACTTTTGTCACTAAGTTGAAAATTGCCTTATTAAATCCAAGTGACTCCTACCCCTGAAATCATCTGGCACCATGGAGGTTTAATGCTTTGTACAATGTGATTATGAATTAAATAATTCCTTCAAATTCACAGGTTAGATGTTTCAAACACAAAAGTCTCAAAATATGGTATATAAATAGGTAAGGAAAATTCTCCTGTTAGCACTATTCACTTTTTTATCTATGAAAGGCCTCAAACTTTGTCCTATTCACATCCTCCAGCCATTGGACTTGCTTCTTCTGCTAACATATTTACCTTCCTTCAGGAGAGATGGGAGTCATTTTGCCAATCAACATAGTTAGTTAATAACCAAATATAGAAGAGATACCAAATCTCATGACTTTTCAGCAAGTCTTTTTACCTGAAATACTTGGAGGCAGATCTCAGAAGTATTTAACAATTTAATCCATATAGTAGAAAAATATAACTAGCAACCAGTCCTGCTGGGACCCGACAGACACACTGTATCAAACAAGAGCAGTCAGCCATCAGTTGAGAGCAAAACGCATCCCTTTCTGCAGCACAGCACTGATCCCCATGTGCCCAAAAGTAACTGAGCCTGCTCCTTTTGAAGTGACCTTTATCCTTTACAGAAACCTATTTGTCAGATGAATGTAGTGAAAATGCTCTGATATACTGATTTAGATATAATTTGCTATCTATTTGTTGTACTGAAGTTATCCCATATGTGTTACAAACAAGAGCTGACCCTATTTATGCAAATGCAAAATGCTAACTGAATTAACTGAAGGCTAATGGAGAATCTTTTTTTTATGTACTTTTCCAGTGAGTAAAAAAAATATTTACAGCTTGATCAGTGAAAAATGAGGCTTAATAATTCTTTTTAAAATGTGTTTTGTTTTTGTTTTTTTCAAATATAACTTTATATAACAATTTATGAGGTGGGTTTCAGTGTTAAAATGATCAAGCCCAAAATGTAGTTGTACGTTTCCTTAGCTTTGCCAGTTACTTAGTAAGACAGACACAGAGGTCAGGATAGCCAAGGATGTGTAATCCTTTCTATGGAGCAATTCCTCTCTTGATTTCTTATAAAGTTTAAACAGATTTTTTAGGAAAGCAAGTCAGTCTTAATACCTTACTATTATAAACATAGCTTATAGAATAGAGGGATTAAAGTATTTACTTCAAACCTAGACTCACAGTAGCAATAAATTTATGTGCACATGAAAAACTAATTCTCCTTGTTCTTGTGGATATGCATATGGTTACATTGCTAAAACAGTACCTCAGACCCTTGAAATTGCCACTGTATTGTGTGAGTTCAAAAGTTTTTTCACTGTAACTTGCTAAGGAGTTAAGGCTTTGGAGTGAAAAAAAAACTTTAAAAATCCCTGTAACAGGATTCCTGCAAAACCAAGTGACATGTATATACTTTCTGACTATTTGTCTGACTACATGTGTATGTGTATGTTAAAGGAGCAACAGCTATAGAACCAGAGGTCAGAGAAATTTCAATGTCAGCTTACAGAATTTGTTTCTGAAATTTGAGTATGAACCTCATGAAGCTTTTTCCCTGTAAGGCCCTACCAGTTATATTTTTTAAGCTTTATAATTTTTTATTGTTCTACCCTATGTGTTTGAAAAGAATAAACAACTAGATACTATAATTGCCTCAAAATATCACTCTGATTTAAAAAGTAGAAGAATATCTACACTTATCACTTAAATTCTTCTGAATCCTCAAAAATTAGGTGTCATGGTGACATTGCATTATATACTTAGTCTTTACTTTTCTAGATATGGACACAATACAATTTATCATTCTATACTGACCTTCACAGAGAAAATCATCACCAGAAGAATGGCTTGAGGTTTAGCAGGACTGTGCTACTGAAGATATCTCCAAATGCATTGTCCTCTCAAAATCAATCTTTTCTCCATTTCTGCCTCTCCCAGTCTGGAAATCATTGGGTTGTGCCACTGATTCTGGCTCTAGTATAAAAACCCGAATAAAGATGTTGAAATTTCTATAGAATAATGATGTACTTCTCCATCTTTGTCATTGTAAGTGATACTATAAACTATACTGACAAAATACTATGCCTTGCATACTGCTTAAAGTTCTGGCAAACCGATAAATCCTTGTTTTAAGCTGATGAGGAAACCTTTTCTTGCTTCCATTTCTTAATTTCTTGTTTCTGAACTTGGTATGCATGATATTATTTTGATATAGATTTTGATACATGTTCGTCACTGTTATACATACACACACACATACTTCATGATATAATCCTTCTGTATCCATTTTTCACTGGAATTTTAATTTATTCTCTCCTATTTCCTGTGGTTTAAAGCTCACTTATTTTTCCTATGCCACCTTTGGGCAGGGAAAGACTCTTTTTATTTCTTTGCACACTGGTATGCTGATGTGCTGGAAGGGTAGTAACGATAGCAATCCATCAGGGCTGTAGTTCACAGACTTCTGTGCTAGCCTCACCACATTTGGAAATCATGAGTCAAGTTCCAGAAAAAAAAAAATAGATTGGTTTAAAATATTACGACACTTCAGAAGAATCATGGATTTGTGGGTCTCTTTCATTGCCTGTTTCTTAAATGACATATTTATGGGTCTCATGTATTGCCTCTGTTTCTTGTGATATTCAGTGTCATGCTTTTTTAGCAGCTTCTTGCAATGAAGAGATTTATCAACATTTTTACCGCAGCCATTATTATTGATGTCTGAGGTTACGTTATACTGATTCCCAGTAGCGCAACCATGATGCAAGTATTGCCTGCATTGAACTGAAAATAGTTCTGCCTTCCTCTCCTGGACCATGCCTTCTAATATCCCATAATGGCTAGCCCTGTCCAGCCAAGCACAGAATCATATACTTCATTTCATTGTAGCTCCACTTAAATGTTCTCTTATTCAAGCAATTACTGCTACCATTAAAGACTTGACTTAATAGCATACACATTTTCTAGGCATTTTCCAAATAAAGGTGAAAAGGATATGTATGGACTTCAAGCATTTAAGTCATAAGGCCAAGATTCACAGTCTCATTTCATGTCAAGAAATAATCTTGTTTTACCTCACTAGAAAAAAAGGCAGAGATATATTTTTTTAATTACTTTGCCTTTTTGTAGTCTGTCCTAAGCAAATGTTTGAGCATCTGAGTAATAGTGTCAGTCTTTTTTGCCTCATTTGCTTTTCATGTGAGATTCTTGCCAGGCAAGAGCAAAACATTCAGGTCTCATTTACATTGAAAATTACTCTCTCATGGCTTAGGGGAAAAGATAAGAGTCAGATTTTTTTTTTTCTAACGAGTGTTCTTTTGGTAATGGTAGTACCTGCACATATAAAGTGATCTTCTGTAAGTCTTTAATACTTTCTATAAGTGTATAGCTGTTCTTTAAAGCCTGTCAATGTTAAAGACACCTTTTCCAGGAAAAAAAGAAAACTCGAGGCTTTGTCTTTTGGGAAGAAAATGACCTGTGATAGCAGAGTATTTTGTGCAACTTCAAATCCTTGATGGATTCAATCATACAAGATATGTAAGAAGCAGATAGAGGTGAATTTTATATTTTTTTGAGGATGAGCATCTAAAAATTCTGATCATTATCTGTTACTTCTTGGCCTATAAATCTCATAAGAGAAAACTTTAACTGGTTTCACCTTAGCTAGCAATGCAAGAGAATTAGGGTTGCATGTGCTTTTTGAAGACATTTCAATAACTTACTGTGGCCAAAATAATTTAATGTTTTCTAATAGTATTTTAAATCTTGAGCTGTTTGAGATCTTGAGTGATGTTTGGTTTGATAGGCTTAAATTCTGAGTTTGGTACATTTATCTGTTCATCCAGAATCACTGTAGTTTACATCATTTTTCTTGTTCTTAAAACACCATCCTGCTACTCTTGAATTATTTTCTTCAACAGAATTTCCAGTACTGAAAAGTCTACAGAACAAACATGAAAACCTTTGGTGGTAGGAATGCATTCAAGCATAGGTGATTTTCCAGATAATCATTAGAGCATACTTTACAACCTCTGGAGTCCTTGAGAGTGTAGTTTCTTGGTTGTCAGACCTAGATACCAAGAACCAGAAAATGGGAGAAAGGAAATGGTAAAACAAGTTGAAGAAGAATAATCCTATTGCATGGAATTCTTCAGGAAAATTTGGAAGCTCTGGAGAATATTGATTTTTTTTTATATGTGGGAAAGGTTTGGTACTGAGTAACAGAGAAAATGTCAGGGAGATCTTTGCCAAATGTAAATCCTTTCAGACTAGGAAAACAGGAGAAGAGATAGGTCACAAAGCTCTATCTTTATTTGTACTTAAAACCTGTGAACTTTTGCCACTACCTATTGATTGTAGTGCTTTAAGTTCCCCTGTTGTGCTGCCATCAGCTGCTCGCATCTTTTTGTATTATCCTGCTCATCACATAAATTGTTTGATCTCTCCTTGTACTTCTGTCATAAAAGCTACTACAAACTGGACTGAACATGTGCAGTGACCTTGCCAGGTTGTGTGCAGATGACAAGACCAACTATTAACAAGCTCACTTGATTTGGTCCCTGTGCAACAATACAGAAGTTCAGTCTGGAAAAATTTATTGAATCTTAAAATGTTTGAACAGAGGTGATAAGCAGACAGCTGAATCTGAATCCATAAGCTGTAAACAAACAAGTTTTATTGAGTTCATAAAACTATCACCTTTATGTCAGTTGAAGAAGTGAGGCTGATATCTGTTGCTAAACTTAAGAATGTCTAATGATGATGACAGAAAAAATTACAGACTCATCCAATGACTAAGGCTTTTTTATGATGTGAATTGATTTGTACTAGCACATGAAGGAAAAATCTTATACCCAAAACTACAGCCTTTTTTATGACCTTATCTACAACATATTGTTTTTAAGAGAGAAATCATGTTGAAATGGGCCTTATCAGCTACCACCAGGCTCTACTAACTTCCTTCATCTGTGTTTAAAAAAAAAAAAGCAAATGAGCAAAAATTGAATAATAAATTGTAAATCTTCTAAGGTGGGAGAAGGTGCACTTCTAGTCACTTATAACACCACCTTCAGCCATAAACATTGTGTCCTGTCTGCAGTGTGTGTTTTGGACAATCAGTGCTCCGGTGCAGATGCAAAGGACATGTATGGGTTATGAAATTAGATTGATTACATGTGCTATGAAACTGTGACATTTGTCTTATACAGCCTATTACTTCTGTTTTTACTTGATGATCTGTAATGCCTCTTAAGTTTCTAAATCTGCATCCTTATTCATGTGTTATGGTCACTGCATACTTGGTATTTTCAGGTTTTCTCTGTGTATAGTTTGAAATATTTCCATGCTCTGTTGCTAACTAATGTATACTGTGAAATTATTAATGATCAACTAGTTATGGCAAACTGTTAGTTTTTATGCATGATGTTCTACTCTATCAATATATTTTAATATGTTCATGTTCTAATACTTCCACCCTCTGACTGCTACTATTGAGGAAAGTGATACAGCCACTTCATTAAGCCCTTGGGGGAGTACTGCAAAATAAGCAGATGCAAAATGGAGTGGCATCCACAATTCTCAGGCACGCTTCCTATATGTGGAGCCAGGCACTTTATAGATAGGTCTTCACATAAAACCCTAGAATGAACATTGATTGCTAATACATGGTGGTACTAAGGCAATAAAAAGGAGCCAGGTAAATCTCACTGTTGACTTCCAGTATTTTTACCACACCACAGATTGAAGGTTTTTCATGAGAGGATATTACCTGTGGTAAGAGCCTTTTCCCACTGTTTGTTCCCATTTCAGTGTCCTATATGGAAGGATGAAGCCACATCCTTGTAGGGTCTGATTTCAGGATGGACCAGGGTAAGACATGGATACTTTACTCTTGTGTCTTCCTGTCTGTGCCTGACTGTTATTCTGAAACCTAACTGTTGGCCCTTGAGACATTAATATATTTAATTGTGTTGTGAAATATGACAGAAGTTCAGTTTTCAGGCTTTAATCTTGGGGAGTTTCCATTGTGTATGCAGGCAGAGTTGTAATTCTCAGTTGTTCCAGGGGCCTAACAGATTCTAAGATCATTAAAATGATATTCTTTATAGCACAGGATATGGCCATATATCGTGTTAGTGAGAACTTGAATAGAACTTTATGAGCTGAATTCTGCTGAGGCCCTCAAACCTTGTGCTGTTACAGTTGTCAGCAAGGATGCAGGAATTGATTAAAAGGAGAAAATCCAACACAAGTGCAAATTTTTTCAATAGGTTCTGGTAGTTCAGTGGAATTAAAGCTCTCTCAAATTACTTCTTGCTATCATTCTTTTCTAAGGTAGTTTTTGTGGTGGTGTCGGTTTGTTTTGTGGGGTTTTTTTAATACAATATAATTTTATTTGTGCTTAATTTTGTGTGCTTGTGAAATCCTTTTAAATTGCATAGCTTTCCTGTGATACTATGCATTAGTAGAAAAATCTGGGCTTCTAATTGCTCTTTGAAAACTAGGTTATTCCTAGTCATGTATACTATTATTATTATTTTTCTCCTAAGGATGGAGCCTGATTTCAGATTGTTTTTCTTAGAGGGTAAAGATTAGTGCCTCTTTATCTGTTATTCCTTCCTCTGCTGTACCAGGCACCAAATGAGATGTAGAACTTCACATTTTGCCAGATGCCAAGTTAGATTTATGTGGACTAGTAGCTGAGCTAGCAGCATTATATACCTCAAAGTGACTATGTTAATTAGGAATGAAAACAGAAATAGTAGCATTTTCTGCAAGGAGAATAGTGCCATAAATGCTACATCTGTGGCAAATCAAATTAAGAGAAATCCCATTATCTTACTTGGGATTCTGCTTTCTACTGACAACATGTTTCAATGTTACTGCAGGCCAGTTACTGCAGAGATATTTCATTACTCTAATATGTTATCTTAGAACAAAGCATAGAGACATAAAAACTAAACCCAACCCCTAAGAATGTTACTGAGATCATTATTTACAGTTCAACTAAATGAATGGATTGCCCTTTTATCCTCTCTGTATTGCTCAGGTGAGATGACAGTCACAAAAGCACATGGTATGTTCAACATTTTAGTGCTGTATCGAAATACCTTTGTTTACATGATGTTATCATGATAATTGTAGTGAGCTCTTTCAAAGACATTATTTTTCATAGTGCTTATAACCTTGTCTTTGGGGCTTGGTTTTAGCAGTTTATGAACATTCTCATAGGAAGCAATATATTCATCCATTTATGCATCTCTTATTTTATAATCTTTCATTATATTCTTCAAAGGGTATAGAGACCATTAAATTTTCAGTCCTATAAGTGAGATAAAAGCCTGAGAGTGAAGGACATGCACACAAATAGAAGCATGTGTACAAATTTCTTAGGTACAATAATCCTGGGTTTAAGGAAAAATAAGAGCAAGCAGAAACATATATTTACCCCTTTGCACCTTTGCTAAACTAGAATTTGTTAGATTCAGTTTGATGGGCAAGATCTGCCTATTAAGTTGCATATTTAGCTAGGCTTTGGCACTGATGTTTTCCAACAAGGAATAAGAGAAAGGTTAGATTTTCAGTATTTAGTATTGCTATTTGAAACATGTTGTTTCATTTTGTTTTTTTTTTTTTTAACATTCTGAATGCATTAGAAACAAAATATCCTCAGAGGAACATAAGCTCAGATATCCAGTACTTTGCCTTACTAAATTTTAATTAGGAAAACCTGAAAATAAAACCCGCTTCTTTTTTGCAGCCCCTTTCCCCTTTTCATTTTGCCAGCTTTACTGGCAAAAATTAGTCTGGTATTTTTATGTAAAAAGACGAGTCGTGTAATTAAGGACTCTAGTAAACCTGCTGTATTATTTCAAATATTCTAAGTTTGCAAACTGCTGGGGATACCTTCTTCCACAGAACTGAGTTAATGATATATACTTTAGCAATTCCCCTCTGTTCTGATCCATATTTTAAATTATATCCACATGTGTTATCCTGGCTTTTTACTTCTTTCATTTTTAATTTGAAGGGGAAAAAAATTATAATTGTTTTAGAAGAGGAATATAGTTATATATGTGAAAGCAGACCCTTTCCATGTTCCTAAGATGGGCTGTGTACTGAAACACTGTACTACGTACTCTGTTTTGATTCTGTCACTTCAAACTCAATGTGAACTCAAAGAGCAATGTTGAAAAAAAATCTATCATCATGTTTCTCCTGCCATCATGTGTGTTATTATATTTATTTACCTTTATTTAAAGGGAATATTTTATTTTCACAAAACTGTCAGGTTGAGAGCAGAAAACCTGGCAATACCTGAACAAAACCTGCAGACTACTGGTGCCAGCTTCCAAGTCTGATTCTGAGGGATTATCCGTTAAGAACAAGGAGCTATAATAGCCAGGAGCATCCTCCAGCTGCTACTATGCAGCAATCACTTAGATACTTTGCTATGCTGAGTTTCACACAGTATGTGCCATTCAATAGTGTGGTACGTAACACCATTGGGAATGAGATCTCTTCTTACATTGACATTTTTTTCAGTTCCTATGTCTATTTGATATTTGTTTTTTACTTAGACTGCTAATTATAAATAAAAATTGCTATTACCAACTGTACTGATTATAGCACTTTACCATCAACATTCTAAAAATGAACAAGTGATCAGTACCTGCTGTATGTCTCCAACAACAGCCTTTGTTAGTGCAGTAGAATGTGTTCTGCCCCACTGCATTCATTCTGATGTGGTGTGTAAAAGTCCTACTCACAGGGCAGTTGTGCATTGCAGCCAAGGGGACTACTTTGATAAGAAATATCCAGGCAATGTTCTTTTGTGTCATAGAATTTGGTACCCTTCCTATGCAGGGACAGCAAGGCAGGATTTGGTTGTGGGCAGTAAACATATGCTACAGACAGTAGTTTCTCTTCAGTTTTTAGGTAACTGTCCTTTGGTCCTGGAAATTTATTACTGATTTTTTCTTTCAGACTCATATAATACTGGTGTGGAAATACTCAGATACTGTTGTCACTGAACACAGGTGCAAAAAGTAGGCTTTCTTTGGGAATGTCAGGATTTCTGCCTTGACTATGTTATTCAGAGCAACTCTCTGTCAAGCTTCCTTCTTCTATTGTATTTGGAAAAGCTTTTGTTCAGAGATTTGTGACTGCAATAATTTATTCCCCAAAATCCCTTACCTGTTTTGACAGTTTTACATTTAACTTGCCAGAATTTAGGGTTTTTTTGTATGCATTTACTTTTTTGATGAATGGTCTTTTACTACTAATAATTCCCCTTAATCAGCTATTAAAATCTACTGGCTTAATTTGGTAGTCCTTTCAGTCTTTAGCACTTGATATGCATTTAATCTGAGGCTCTCATATCTTTAAACAATGTCTGTCAATAATTTTACTTTCACATATTCTCATTAATGAACCTCCCCTCCCCTTTCAAAGGGCTGAAGAGTCAGTGATACTTTTTTTTTTCTTTTGTCTTTTCCATCTGTAAGGATGCTGAATATGATAACATTTAATTGTCATTATAGAGCTAATTTATTTATTTACCTTGTGAATGGTCTCTCCCTGATCATGGCTAAATCAAAAGCTGTTTCTTTAAGACTTGCCCATAATGGATCAGGTTCTTCTTGTTACCTGTACCCCACGCCCTCTAGATGGATTATATCTTCTCTGAACCTTGTTTGCTCTTTATGGAATATTTGAAAAAAAATGACAAATCCATTCCTATCCTTTCAAAATTTTGAATTGGATGTTTCAAGAGAACATTCTCAATCTGTGTGTGCTGAAGGTCAACTAAGACTTACCCTCATCTCAAAAGCTCTGTTAAAAATAAATCTAAGAACAATACACCTGTATCAGTTACTTGACTATTATTAATGTTCCAACTGATCTTGCACACTAACCAAGGTGCAAGCAACCAGCACCCTGCCCACTGCATAGCCACTACTAGCCCTGAATTATTCACACTTGCAGCAGGCTGCTGTGAGCTGCACTGAAGCTGGGAAGCACATCTTCTCACAAAGCCCATAGAAAATGCTCACAGAGGGTATAATCTCAGATTCTACATAGTCAAGGTTCAGCCTTTGCCATGAGTTCTGGTGTATGAACGTGTATTTATCAACCATGAACTCTCCTGAACAGAAGCAGAGGAGGTGTTCTCCTCAAAGTACCAAGGGACTAAGGAGAGAGGAACCATAAAGGTGAATATATTTAAAACATATGTAATGCTTGCTTGCATCAGATAATGTGCAGTCTTATGAAGTGTTGCTGTAACTACTAAAAATTATATTCAGCTACTAAAAATTATATTCAGCATGATGTATGTGTATATATGCAGATTCAGAATAATCAGACAGGTATCTACAGGAAACCCAGTTTCCTGAAACCAGGCAGAAGCACTTTGTAAGTGGCAGATGTCGTAACCTTCACGTATCTGAACTATGTAAAGGTTAATTATATTACACTCCACTGCAACTTTGGTTACATCCATGGGACTTCGTGCTTAATTCTGCTTTTTAACTAATGTGTTGCTGTAGAGATGAATTATATTAATGTAGAACTGAGATTATACACATCAGTTACAGTGAATAATTATACTTCAAAAGTAGAGATAGGATAGAAGGATCCATCTCGGATCTTGGTGGTGTCATTAACATTAGCTTAAATGATTTCCTATCTTTACTTAAACTTCTTCTGTTTGTACATCTGGAATAATAGTTGTCTTTCTCATGGCCAAGTCAGAAAGTAGAAAACTCTTTACTTCGTTTTCCTGTTCCTGTGTCCAGTGTCATCATCTTCAAAGGATGGAGCACATAGTTTGTCAATTACTTTGAGATCTTCAGATAAAATGGAAAATGTGACGAGAGTTTTTGTTGCAGCAGGACTTAAGGACAAAGCACTGGTGGTGTTAGAATCTTTTTTTTTTCTCAAACAATGCAAATCACTTTTCATCTTATTTTCCTTTATTGTAGAAATTGCTTTTAGAAACAAAACCCTACCTGTTTGAGAGTCTATTTTAGTGTCACAGTATGAAAAATCAGAAAGGCAAAAGAGCAGCTACCTGTGGAGATAATAACCGTGATCAAACGGAGTGCTACTTGTAGCTGTGCAGGTGCTGTGGTTAAGTGTATCTGTGGCTATGCTTTCCAGAATCTCTGGTTGTGCTTTCCTTTAGGATAGTTTCTCTTTTGGTCTTATCCACTTCACTGATAATTACCAGACATTGTGGTATGTGATGTGAAACATCAGAACTCACTGCTGTGATGATGCTGCTACTACATGTTCACCTGGACTCTTAAATTGCCACAGACTGGATCATCTCTACTCTTAAGTTTTCTGTAACAGGAACAGATATATACACAGATAATGAACAAACAAAATTGGTTAGCAGAGATAGGCCTTGGAGCATCTCTACAGGGAGCTACTAGTTCATGACTCTCTCTGTATGCAATACGGTCTTCTACCAAAAATCCTCTCTGTTTCTATAGCTGATTTGAAAAAGTTATTGTTGGCAAGGTCCTTAAGGGATAATTGTGAATGAGAGTCAGGTTCCAGCCATCTGTTACAGTTTAAGGGTGAACAGACTGAGTGGGGTAACCCCAGGACCATGAGGAGTCAGAGGGCAGCTGTTATTCCCTCCCCTTCCCTTTCACACTCCATTTAACAGCTCTGCTGCTGCAACAGCATCTCAGCACATCTGGGCCTGACTCCATATGCACCATGCAATCCATCACCATCCAAGATTAGGTTTTGTATACAGTCCTGTATTCTTCTTCTCTTAATATTCCTTTTTCTGCTTTTCTCCTGTTATTCATTAAATTTATTATAGTCTTAACTTCCAGTTTTGGGTGAGGCATTTTTCTTTTCCTTATTCCCCTTTATATCCCCTCTGGGAGGGAGTGAGAAAGGGGGCTATTAGCCCCCTTAGAGTGAAATCCTGCTCTGTGTTCCATACGGGCTTGACCTGAGCCTTAAACAGAGATACCATCTAATAGTGTGTTACAGCTAACAGGATTAGCCTTCAGGCATGGTGAATCTGTTTTTGGTTGTCAAATAGCTGCTGGTATTTCAAGTAGCTTGGTGTCAAACCCCACACAAGCCATGGCACCTGGGAGAGCTCTCGGGACTAAAAGGTGCACCCTGGTACTTCTGTTGCAGTATTTCTATTACTGCAGCTGCTGTGGGATGAAAATGGGAACCACAACCAGTTAAGAAACCTGTAATCAAAAGTTGCTTTCAGGGTACATGATTTAGGCTACTGTGGAGAACTGGTAAGGTAGAATAATGCTGATGTACTCCTGACCCCATTACAGCAGTAAAATAGCAGTGCTATTTACTTGTGTGTCGCTTTTTAAGGCAGTTGTTCATTAGTTTGTAAACCTAAAGACCCACTGTTTTCCCTGCTTGACTAGAGTATGATAAGGAGAAAGGAATGTTTTTGCTCTTTAAGCATCATCAGTGAAATATAATAGCAGAAGTTACTTCAGGTGGAGCCCTGGACATGAAGTATGCCACATTGATCTATTTCTGTATATGTCACTTAGGGTACTTCTGAATCACAGAACCTTGTGAGTGCTACAATTAAGGGATATTTCATTATTATTCATGGCAGCAGTAGTATGCTGTGTTTTAGATGTTCCTGTATTGCTTTAATTTAAAAGATCTGTCTTTTTCTTCTCAACACTTGTGCTTGCCAATATATGAGAACCACTTCCTTCTAGTTTTTCAGTAGTAGGTATTTTTCCAATTTGGATGTATATAGGTGCTAAGAATTAAGCCAGTTTAACCATGTTCAGTTCAGGTTCATTATCACAAACAGCTGCTGGCCCAAGCTCTTGGGAGGGGCCTCAGCTGAGATAAACATCTGAACCAGCCAATGGGATAATTGATACCATATGGAATCATGACCCTACATAAGGGGCAGGCTGGCTTGGGGCAGGCCTGCCTGTTTTCAGCTTGCAGCTTCAGTGTGTCTGCAGCAGGTAAAGTTGGTGTCTTGGGCACAGGTAGAGCCTATCACTCGATCGTATATACTTTCATTAGTACTGTTGTTTTCATTAGTACTGTTGTTTTCTTCTCTTTGTTAGGAAGCTGCTGCAGTAAATCAGATTTATTCATGCTGAAGTGTAGACTTTTTGTGTAGTAATATTTAAGGACCAACTTAGTCTCAGAACTTTCCCTGATTTTATGTTTGGTTTTGTTACATTTCCTTCAGGATGGTGGTGATTCTTGCACTGCATGTTATTTCCCCAAAGTTTATTGAGTTTGCTCCTCAAATAACTTCATAGACTAGTGCACTCCTTACAAAAAAAGTACTGGTTAGGAAGAGCAATGTTTCCCTGTCAGAAAGATGTAGTGTCAAACACTATCAAACCTTTCAAGTGGTGTTTTGCAAAGACACAAGAGAGAGAATGAGTTTAACAAAATTGAACAAGTTGTCTAACTGGTACAAATCTTAAGAGCTAAAGTTCTTGCCTTAAAGTACAAAAAAACCTGTAAGATGTACTTCCACATAGTTTTGATACCTACACAGTCTAATTATGAAGGAACCTGAATTCAGTGTTAACAACACGGCATGAGGAGAATCAGATTCGTCTTTCTTTCTCTTTCTCGTCGTCTTTCTTCCTCTCTTCTTCTCTCTCTCTCTCTCTTTCTCTCTCTCTCTCTCTCTCTCTCTCT
>VWZY01011419.1:37019-58968 GCA_013399075.1 Chloroceryle aenea | reverse complement strand
TGTCTTTCTGTCTGTCTTTGTCTTTCTGTCTGTCTTTGTCTTTCTGTCTGTCTTTGTCTTTCTGTCTGTCTTTGTCTTTCTGTCTGTCTTTGTCTTTCTGTCTGTCTTTGTCTTTCTGTCTGTCTTTGTCTTTCTGTCTGTCTTTGTCTTTCTGTCTTGTCATCTGTCTTTCTGTTTTGTCATCTGTCTTTCTTTCTTTCTTGTCGTCTGTCTGTCTTTCTTTCTTTCTTTCTTTTTTCTTTCTTTCTCGTCATCTGTCTGTCTGTCTGTCTTTCTTTCTCGTCGTCTGTGTTTCTTTTTTCTTGTCTTGCTCTTCAGGCTATTTTATAGCAATTGACTTTGGATTTTTCTGAATGCTTATAAACTATGCAGTCACTACAATCCAGTGTCGCCATATGAAAGGTCCTGTATGAGATGCAGCTTGGATTCTATGAGACTTTGCAGGTCTATGTATGGAGTAAGTATAGTATGAGTATAAATGTAGTGTAAGTAAGTATTGCCATAACATATTTAATTAGGTTATCTGAATCCCCAGTTCTACCATCTAATTTTTTATTCACACCTTATTTATGGTAGATCAAAATGCATTAACGTTGTCCCTCATTTAAGGTGCAGTGAAATGGATTTTTGGCAAAGACAAGCAAAGGTTGAATGCAGTGAGCTGCTTCTGATTTCACAATAATGTTAAACTGGCATATCCTCAAAGGAAAAAATTCTGGTCTTAGCTGTTGTAGATTTCAACCAGTATACCACCATCAGTTCACCTGGATTTGCTTTTGCCTTTTACCAGTACACATAAGACTTCATGCACATGAGCTAGATCCTTTGACATAACTCTGTTGTGGTTGTTTGTGCAATTTAAAACGTCTGAGTAGCTGATGGCTCACCATTCATTTTCTGTATCAGGCAATCTGGAATTCTGTGGAATTCTAGTTACGATATGTAACAGAACCCCAAAGACAGATTATGCAGTCACAACGATGAAAATTGATTACTAAGCACTCAATGAGTCATCTGCCTCTGGAAGTAACTACTTCAATCTATTATTGTCGATGTCCTGATGGGTCAACCAGGATGTGAAAAGGAATTTGCATTAAATTGATTTGAGCATTTTTTTCTAGAAATAACATCACTCAATCAAAGGAAACATTCAGACGGAGCTAGGGAGAGCTGACTGAATTTGATTTGTGAAGGCAGAGCAGCAAGGGATGAGCAGGCTGATTCAGATAAAAATATAAATGGGATTTAGAACACCATAA
The DNA here is from genome assembly GCA_013399075.1 of Chloroceryle aenea. Classification (NCBI taxonomy): domain Eukaryota; kingdom Metazoa; phylum Chordata; class Aves; order Coraciiformes; family Cerylidae; genus Chloroceryle; species Chloroceryle aenea. Next base: position 57,709 of record VWZY01011419.1, on the reverse strand, counting down.
ATCTCACATTACAGAATGAAGAGTTGGAGCAATTCTTAACAATTTCTGCAATGCAGAAATTGGGCTGCACATTTTGGAAATCCTTTATTTGCTTATTGATCTTTGTGTATATGTGTCTATATACACGTCACCCGGTTATTATAATAGTATGTTTATGCAAATAGTGTGCTTATGTATGCACTCACCATAATATGATAGCATGGGCAGTTTCCAATTATCTTGGATGATTTTGCTGTATAGAGGTCATATTAAAACTGGAGAGTGGACTGTTTCTCTTATTTATTTTTTTTTTATTCTTAGAGCTGAAGACTCACTACTCAATAGAATTCAATAAGTGATAAATCATACTGAAATGTCACTTCCTCTCATCAGTCTTAGTCTTAAAGCAATTCATTCTTTCTCTCTCATGCTTTTTATATGGTGTTGGTGTGTTGGCATCTTAAATTGTAGAGGGTTTCTGCTATCATGTTATTTTCAATAGATTTGTATCTTCTTCCAGGATCATTACTTACATGATTTGAAAATCTAATTAAATCACATTCTTTAAATAACTTGCTCCTGACTTTATACGTTGTTTGTGAATTGTTCTCTTACTGTTTTTTATACAGTCAGTCTTTATGTTCATTCCAATAAGTTTTACCTGAGTTTTCTGATTTGGCCTCAGAAATTACAGCAACATCTTTCAAAATAATGATTAGCCATTTGATTTGTTTCAGTTTTTGGCTTTCCACCATGAGGTATTTAGAAAGCTGTGATAGCTGAGGGTGGATATTATTATAACTGTTTCAGGGAGTCAGGCCTTTTGGAATTTTCTCAAGCTGAAACCCCCAGTATTGTGGCATTCACAATCATTATCACAGTTTAAATAAATGACTTTAAAATATTTGGCTTAACTCTGAAGCTGCAAGGGCAAAAGAGACAGAGAAGAATGATTGGAAAGAGATATGCTAATCCACTAGTGAAGCTGTGTAATTATCAGAATGTGCAAACACCAACTCAGTGTGCTGGATACAGGATGAACAAAATTTCTCAAAGAATAGAGGAAATGCCACAATCAGGGTCCCTTTGATTAATCCATAAATGTCCTCTCCTTTACAGGGGCAAAAGACACAAGCTGGAGTACAGGAGATTCTATCTAAATATGAGGAAAAACTTCTTTATGGTGAGGGTGGCAAAGCAAAGGAACAGTTTGCCCAGAAAGGTGGAGTCTCCTTCTCTGGAGATATTCAAAACCCAACTGGATGCAATCCTGTGTAATGTGCTCTGATCTAACCTGCTTTGGTTGGGGGGTGGACTAGATGATCTCTAAAGGTCCCTTCCAACTCCCAGTGACTCTGTGATTTAGTGGAATTAGCCTTATCCTGTCTGTTTCAAACAGGCATAAAGAGAGCAGAGAAACTGCTCTGTAAGGGATGGAAGTCAGGAGTTGCCCATTTATTTCAGGCCAACAGTTCAAAAGACCAAACTATTTCACAGTTCTCATTAGAAACCTGAAGAGTATATAGGAAGTTTTGGTGTGTAAAGGGTTGTACTGTCTGTATATGTTACTAAATTAAATACCAAGGTTTTCCTGTCCAAGTCATGATGTACATATACTGAATATATAGAAATGTGCATTTTATTGAACAAAACCTATATTGCTTTAGCAGTTAGGAGCCTAGGAGGTAGCAAAAAGTGATTGTGCTATTGTCAAATAAACACTACAGGCATCATAGTTGCTATTTTTCTGACCAAGCTCAAAACATACTAGTTGCAAAATTTGAAGCTTTGATGGCCTATATTGCTATTGAGTAAGGAAGAAAAAAAGAAAGTGTGATCTTAAATATCTTTATGTTCTTGGTTTTTTTTTCACTCATAATTTGTTATGGTAATAGAATATACGCTACTTCTCCTCTCCCCCTTCCAAATACGATTGCTTATGTTTCTCCTTCAGGCAGCAAACTGGTTGATATTGATGAAGAAGCAACATTAATAGATTATATTTTCTCCCAATTTATACATCTGTAAGACTGAGTTCCAGGCATGTACAAATGATGGGGAATTGGAGTTACATGGTTTTGACAATACTGTGTATATATCCAATAAAGGATTAAATATTTGAGCATAAATGGAAAGTCTTTGTCAAGCCACTTAAAATAAACAGTGGGCTGCTGATTACTGGGCAGTTCTGAGGAAGACCAACATTGCCACTATTAACTGTCATAGCTGCACTATTTATTTCCCGTAAACTGTGGATATTGGTGTATCCAAATAGCCAGTTCTGCAGTGTCTATTAAATCTAGATAATAGCCATTGAAACAAGATCCTAGAGTAGGCATTATAATTTTGTTTTATGCTAAGTGTTTTACCAATTTTTAACTGGGGACAATGTCTGTCTGGCAGTATATTACATATGTTAAAAACAGCTTGTGAGCTTAAGAGCTCAATCACTGGGTAGCTCACAGTAACTGCAAGTTGAGAGCATATTAATCACTTTTGAAATCTTCACCTGCATGGAGTAATTTGGAAAAACAAAGGGAAAGGAAACAGTGATGATTATGCCATACACTGGGGAGTCCAAAAGTTCATCTGCATTAATCTTTTAGTTTGGCACAGAAAAAGAATCTCCTGATTCTCCCCATTTAGCATGTTTGCATTGGAGGATGGTCTTGGAGTGTACTTAGATTTCACTGCAATGATACTACTCTGAAATGTACCTAGTTAACTCTAACTGCTAATGAGCATTAAATTCATGGGACCAGACTAAACCTAGTCCAAAGTAAATCTCTGAAACATGCAGTGCAGTGCTGAATCCTGGGAACAGTTCGTTCATTCCACAGAAGCACCTCTTCTGGCCTGCAGTACCAGCTAATTTAGGTAAGTTTCTGTGCAACCTCATGACATATGTCCCAGTTCAGCAAAACAATTAAGAACATGTCTATGGTTAACATTGATGTACAGTGGTTGATGGTTTAGTTTTCTGGCAAGAGCCAGAATGTACAGCTGCCAAAAAGAAAAATGCTTGAATTTTAACAGAGAATAAGGAGTCAAGACAGACAGTAATCCAAGCTTGACTACAAGCTCCAGATGAAACATATGCATTGATTAGTTCCTATAAATAACATGGATGAGAGGCCTGAAGTACCTTGAACAGAATAAGTAAAACTTTTTGAGATCAGGGATATAATTGCCCCTCTCCCACCCACCCCTCCTCAGGGAAAAAACAAACAAACAAAATAAAGTTGATGAAGCTTCTTAATCCAAGAGGTCACATGATCAAAATGAATTTAGGGACAGCTAAATCAAGGCACAACATTACAAGTTGCTCAAGTCTGAGAAACTGAAATCAAAGTAGGTCAAGCAAGAGGGCTGCAATATGGGAAGGACAGTCTTCACAGAGGTTTAGACATGGAATTTTTATTTTCCTGCAAGTATTTCCTGAGTTAAGAAATGCTTCTAATCGAGGTTTAGTTTGGTTTATGGAAGAATTTACAGCTACTCAAATACCCCTGTATAAAAGCATTGTTTTGTTGCCTTTCCTGTTGTCTATTGGAACTCGGGTATCCTGTAAGAACTATGTGAGTGATTAAGGGGACAGTGAAGGACAGGCAGTCAGTGATACCCTCTATCTACTGTGATGGAAAATGAGAACTTCTCAAAGTCAAGGAGGTGCACCTCTACCAGTGCAGTCTATGTGAGAAACAATTCCAGACTGTCTTACAGTCTTAATTGCATGCTGTAAAGATCAGTCACTATCCGAAAACTGTGGTCTGCTCTTGAGTAAGGTGAAAGTCGTGGGAGAAGTCAAAGTCAGTTAACCTACCTTTCCCCAAACCCACTGTATCACACGTACTGATACAACACAGGAGAGGCCTTACAGTATTTTGTTATAAATCAGACTCCTGTAACGAATTTACTCTGGAACTCCTTTAAAATTCTGTCCAGTCTGTGTTTGTGGGAGCATAATTTAAATCCTGCACCCCTGCCTACACACTGTTGGTGTATCAGGCATGACAATTAATGCAATAGACTTTAATGAAGAGCACGAAATGTGCAGAGTGTAACAAATCTATTGTGCAAGAATTGGTACTTCAAAATTGTACTCACTTTTATTTACAAGAAGAGAGGTGCCTATGTGTAAGTGAAGATTGTTACTGAAAATTGGACTGTTAAATAATAGAATTTAACATTTTTATTAGTATTATTTTAAAAATAAGTAACTGGTTGGGATAGAAGCTGGCTTCAAAGGTAGCAGTTCTTCATTAAAAACAAGTGCTAAGTGTTTGGATAGTGTATTCTCTGTGGAAAGTGATCTTTCCCAGTTATCTAGACTGAGCCACAGCTGAAACCATCCAGATCTCATGCAGCATCTCAGCTGTGATCCTGTCCCATTGAAGGGTCATAATTCTATTAGCAGATCAATTGGCATCAGAGTTAAAGAAATGGGGAAAAAAGAGAAAATTTGTCACTACCAGAATTGCTAGCACTGAACGTCTACAAATTGTGGCATTCGATATGAAGAGCTTGGTAAAGTTCAAAACTATATTATTCAAAACAAATTAATTTACTTTTCCCTGATATAAGCAATGTAATTAGAAGTGCATAAGAATAACTTTGTAATGCCGAGAATATGAGCTGGGGTAGGAACACTGATAAATTTTAGATTATGTCATTAGAAGCCAGTAAACAGAGGTATTATATTGCATCATTTATGAAGGAAAACACAATTTAAATTCTGTCATGACGCATGCAGAGGTGCTGTCCAGTCAGGTTAATAAAATCAGCGGCTACTTCATGCCAAACAGTGCATTGCATTTGTAAACAGAAAAAAACCCAATGGTCTAAAGATAAGAATTAGGATGAGACAAGCTATCCTAAATTTGCTTGTCCTCTTGCTTAAGTAAGTGTGGCCAATCTTTGCATAGCCCTGGATACTGTCTCTGATCTACTGGTAGCAGATGCCCAATCAGAACAAGACATGCATACACGGATGCTTTCCCAAAATATTCTGAACCAGAAATGTCTTTTAGATGGACAATTAGTGCTAGTTTTAATTGGGGTGAGGTTATCATGGTCATAAGAACAATACAATATAAACTTAACCAAACCAACAAAACTGAGTTTTCTGTATTTAGTCTACAAAGACCACTGTTAAGAGAAGTATTATTTCCACACGATGAGAAATGCTAAATGAGGCTGACCCTACTTGAATATCTAAATAAAAAGCATTTGCTTGTGACACTGTGAGGTAAAAATCAATGATGATAGGAAGCTAATGTAAAAGAGCCATGACAGTTACTTTGTGGCTGTCCACTGTCATCCAAAGCGCACACGTTGTCCTAAGCACTAAGTAAAACTTCGTATCCATATAAGCCTTAGTACCACTGATTCATCAATCAACTGAAAGCATTGTACAAGGACCTGAAGTACAATAGAGGTGTCTGTAGAGTAAAATAAAGGAGTGAAATAATGTTTTTTAATTTTCTGTTAAGAAAGGAGAACCATATCTAATGTACATTTATGGTTGGTCTGAACTGTAAATGCTTAAAGTTGTGTGAAGAGAAAGTAAAATACCTCTTCACTTTAGACTTTTTAATTGGCACAATATTTGTCCGTATAGACAAATGTATATCAATTCTCTTTTTCTGGATTGTATCTCATCTCATGTCATCTAGGTTTTCCAAAGGCAAGCAGCAGCTTCCCATAGAGAAAAGATAATTCAGGTGGTACTATTTCAGCATTTCATGGTGAAGCAAAGCTGTCCATTTTTTTGTTTGTTTGTTGATTTTTTTCTTTTAACCAGCACAAGCAAAAAAAAAAAAGACCAGATTATTTCCATGTACTTATTTATATTGACTGACCTGGTTTGAGAGCATCCCTGATGGATTCCACAATTAGCCAAGATTCAATTTTTACTCATTCTCTTGAATTATTATTTTAATGGATTAAAAAAAAAAATGGTTTGGATTGGAAGGTATATTTTAATTATTAATAAATATAAATTAATCAAATTTAATGCAACTATATATATTTACAGTAGCAAAGAGCTCTAACAAAGAGGTTCTCTTTCAGGACATGAATTATCAGTGATGCAGAAACGACAAGGCTATGAAGTGTTTTACTGTTTTATATTGCTTTTTGTTTCAAAGGAAAGAAAGGTGTCTGGAAAGAATTCAGGTCCAAAATCAACAGGCAAAATAAGAAAAGAACAGCAGGATAATAGAAGACATGAGAAAACACAGCTAATACCCAAACTGCTAATAGGTGGTTTGTCAGTGCAACTAAAATATGTTTTCAGAAAGGATGAATATTGATGGGAAGGTATGACAGGCAATGAAAGATACTGTCCAGATGATTTTGATCCCAAAAGCCCCAATGTCTCTCAACTGTACAGGCTCAACTTTACTGAGAAGCCTTTGACTGTACACATTAACTCTTCAGGATAGTGATGCCTATTAATGTAGGTTGGAAAGTGAAAAGGAGCTGTAGCAAGTCTAAATTTCTGTTCCTTTACTAGCAACAAATAAAGTTTCCCTTGCTAAGTTACCATGTAAATCTAATGTTTGTAGGAGCCACTGTGGACATTGCTGCACTAAATTCAGAGGCAAAGTAAACAAATATGAATCACCTGTCATACCCTTTGTTAGGAAATCAGTGTGACTGTTACACAGGTTTCAACTTGGTGTTCAGGTGCAATAAGTGAACCTAAGATGTGCAGCTAACACAAGAGCTGATATGAATTGAAAACCTGACACTTGCAGGGACCTGTGCTTTTTTTGGCAGGAGGATTTAGGAGTCTAAGAGCAAAAACGATGCCTCAGTCCAAATGGTGGTTTATACTGACCTTTCAATAGGCTGCTACCAGCTCAAAGAACTGTGGTAAATTATTATGAAATAGGTTACTCATTACCTCAGTCCTAAATATCAGAAGTTTTTCTTATCAGTTACTGTAAGGCTTTTTTACACACTTATTAAAGTTGACTGGTTTTGGTTTTTTTTTGCTAGTCTGTACTGAGTGACCTTCATATCATGGTTTGGGGTTTGGTAGAGGTTTTTTTCTTGCTTAATGCTGAATTACCAGGTTCAATATAATCTTATATGTTCCAGAGGCTAAACAGGCATTGTATCAAGTACTTTATTTTATCCTTTTTAAAGATACTGTCTTTCAATTTTCTGTTTCAGTAGCTCACAGTTTTAGGAATTTTTCAGTTCTTCTTCTCTAGGAAGAGAAGTTCTGAAGTTCTAGGCAAGCTGTTTCTGAAGTTATGTTCCCTGAGTTTGGGGAGGATTATCCAAAACCTTATCATTATCTTACAGAATTGTATTTTTTAATGACTGACCTGGGGCTGGAAACAGATAACAGCTGCCAAGTTACATGTAAGGAAACAGCTTAATTTATTGAGCAGGCTATGCCAAATTCAACAGGTCACAGTAATTTGTTAATTAATGTTTCACAGAAAAAAAAAAACGTGGAAAGCTTCTTGGAACTACAGAATAGTTCTTCAAGGTCCCTTTGTACTTGAGGAAGGAGGATGAAAAAGGATAGATATGTTATATATCTTGTAATAGGTGATACAGTAGCACTTGGTACTGGCTTGACTTTAGCAGACGCTTTTCCTGTTATAAGCTAAAATATCAAGCACCAGTAAACTTATGGAAATATTTTTTTTTTCTTTTTGTACAGAATGAAGTCCATGAATAGGTCCGTAATGCATTAATTGTGGTCTGTAATGCATTAACTGTATTGTTTTACAACAATCCAGCAACTTTTGGGGGATACAAATATTCTAGTAAATAAATGACACAGGAATAGTAGTATTAATAGTGCCATTATAGTAATGGAAGAAAATAGACTATTCAGTTGACTTTTCAGAAGAATTTGCTTAAATTTTATTCAGATCTTTCTTACATTAAGTTCTCCCTAATAATTGATTCTGTTTGTTTGTTTGTGTGGCTTTTTTTTTGGTTGGTTTTTGGTTGTGTTTTTTTTGCATTAAGCATCCTCAGAAATGTCTGTCAGGTCATTTCAACAATGTTCTGTTCTTGCAACAATATTCTGAATATAATGCTTTGCTAACACAGTTACTGAGTTGGGGAACAGAAAGTATGCAGAATTGCTTAACTAAGCAAAACTGCCCAGACAGTAAATACACTCAATGATTTGTTAAGTAAAAGATTAAAATCTTCCATTGATATTCTAGGAAAAGAAAAAGAAACAAAGTTTCTTGAATGATAGTTTTCTATGAAACATTAATTCCACTTCAATTGTAAATAGATTTAATCTGTGAGTTTCAGGGCATACAGAGGTCATTGTCAATATAGAATAGAGCTGTGAGAAGTCTGTAACATAGGAAGAAATGAGGTGTTAATATTATTGTTGAGACTTGTGGATACACAGAAGTAGACACACTTAGTAGAGGGAAGAAACAAAAGAAGAAAACACATTTTTTTAACATTATAGGCATCTTCTTGAAAAACATTCTTAAATTTTCTTAATGTAAATGATTGGCATTTTTCTCTGGTCTTATAATTTAAGGCTGCCTGTCTACCTTGCAATTTCTTCATTAGCAAGGCTCAAAGGAGGCAAGGTTAGTTAGCAAAATACAGTATCACCAAGAGAAGGGCTGGTATAGTGCAGCTAAATTCAAGGAGGGTTGATATTCAGCCACCATCCTTAGAATACAGGAAAAGGTGAATGGGTGGCTTAAGTCATTGTCCTATGATACTTATCTTAACCACATCAGTAAAAATGGTTTATCTGCTATTTACAAGCTTGCAGGGCCACTTCTTGCAATGATTAATGGTGAGCAGCTGATTCTCTTTCCCTTCCAACTACTCATTAAGCATCTGTGGCAAATGAGAGTAAGTTTCTGCAGAGAACCTCATAACTTTTGGCCCTTCAGACTTAGAAATATTGTCTACAAGTTTATGAGGTAATCTCAAAAACTACATATTGATATTTAAGAGTATTTGGTTTTATGAGGCCTATGACTGTACAGCTACCTTAACTTCTCTGTTTATGTAAGTTCAGAATTTTCAAAATTACATTCTGGCTGTATGTTGTTACCTGTATTTTACTTTTGAACAGGAGTACTCATTCTCTAGTTGGTTAATGAAACGGCATTATTATATATGAATAGCAAGAGTTCAGAAGCTTGCTGGAAACATATGTATGTAGATTATAATTATTATTATCTTCTGTAGTGATGTTGCTCTTAACAAGAGTTATTTGGGTATATTTAATTCACAGGTTTGGATTTGCATAAATTTGGAAGGTATCGGTTTGTGCTGGCAAAACGTCAGAGTGAAGTTAGTCTAGATGCATAAAATGAATGGAAATCCTGTTATGGCTGTACTTTTGCTAATGATCTTGGTATTAATAAAGTGCTCTAGCAAGTAATGCAACTGAAGTAATTCAATTAGAAAGCAAACTGGTCTTTTCTGGCTGATTTCTTAAATATGCTTTCATCTCCTGGTTGTTTCAGCTCAGGCAGTCTATATCTGTATGAAATTCAGAGGGATGCTTTCCTTTTTGGTGAGAAAGGTGCTTTGTTGCAATCAGAAGAGGCAGTAGGAAATGGAAACGTACCATTGTAGCTAATCTGTTACTTAGCAGATTTCCTCATGTAACATATGAGCTTGTCAATTCCCCTGTCATCCTTTGGGCTAAAGCAGTTAATAGCCGAGTCTAGATCTATTAAGGTGATGGCGGATACACTGGATTTCACAGTGCAGTGGTGTGAATCCTGAGGGGAAGGATGATATTTTCAGAGATACCCAGAGGATATGTGAAACAAAGAAGATTAATAAAGATATCAATATATTGTCAAGTCAAAGCCCCTTAACTTTTGTGTTCATTGAAACTTCACAGAAGAATTTCTTTCTAAAGCAGCTCATGTTAACCTTGTCTAACTTGATAAAGGGAGAGCATCTCCATAATCTGCAGGCTGGTGGGTCTATTATAAATAAGTGTAATCTCAATGCTTTAATTCCCTCTTCTTTTTGTTGTTGTATAATCAATGGGTATTTATGTAGGTTTCTCAGAGTGCATTGATCACCTCTAGAAACAAGGTCATTTGCTAAAGCAAAATTCTGAGACAAACACTGCAAGTCAGTTGGCTTTACTATTCACAGTATGACTTTGATAAAGCAAAAATAAACTTCATCTGCACCTTTGTATTTTAATACAGCATTTTATTATAGATGTTACTGACTGAATTTCCAGTAGCCAGTTAAAATTGAGAGAAAGCAGTTTTAGCTTTAGTCTGAGTCAATGAAGGGAAAAAATAGATGAGCACAAAAATTTGCAAATGGGTAAGCTATCAGATGATTGTGATCTTTGGCAGGTCCTCACAAAAAGTTCTTACTTTCTCAGTTGGAATAAAGGCAGACTAAAGATCATATGCAATCACAGTACTAGTGTTATTTGTATACCACACATAAGAATAGACTCCAGTTTGTGTTGGTGTGTTTATGCATATAGTGGATTGGGAAAACAGTTCATTTTCTTCTCCATTATTTTATTAAATGTTTCTTGTAAGTATGGAAAAGATATATATCAAAAATCAATAATTGAATTGCTGAATATTGTTATCAAACCTGTAAAAATACCTATCACTGCAAGGTTGTTGTCACATTACTTTTAAAAGATACCTTTTTTTTTAAATAGAAGAGATTCTTTTATTAAAGTTTTCTTGTCTAGGAGGCCTTTGAATCACGTTTCAAAATTAAATAAGTACTATGTGATTAAATCCCTCTGCTGGGCTATTCCTTCTGCAAGAAAAGATTGAGACATACAAATGAAATGTTGGAAAAGCATTGTTGAAGAAGAGTGCTGGAAGTATCCCTGTAATCTGGAATTCACACAATGTGACATATTTCTCATGGATTATTAGAAAATCTATGCTGTAAAAGATGATAATGGCATCTTTCAGATCTCTCTGGTTTTGTCTTTGCTTTTAATCAAGCTTTGTTCTTCCAGAGCCCTTTAATGTCATTATCTTGTAACTTAAGAGATAACCCTGGACTAGTGGTATCAAAGGTGGTGAAAAGTAGCAGTCCAAAAAGAGCTACTTGTCTAGATTCCCTCTGTAGTCAGTAGGTACATTAGGGACATAGTTTGCCTCACTCAAAAAGGGACATCTAAAATAGATCAGATGAATTCATTCTTTAAATAGTGCAGATGTTTCCAAGTGGAGCTGTAAAGAGAACCTGCTCTCGTTAGCTTAACTGTGGATGTCTGCACAGGAAATGTCTAGTACTAAGTGAAACAAATCTTACTGCTGCTGGCAAGTGATAACTCTGTTACTGTACTCTATGAAACTCTCTTAAAATGACATTCAGGTTCTGTGGATGGTCCAGACAAGCTTTCTAAGTTGTATTAAAGTGCAGGGGTTTTTTTCAGTCCTTTTGCTAAAATATGAATTTCACTCCCTCTGTCTTTTGGCTGGTAATTGCTTCACCTTGAAAAGGTTAATCCATATAGTTTAAGGTTGCATTACCTTTAAGAACTTTTTTTAAAGAAAACTTTTCAAAGAAATGAGAAATATGGTGCTCTATTTATTTAACAATGTATTCTTGTTATCCAAAATGGATGAGGGACTCTTCTATTTCATTCTGTATTCTGTCCTGTGCAGATCCATGATTCTATTTTTCTCCATGAAAAAAATCTGATTTTGTATGAAGTGATTATTTAATTTGTGCTTTTCCTTCATTGTGCTTCCATCCCCTTTATGCCATTAAAAAATTTTAGCATTTTAAATTACTTGATGTAGTTTGTATAAGAAGAACAGTAAAAATATCAAGCTGCAGTAGGATTTGAAGTTTTTCTTTTTCAAGGACTGATTATGTACAATCCCAAACTATGGTTGAACAGTCTTCATTAAAAGTAGTCTGAACTTAGGCAACAGACTGATTCTTAAATCTTTTTCATCAGTTTAAGACTGTTAGTTGCTTTTAGCTCTTTTCTTTTGGCATCCATCTGTCAATAACATTTTCCTTCTGGCTAGCTGTAGCAAAGCACCATTATCATTTCATTATATGCTAGGAACAGGGGGGGAAATTGAGTCTTTAGTACTTTTTTTTTAAGGTATCCTTCAAATCCTTGGTGCTTCTGATAGCCCAAGGGTGTATGTGTCTTGACTACTATAATGCAAGGATTATGGAAATAAAGGGAAGGAATTGGAAGTTTTTACATTTAATAATAATCTAGATAGACATGAATTGTTCAGGAGGAAAGACAAAGGAAATTTTGCCTTGTGTATCAGAGGAGTTATTTAAAAAAAAAAAAAGTTGAGGCAAGAAAATTAACTACTGGGGAGAAATGCATATATTGATTAATTATATAAGGATATTTACTACACACTGCTCTGATAATCAGAAGGTGGCAAGAGATAGATCCAGAGACTTCCATCAGGTGTTTTAATGTCTTATATTTCTAACAGTCAAGAGAATAGTAATATAATGGTGCTGGCAATGCTGTTATGCAGTAATATAACTACCCACCTGCTGCTGGAAAGGAATCCACATGGCCCAGAAGCTGCTTAAAATGGTTTGCAGTTTTCAGGAGTGAAGAAAGACTTAAAGGGAAGCTCATGGATTGCGATTACAATTAAAGATGAACAGATGAAAATACAGAAGTGAAAGGTGGGATGTCTGACAAAGTTTATGAAATATTGATGTTCCTCATGCAGAAGACAGAGATAAGAACAAATTAAAAATACTGGACTTGAAGAATACTTAAGATCCTTGGGTTACTGATATGGATACTCTGTCTGAGCAAGAGAAAAGACATTTGAGAGAATTGACAGCTCCTGAGAGACATTCTAGTGAGGCCAAAAACGCTAGCTATCCTTATATGAAGGTCAACTACATCATGAACTCTTCAAGGATTTAAACCTTCAGAAGGAATTGTATGGCAAGTGGAAAGTAGGTCAAATTGCTAAGAATGACTGTCAAGAGTAGCAAAGGTATGTAGGGAAAATAAGAGAGAGGCAAAGAACCTCCAATCAGCCAGGCACACAAAATATTAGAAGAAAACACTCTGCATGCTTATAGCCAAAGAATCAGTTCATTCACTGCTTAACAGGGAAAGAGAGACAGCAGCAGAAACTGCCCAGAAGACTGAAATACACTTTTTGCCTTATTTTTTCACTAAAATGTTTTTAAATATATGATCTAAACTCATATGAAAGAAGTCATGATAGGTCCTAACCTGCCCCTAGGGCCTTAAATCTAGTGGATATTTTCAAAATATTTAGGCTTGCAGACATTTTCTCTAGGGCACTTAGAACACCAGTAAGAAAATATTGGAGCTCTTTGTAATTGTGTATGGGAACTTACAGAGGGTCAGTGAAGTTCCAGAAACCACATGTAAAGCTCTAGAGCAACTGTAATTGAAGAGTAATTAATAATGGACTTGTTGAGCCGGAACCAGTGGCCCTTCCAGGCAGTCTGCACAGGGTTTGGGGTGACTAGTATGTTTACTGTTTGTAATTGTCATGGAGGATGAGCTTCAAAACTATCACAGGATTGGTTGGCTTTTTAAAATGATTTTGACAAGCTAGAGGACCACTTCAAAACAAACAAACAAAAGGTATAATTAAATATAAAAAAGGGAAAAGTTTTCCTCTCTGGTAGGAATGTTATTTAACTGAAAGAATCACAGATCTGTAGAAGATGATCAGGCCTGTACTGACTGAATACGAGTCAACAGTGTCATATGGTTGTGATAAATGTAAAGCTCATTCTGGGTTTATGTGAACATATGCCTATATGAAAAGCAGATGAAGGATCTCTTTCACACTACTGATGATGATCTGCGTAAGCTGCAGATATGGTTGTTTGTTCAACCTGCAGAAATTTGTGGTTTCATTCCTTCCCCTGACACACCCCCTCCCTTTCTGTGCTGGGCAAGATGATAGTAATGATCTTTGGAGAAGCTTTTTATACTTTTTGCAGTACTTCCTGTCTTTAAAGACTGGAATTGCAGATTAGTATCAGTCAGAAAGGAGCATGCTCGGAGTGTGTATGGAATGCCTGGTGTTGGTAAACTAATGTCTCAGAGTTGTTCTTTCAGCCTCTTCATTAGGTAACAAAAATAATGTTGTTATTACTAGATTGAACTGTGTTTTTGTGGAGAGAATGTAGCAGCAAGAAGTATAAAAACTTTCATGGAAAATTAAGAATTTTAGTCTAATCTCGAAAATAGAAATCTCTCAAGCTCTTCAGATCTTTCAGCATTTGGATCTCACCTATCTCCGGCTGCTGTTTGCTGGATTTGTTACAAGGTGGCTTTCAGCACATGAATGCTGACACAAGCAGGCATCCTTTTGTTTTTGTCAAGATGGGTGTTGCTGCGTAAAAACTTCCATTCCTTTCAAAACCAAAACCTAGACTTAGGCTCAAACCCATCATATTTCATGTTTGTTTGATTCTTTATAATATTTTCATTACAAAATTTCCCCCGAGATATTGTTATCAAAATTAAATTGCACTTGATAGTCAGCAGGTTAAATCCTAAGGGAGAAACATCAATTGAAAAGAACCTTGTTAAAGCACTCTAATAGCTCTATACGATATATTCTGCTAATTTTCCCTACAGTAAATCAAATAACTTCTTTTATTGTTGTATCTAGCAAATGCTTTATGTAAAAAACACTGCCTTTATATTGCTTTTGAAATTTAATTTGGTTTTATCTCTTAACCCTTTATCTCTTGGCCCAGGAAGCATATCTTGCTCAAAATTATTAGACTGGCAGGGTGGTAAATGCAAGTGCTATTCCACTGGAGAAAGAACAAATTCCACTCGTATATACTTATTGTACATCTTTTTTTNGTGAAGGCCTCAGAATTAAAATAGCATTCTTGGCAACTGTATTTTCCAGAAAACTATTTTGAGAATGAGTTACTGAGTGATAATTAGATATTGAAATGCACCCGGTTTCACATTTCAGTGCTCCTTTCCAATTAGAATGGCATTAGAGTGAAAGTGTAGCTATATAATTGTATGAAGAATAGATCCAATTTTCTCAATGTCACTGCAATATCACCTTTCAGTAGTAATGGCACTGAATGATTACGCATATCATTTAGTAATAGCATTTTATCCATTTCATAGAGAGATTTTTTTTAATTTTTTTTTTAAGTGGACTTGTGATCAGTTTGTAAATGAGCGTATAGAGAGGAAGCCATGCTACATATAAATATGTCAGTGTTAATGCTACTGCATACTGAACTGCTGGAAGCAACATGACACTGTATTTGCTAACATGCAGCATTTGCAGGCAGAGAGCATCTTAACTGGCTTTTTAATGGTCAAAAAAATATAATGCAAAAACTTCTTAACCCACAAGTCAAGGAAAAAATATGCATAATTTCTGATATGCTACTGTGTGTAACTACAAAATGAACTGTGATATATATTTAGGATTAAATACCTCCATTAGCCTTGCTGGTTAGCAGGCATTTTGTATGCAATCTTCCTTCTTGGTCTCTATCATTCCATCTTTGCTGCAGCGCAAAGCAGGCTGAAAAATAGATAATCCCTGTGAGAAGGTAGTGCTATAGAACTCGAACCAATCTTGCCAAATGCTACTAGATATATTTCTTATGGGTCATGATTGCAAATTTATCCAGTAATTTGCTTTTAAATAGCTGCTTCAAATAGAATGTATGGAAAGAAGTCTATCACACTTAGGCTTTAAGGTACATCCCTTAGGACTCTGAGAAAACATGGGGCTCTTTAGTCTAGTACCATAAATATTAGTACAGAAGTGCTGTGAATGGTTGGAACTATGTTATCAGATTAATCAGAGGCACCTGACTAGGTTAATTTGATAGAATATGTTTGGTTTGGTTTATTTCCAAGATTTTGAAGGCCAGGGATCTTTTGTTTTAACACCTGATACAAACTGAGATTTAACTCTGTGCTTAATCTTTTAGGTGAGAGTTTTTCACATTTCTGTGATATTTATTTCTTTATTTCATCTCATCTACTTCTCATGCCTTCCTTTTAAATACACAGATTTACTTGAGGCAGAAACAGTCTCTAATTATGTGTGTGCTAGTTCCTGGAATTGCCATGACCCATCTGACATAGTCAGTGTTAATTTTTATTCTTATATTGGATCTCAAATGCCATTAAAATACATCAGGTGTGAAGGTTGCCCTGGCTGTACCTCAAATTTCTTAAATAATACTTTGGTTAGTCCTGCTTATGCTTTATTAATCTAAAACTTCCCTAAAGGTCTATCTTGTGTTATTAGTGCAAAACAAACAGACCATTTCTGGTGAGATATTGATACCCTAAATATTTTTTTTTTTAAAGGCCATGTTACAATTTTAAGCAAGGACATCAAAAAGCAGCCATTGCATATGCCTAGTAGATTGTTGTTAAAGGCCTAAACATGCCTGATGGGTCTTCTGTTGGTTCTCTTCCAAACAGTAAAATATGCCTGTAAATGTTATCTCATTATTTAATGTAATTATGAATGCAATAAACTAAGAGGATTCTGAAGGATGTTTTCAGAAAACAATAGTCCTTACTTTGTGAGAAGCTGAAATAATTTAAAGAAGATAATTCTTAGCTCTAGGGTGTAGTGATATCACACAACTAACAAAATTAGAGGAAAAAATAAACCAAAACAATGCTAAAGATAAGTTCATAAAATATATTTTTAAAACACAAGGAATTAAAAATAATTGATACTTAATTTTAACTAAAGCTGCTGTTGGTTCTTGATACAACAGCAGGTTGAGAGAAAAAGATGTATTGTCTAACCTGAAAGAATTTTCCACCTTTGCTATTGTTGACTAGTTATTTGACTTTTATGTATCTGTTTTGTTTGGGTTTTTTTAATTGTGATTGCTACAAATAAAAATGTAACACAAGCAATTGGAAATAGCAGCAGTGTTCTGACATCATTAATGTTCTGTTTGTTTATCATATTAAGAAATAAAACATTTTCAATGTGCCAGTGTACTCAAGACTGCTATAAATTTGAAAAGAAAATATTTTGACTCATGGAAGTCTTTCACCTTGGTGTCAGACAGGAACATGGTATATGATTGTGCCAAATTCATCTTGAACACCATACCATTACATACCTATGATAGTTCTTAACAGTCACGGAAAAATACTAATGGGGCCCTCTTAGAGATGCCTTTGGTTTGTGGAAATAAATCTGCAGTTTGTTCCAGTCAGGGCAAGCTTTGTGCTTCCAGTAGCATATGCCTCTCTGGAAATGCTGTGTCAGAATCAAGGACTTCAAAGTGTGTCATTGTATTGCTGCCAGAAGTAATTCCTGTACTTATCATTCTAGACATCCTTGAACTTAGCGAAAAAAAAAAGGACAGATGGCCAGTGAAGGGGACTGACTGACTCGAACAAATTGAAACCTCTTAAGACTATCTGTGTTGATATGGTTTTATTTTTATAGACCTATTTTTTGTCATTTGTGATGGAAATGAGGAAAGTAAACGAACTAGAATATAGTGAGGTATCATGGGCCACAAGAGTAATGAAGTTTATAGTACATAAATTGTCCTTCATGTAACAAGGGATTTTCCCAGATAAAACATAGGTGTGGGTGTGTTATCATGCTTTGCACACTGCTTTTATTGTTTGCCAGAGTTAATATGGGCTTGAAGATTCTATTCATCAGTATTTCCCCCCCAAGTGGAGCCTGTCCAATGTACTTTACCTTAATGTATTCTAAACATCTGCATTCAAATAATTTATTCATAGGCTGAAATCTCTAATCCCAGTTTGAGGTGCAGAAATGTTTACTTGGTCACTTATACTCTGTTAATCTGGGACAGTGACAGGCAGGTCACACAACATTGTCTTCTTTCATAAAACTTTTTGAACAATGGACTGTTAGTCATTTTATCAAAAGCTAGAGGTAGCTCTCTGTGTAGATGTATTGAGAAGCGGCTAATGGACGGAAAGTACCTGCTCTGACACATTAATTCCCTTCCCTGTCAGCCTGCATCATTGTAGAGTGTGCATGATGGGAAGCAAGGTCCCATTGCACTATGGCACCTGCTGCTTTTCCATCTGCCGAGCGCAATAGCTTCTTTGATTGCCCATTTTTCAGCCTAATGACTTTATTCCTTTCACTTTGTAAAGTTTTAAATTTTTTTTATTGTTTCTTCAGTAGTCATGGTTTATATATTTTTTTTTAATTTCCTTCTCTCCAGTGGGCACTTAGAGTGTTGATAAAAGAATAACTAACAAAATAATATTCCAAACATGTGCCCAAATTCTGTGTGCCCCAAGTGTTGTGTTTCATAATTTATTCTGATAAAGTTGTCATGGTGATAATGTCTCTTGAGAATGAAAGTGCCATGTGCCTGGCTGATTACAGGAAACAGCTCAGATGGTACATAAACTGGTAAATATTGAACCCATGGGCAATAACATTAGCTGTATTTTGTCCATTTATTTATTTATTTAATGTAGCTCTGGTCAGCTTGATTGTGGAAACTGTGACAATTCATATTTTACTTTCTGTATGCTTAGATTTCTGTGGATGGGAGACAGGCTTCTGTTGTGGGGTGCTGGTTTGTTTTTTTTTAATCTGGTACTGTAAATGTTGGCAGAGTTCCCTGAAATAGCCTTTGAATTCTGTCTAAAGCTGTTGATTTGGCTGAATTAGTCAAAGCAGCAGATCATTATTACATATTGAACATCTGTCAAAAATAGAACTTGCAATTAACGAATATATCATCTGTAAATTGTGGTTTCAGATTTTGTGCGAGAGAAGTACCTTTAGGAATCCACATAAATGATGATTTTATGATTTTGTTTATTTCCAATAATCCATGCTTTTAAAGATAATGCTCTTCTGTTAAGGAGAAAACAGAATAATATGTTTTTCAGTCCAAACACATGTTAAAATTGAAACATACTTGTGTAGACCTTGGAACCCCTCAAAAAAAAAATCTTTTGGTAGAAAAATTAAAAATGACACACTGCAACAGGTAAATTTTAGATTCTGATATGCTTTTCTCTGCATTTGTTCTTGCACAGTGAAGTCTTTAGTCTGTATTTAAGAAATGCCAGGTAATAGCATGCAATTTTTATACAAATAACTGCTATTAGTTACTGGTATTAATTGTAGTTCTTCCTTTGTCTTTTCGTATAATACTTGTGTTTATTTCTGATAAGATATTTAGAAAGTCATCAAGTATGTTTAAGAGTACTAATTTTGGGGGTGGGGTTCTACTATGCCTGACTTCAACTGGAGTTTTAAAACATATTGCTCATTTCTAAGTATAGAATTTTTCAAATAGTCCTAAAGGACTTAAGTGAATGATCTTTCTGTAGTGCCCTTTAAACACCTTGAGAAGAACCTTTCCTTACAGATAAAAATTTAAGGCATGTGACATATGTTTGAATGATATAAGTAAATGTACTTATTAGCACAGTTTTGAACAAGATCCATAACTTACCCAAACCAGGATAAGATTATTCAGGGACATGAAAGTGGTTGGAGGTCATCCTGAGCAGATGGGCAGTGTAGTGTTCTAATCAGCGTAGCATGCATGAGCTGAGAAGAGAACTGCTGGCCAAATCCAGAGGAGCTGATGGACTTGTATATGTTGAGAAGCAGCTTCTGAGAAGGCTTTTCAATAGTGATCCACCATTTGGTTTGGCAGGAGCATACGATCAGTAGTTGTGCTTGGAAGATGGGTCACTCAAGGACACATCTGATGCTACACTCAGACACAGGCCTACATATGTATGTGCTGAGCAAAACAGAGCAGACCAACAGTTTTTCTAGGTAAGCCCTGTCTAGCAGGGCAGCAGCAGGGATGTGAAAGACATGGCACTGAAGTCTTTTAAGAAAGATCATATTGCTATGATCACAGACTGCAGTATTGTCTGATGGACATCTGTGACAGGGCAACAGCTCCCAGTTTCTAGTACTTACTGAATTCCTAGGAAGGGTATATACATAGATCTTTCTGCAACTTTCAGTAATACATGACTGTCTCTGGTAAGCAATGACTTATTTATTAATGGAAGATCAGTACCAGAGTCCCTGACCCACTTAGCAGCTTGTTTAGCATTGCTTCTTGCACATGTGGTAAAACCCCAATCCATAAAAAAGGCTGCAAGGCTAACCCTGGTAACTACAGGCCTGTCAGCCTGACCTCGGTGCCTGGCAGAGTTATGGAGCAGATCATCCTGTGTGCAATCACACAGCAGCTACAGGATGGACAAGGGATCCGACCCAGCCAGCACGGGTTTAGGAGAGGCAGATCCTGTTTGACCAACCTGATCTCCTTTTACGATCAGGTGACCCACCTGGTAGATGAGGGGAAGGCTGTGCATGTGGTCTATTTAGACTTCAGCAAAGCCTTTGATACTGTCTCCCATAATATACTCCTGGAAAAGCTGGCAGCCCATGGCCTGGACAGGGGCACTCTGTGCTGGGTGAGGAACTGGCTGGAGGGACAGGCCCAGAGAGTGCTGGTGAACGGGGCTGCATCCAGCTGGCGGCCGGTCACTAGTGGTGTCCCCCAGGGATCAGTGCTGGGCCCAGTCCTGTTTAACATCTTTATCAATGATCTGGATGAGGGGATTGAGTCCACCATCAGCAAATTTGCTGATGACACCAAGCTGGGAGGGAGTGTCGACCTACCGGAGGGCAGGAGGGCTCTGCAGAGGGATCTGGATAGACTGGAGAGTTGGGCTGACTCCA
>VWZY01011419.1:0-36900 GCA_013399075.1 Chloroceryle aenea | reverse complement strand
TTCTATGATTCTATGAGAATGCTACAAAATTCACAAAGCCTACAGATCACTTTATCTGTGTATCTCTGTGAACAGTTTTGGCTGTGTAGGCTAGATGTCCTGGGCTCTATCCACCTGCCGTGCTGCTTCTCTGTGGATGAGTGACTGAAATGTTACAGCAATCACAGTGCTAAGGTGCTCAGGAGTGCCTGCAGGATCACAAAACTGATGCAGAGCAGGTGTCTACCCTTGAACCGAAACACCCCATCTGTGCTCAGGACTTGGAGCAACACAGACCCTTAGGAGATATATTTGCTTCCATATGACAGGTGGTATCAAGTGTACACATGCTCATCATTCAGCATACTCCTTCACTTCTCTGTTGCATGCTTGCTTAGAAAATTCAGAAGCAAGCCTGTTCCTTACTATTGTTATCATGGGCAATTCTGAAACCCTGTTCCTAAGGATGGCTGTTGTTATACAGCACAGTTATATCACACAAGTAGCAGTGAGTGTCTTATGTATGTTTATTTCAACTGCAAATTCTTTGGCAGAAGCAGAGAGGAGTAGCAAGGAACTGAACTTTGGAAATAGAAGGCTTCTATAACAAATGTGACACGACTTCATAAAAGTAATGCGAGGGCTGACATTAAAAACTCCAAATTGTTTTCTCTCTACTACCCATTTTTTCTTTTGCTTTGAATATGGGTCTCAATAGGTTCATTTGTTGACCACTGGAATAGATACTTGGAGCAGGCGATTCTTATCCACCCTTCACTATGCACAGAAGGGTTCTGTAGGTCTCATATCTTTCAATGTTGCCTCCTTCTTATGCTGAAGAGCCTGATTTCAGTCACAGAATTACAGAATTGTCATGGGTGGAAAAGACCTCTAAAATCACCACATCTGACTGACAACAACAACAAAAAACAACAAAACCCCCAAACAAACAAGCAAAACCCCGAAGAAACAAACAAAAGACCACAAACCAAAAATCACAAAGAAACCTTACTGTCTCACTACAGCATGTTGTGAAGTACCTCATCTACACTCTTGTTGAACCCCTCCAGGAATGGTGAGTCCACCATCTCCCTGGGCAGCCCATTTCAGCAGCTGACTACTCCTGTAGTAAAGAAATTCTTCCTAATATCTAATCTAAACCTCCCCTGGTGCAACTTCAGGCCATTTCCTCTAGTCTTGTTGTTATTTACTTGAGAGAAGAGGCTGCACCCACCTCACTGCAACCTTCTTTCAGGTAGTTGTAGAGAGCAATAAGGTGTCCCATCAGCCACCTCTTCTCCAAACTAAACAATCCCAATTCCCTCAGCATCTCCTCACAGGTCTTGCTCTCCAGAGACTTCACCAGCTGGGTTTTCCTTCTCTGAACTCACTCCAGCAACTCAATGTTTTTCCTGTGGTGAAGAACCCAGAACTGAACACAGTACTTGAGGTGTGGCCTCCCTAGTGCTGAGTACATGGGTATGATCGCTTCCCTTCTCCTGATAGGTATGTTATTTCTGATACAGGCCAGGGTGCTGTTGGTCTTTCTGGACACCTGGGCACACTGCTGGTTCATGTTCAGCTGGGTGTCAACCAGCACCCTGTCACAGTTTAGGGTCAGGGCAGCCCCTTAGACCTATAACAGATGCTCTCTGTAAACCCCCCTCCCTCCCCAAAGGGGAAGAGGAAGGGAATAAGGGAGAGAGACTTATCAGTAAGAAAAGGAAACTAGAACAGCTTTAATGAAAATAATAATAATAAAAATGGAATGTATACAAATATGTACAGAAACAGTATTGAACCCAACCCCCACTGATGGTGATTACATCACCACCACCAATGTTGTGGAGCAGGCACCTGGGGAGACCCAGCCTGGGCCCAGCAGCAGATGGGAGCTGTGTTCAGGAGCTGGATTCTGGTACTGGATTCAGGAACACACCGACTGGGTTCGAAGACAGAATGGACAGAGTCCTCCTTGGATGCTCTGAGGAAGGAATCAAAAGAGGACCTGAGCCAAGTCAAACAAAGCTGGCAAAACTGTCAAAGAGGGTAAGAAGACCCCGGGAGTCCCTGGAGAGAGCTATAGACCCTCCAGATCCCTCAGGTTTGTACCAAATATGACATATATGGTCTGGAATACCTCATTGGTCAGTTTGGCGTCACCTGCCCTGACTGTTCCTCCCTTCAGGTGTGGTCTTCCACTTTCCTGCACCCCCAATGTGGTACACAAGTTCCAGCAATGACCTTGGTCTGCATACCAACCCTTGGTACTCTTGGTAGTAACTCTAAACATGGGGTGTTATCACTGCTAGCAGCAGATACTGTCTGTGAAAACAGGCTGCTAACTTCAGACAATGAAGTTAGTTAGAACTGAGCTGAAAAGTAAAATCACTGAACAGAATTAGTTCTGTTCTTACTCAAACCAGTACACAACCCCAGGTCCTTTTCTGCTGGGTAGATTTTCAGGCACTCTTCCCCGAGCCTGTAGGGCTGACTGTGGTTGTTGTGACTAAAATACAGGACCTGGAACTTAGCCTTGTTAAACCTCATAGAATTGGCTTCAGCCCATCAATTTGACCTGTCCAGATCCTTCTGCAGAACCTTCCTACCTACCCTCAAGCAAATTGACATGCCCACCCAATTTAGTGTTGTCTGCAAACTTGCTGACAAAGCACTTGATCCCCTCATCTAAGTGATTTAATAAAGATGTTGAACAAGACCAGCCCCAAAACCCAGCTTTGGGGAACACCACTGTTGACTGGTTGCCAACAACTATATGGGCTTGGCCAGCCAGCCAGTGTACCCAGCAAAGGGTACACCTGTCTGTGCCATAGCCACCAGCTTTTCTACAAGAATGGTGTGGGAGATGGTGTCAAAGTCCAGGTGGACACGTCCACAGGCTTTCCCTCATCCACTAGGTGGGTCATCTGGTCATAAAAGGAGATGAGGCTGGTCAAGCAAGACCTGCCTTTCCTGAACCCATGATTGCTGTGCCTCATCCTCTGGCTGTCCTGCACTTGCCATGTNCCCCCCCCCTCCAATAAAGGATGGAGATCCTCTCTGGCTCTCTTTTTATTTGTAATGTGTTTGTAAAAACTTTTTTTGCTGTCCCTTATGTCAAAGGCTAGATTGAGCTCCAGCTGTGCCTTTGCCTAATATTTTCTCTCTGCGTGACCTAATGAGATCCCTGTACTCATCCTGAAATGCCTGCCCCTTTTTCCAAAGGAGGTAAGCTCTCCTTTTTTTCATTCATTCCTTGCTGATTTAGATGACACCAGTGACTGTACATTTCAATTACATATTTATAATCCCTAAGTTGAGGAAGAGAAATACAGTTTGTCATGTCATCACAGAAGGACCAGAGGATGATTGTTGCAAGCTATGTCTCTGTTGTGGAAAGCAGAGCTTCCCGGCTCTGCTGCAGAGAGACTTGAAGGGCTGACATTCAGGCCTCTTGTTATTTCCCACACTTCCTACTACAGGCGTGGAAGGTTGGGGGGCTCCACTAATAATTCTCTTAATTCCTCTTGCTAAAAATCACCATCATTCTTCCAGGTTTAAACATGAAAGAAATGAAATTGGGCAGGGTCCTCCTGGTTACAACTTCATGTTTTGTTTAAATTAATACCTTTCTCCTTTTTTTTAGAAAAAATATTGCCTTCTAATGGATATATCACTTCTCGCTCTGACAAAACTATTAATTTCTTCCTAGAAATCTGGAATTTCTATCCTGAAGATATTCCACTTTTCTACAGTCCTTTCCCAATATTGCTTAAGTCAGTAATCCTTCCATGACCTGTACAGTTTTTCACACATTTGGAATCTAACTAAATCCCCTCATCTTTTAATGTTCAAGGGAAGTTATAGCTTCTGCCCTCCCAAGACGTTAGTCACAAACTCCCATTGGATGAGGATTTTTCAGTAGGGCCAGGATTTCACCTGTATCTGTGCAAGAACAAATTAATTCACAACCCTGAGCTACTGCACCAGAGGGGAGAATTAACTGCTGCTGCAAGCCATCAAATTGTTATTAAAAAAAAACCCAGAAACTTATTATAAAATCAGTGTGAAAGTGTTCAGTCCCTGACACTTCTCTGTTTCTTGTGAGATCTTGCAGTATATTTAGCTCTTTGACAAGGTTATACATTACACCTAAAAGGAATGGGGAAGGAAACACTCCACACTGCAGACAAAGCCTAGAATTATCTTTAATAGGTGAAAGACAGCTGTGACCCCAGCTCAGTGATTTTATGGAGAGCTGCTGGTGTGACAGCTCCTTTCTGCATTCTCAGATACAATGAGACAGATGGAAACAGTGTGTCATTCTCCTACTTCCCATTCTGCAGGAATCAGAAGGAGAGTCAAACTTGGTAAAAGCAGAATGAGACACTTTCAAGGTACTTTCAAGTACCTTGAAGCATTTGAAAGACTTGAGTTTCTATGTTATCTGAACACCATTGACAGGAAAAAGAGAAAAAGGGGGAAAGCTGTTACATTTCTTCCTAAAAGTGATTCAGAATGCTGGAGTTCACATTTACTTGTTTTTGTGCTCTGCTGAAAGTTTGAAAATAGCTCTGTACACATTTTTTCCAGAGAGAAATGGGGGGTGGGGTGTCACTGAAGGAGTGGGAAGTCCCACTGAAGGGGAGTCACCCCTTCCCAGCTCACCCAGACTTTAAATGCACTCTATTAAATGTCGTAATCTTTAACTCTGATCAGTAAAACTGAGTTGCCAGACTAATCAAGGACACACCCCAGATGCCAAAGTAAATAATTTGATTTTCAATAGACCTGTGGCATTTATGAGAGCTCAGGTAATGTGTTAATTACAAAGTCATTAAATAAGTTCAGAACAGTTGAATAATAATTCAAAGGTTTGTAGATGTTAAAAGAAGTGGAGAGAAAGTGAGGGGTGGGGGAGGTGTTGGTGGTGTTAAAATTTTTTTTAAGCAAAAATTAAACAGCTGTGAACCTATATAAGACTGTGCATCAAACTGATGTGTATGTGATGATAAGATATAGTTTGAATGGCACCTTTCCTGTGGGTTGTTTCATGAGCTGAGGTTCTAGCCCTCCGTAGTTGAAACCCTTTCGTCTTGAAGCTCTTGCTTGGTATTTGAATCAAGTCAGTTACTGATGCAGACTTGCACACATTGTTCCCTGCAAGTTTCTAGCAGGTTTTGAATCTCAGAGCAGATGTCCCTTTCCTCTAATAGGACATGTTGATTTTCAGTGGTCATAGCAACAAAATGCCCTCCTTGGCCTTATTGAAGAAAACCTCAATAGGAAAAGCATTTTAATTAAGAAAATATACTAATTAGCTACCACCTGAAGTGATGATAAGAGTTTCACTTCATTAAGGAGGCTGGGTGTGTTTGGAGAAACTCACCTGGCAACAAGGGGACTCATTTTTCAGGTTATTTTCAATATTTCTCTTCCTGCAGTGAGAAAGCAATCTTAATTAAGACCTGTGAAAAGCAGGGCATTTTTAGCTGGTAATTTACAGGAGTTTGAATAAGTCAAAAGAGGAAAAGGCACCTTTTGGCAAATAGTGCATATAGATGTCTGCCAGGAAGCCTGTACTTAGCAACAGGAGTTTTTTATAAACCTGAGAGAGGCTGTTGGAACTGAAGGGTTATTCTGAGATGAAGGCTGCGGTTAGTATTGTTTATGAGCGTGTGTCCCCTGACCCAGACAGGGCCTTTAAACCACTCCATCCCATATAATTTATAATACAGACTGTTGCTGTACTTGTCAGGAATCATCTGTGCTTCTACAAACCAGAATTTCATGGTCCCATATGCCATCTGTGCATGCTTCTCAGGGCTATTCTGCCTAATTCTAGTATCTTTCTGCCTTTGTCTCCAGCTTTTTCTTTTTTCTAGACATTTTCAGAGATTCTTGAAAGGTGGAGGAAAAAAAAAAGTTTGTGTTCAGCATTTAATGCTTGATTCATGGCCTTTGCTCTTTCAGTCTCTTGCACTGACACATACAAACCCAGATTTGGGCTTTGCTTACTCTTCACACACGATTCAACTATCATGGCTACAATGAGATCACAATGCTGTATGATCTCATTCTGGCAGATTCTTTAATTTCAATAGCTCCATTTAGTGCTTGCCTCTAGATCAGCCTGATTTTTTTCACTTGTATGGGCTTCAATGATTGGTGTTTGTAGGTTTTCTCTTCTTCCCCCTTTTTGTCAATTAGAAAGACTTGGTTGTCCTTCCCAGTCAAAAGACCCCATTCAGATTCATGATGAAGGACTTACAGTCCAAAGTTACCATGTTTTGATAAGCCTAACAGTTGGATTAGATGACTGGCAGTCCTCTTAGAAGGCTTGTTAAGAAGCCTGACTGAAAATTTGCACTATATTGTTAATGCTGGATTAAGGGAGTTTCTTTAGATACTGACTTCTTTTGCAGATAATAAGGGAAGGTATGGGCAAGTGCTTCTGATCAGGTAGATGCTAAAGATGTGTATTTAATGGAAGACTCCTGAACTGACAAGACTGGAGCTTTCTGGAGGAGCTCAGGTGACCTTGATCAGAGCCCAATGGAGGTTTGATGAGCCTTAAAATTTGATTGCAGGAGAACCAGAACGTCTCTAGAATGTCACAGAACATTGTTCTACCATACTTAAACTACCTGCAAATCCTCTGATCTGTTTTCTAATAGGACATAGTGTTGTTGTTGTCAATACCTATTTAACATAACCTTTTTCGTTTTGTCATCAGTATTACTTAATAAGTAAATAAGTTGGCAGCAGTTCAGATGTCTGGAAAAAAACATATATAGGAACATCCTTATTATGTGGGTGACAACTGAGATTATTTCAGCTATGCTATTTATAGTAAAGCTCTTCTCCTTAAAATTGTTTCATTAATGCAAACACTGTGAACTGCTGGCCTGATACATTCTCTCCATTTAAAGAAGGGAAAATGAAGTCAGATGCATAAATACTGAAGAAAAAATAGTGCTGACATTTCTATATGCATTCTGGGTTCTGTCTTCAACAAATACCAGCTAGAACTGAGCAGTATGGTGGTTTGGCCCCTAGCTAACCATCCCTCTATACTTTAAGATCAGTGTATACATTGTCTGTCAGTAGCAGTATACATTAATGTACATTAATTTTTCCTATTCATCCTATTGTGGGCACTTACATGATATTTATTGTAAATGAAAAATCTGTCCAGATTTCAGAGTTCTTCTTCCCTTCAGAAATGTATTGATGCTTAACCTTCACCACTCATCTTTATTTCAAGGTGATTTAAAAATATTATGCTATACATTCAGGTCCATTTATAGCATAGAAATTGTTAGGAGTTCTATGAAGGATCCAGTATTTAATATTATTATACATCCAAGTTGATGGCTTTCTCTCTCTTTTATCTTTCTTGTTAAGGTCTCTCAAAGTAGACAGTAAACAAGTAGACTTTTCCCATTCTCCTCCATTTCTGAGATGGTTCCATGTGCACATACTCTTCCTTGTTTAGAGAAACAGGGCTAACTGCTTCAGCCTGTCTCTGCCTCAAGTGGTGTCAGGTCTGTAGTTTAGATGTGAGCCTAAAGAGTTGATTGTTTCCTGGTATGATGTGCCAAACATCAGAGTAGTGAAAGTGCACACATTTTACAGGACATGTAGTTGCAAGGCAGTCATGCCTATTAAGTGTCCAGTCAATGTTGTGCTAAGATACTCCATCAGTGTGAGAACCTTAGATGTCCTTGCAAGGTCTCGATGATATTTACTATGACATCCTGTGAATATAACTTACCAAAGCACTCACAATAACCAATCTACCTTGAAATTGTAGAAGTCCAAGATGTCTCTTGGAAGAGCAGAGTCTGTACTTGGCTAAGTAGGCAAGTACTTTCTTCAGATGAGGCTGTTATGTACATCCTCATCACTTAAGAAGAATAAACAATAATTTTGCATAATTGCCTATGCATTATTGACAGGACTGGTTCGATGATACAATGTGCCCTTAAATCAGTGGTTTTCATTTAGTGGGTAACTGAAATATTTTACAGGCATGAAATACAAAGTCAGTTCGTAAAAAGCAAGTCACTGAATTTGCTTAGTGTCCACATGAGTAATTTTGTTTCACTGAATATGATTCAGCTTTGCTGGAAGCTCATGTTGTAAGTCGGGAAGATATTAGCATAAATTGTTTGAAAAATTTCTCTGCTCTTAAGCTTATTTCTTCTCTCTTGTTCTCACCATTAGATTTCCATATCTAAGCACAAACACATGCAAACAAAATTTTTCACCATTTTAAATGAAGCAAGGTTTATGAGGAAAGTTAATATCTTTTATTTGCCTAACTGATATTGTTAGGGGTAACACAGATAGGCTTTTGGCATACAGTTCCTCAGAAATTGTCTTGGTTTCCTGAAATCTTGCGTGGTTTCTTTTAAATATGCTGATCTAATAAAAATATATTAAATCCTCCTATATACCTTGTTTGTTTAGATCCTTAGACAACAGCAATATTATAATTTTAATATATTATAATTGTATATGAATAACACATTCTAGACAAATTATTCTCAGTTTCGTTGTAGAACATATTGTCTGGAAGCCAGAGAAAGTGAAACTAACCTAATTTATTCTCTTTCACTGGAAAATCAATGCCATGTGCTACCTAGATTCTTACCCAATCCTTTTTGCTAGCTATTGACTACCCATTTTTCCATATTTGTGGAGTCCTCAAAATTTAAATATAATTTAATATCCATTAAAAAAAAAAAAAATCCAGCTAGACTGCCCGTATGATTCTTCAGTTGGACAAAGCTGTAAGGATTTATCTCATATTTCCTCAGATTTTTTTTTAATATTGTATTGCATCACAATCCAAAATACTGTTTAAGATCAGCACGGGTAAGTTAAAGATGCTGATGGGTTTGTTTACAAATGTATTTTTGTTCAGAGTATTATTAAAATTTCATCTAATGATAGTGAGCGCTCAAAGATGGCATGCAGCCTGATTGNTAATCAGGCATTGGAACGGCCTGCCCAGAGAGGTGGTGGATTCACCATCCCTGGAGGTTTTTAAAAAGAGATTGGACATGGCCCTTAGTGCCATGATATAGTAATTGGAGTTGGATCAGGGGTTGGACTCAATGATCTTGGAGGTCTTTTCCAACCCAATCTATTCTATGATTCTATGATTCCCAAAATGTCCAGTGATTCTCAACAAAGAGGTGGCCAGAGAAAAATCTTGCTCATCTTCATTGACACTGAGTTGTGCTTTAGGGGTTTTTGTCTCTCTCTGAGTTTTGAAAGATACCTGGTTGGGTTTTTTTTACATCTGGGGGATTTGGGTACATCCAGTATAAAGCCTGGACAATATTGAAATTATACGGGCTGATTTTTAATTCCTATTGCATGCACTGGGTTAGGCTCTTTAGATACTAGTTTTGTTTAGTTGGTTTTTAATTTTGATTTGGTCTGGTTTTAGATTAAATCTTTATATTTGTCTGCTGCATGCTCAGTGGTTAGGATGCATGTAAGCTACCAGGAACATTAAACCCTAATCCAGCAAAATATGTAAGGATTTTTATAATTCTAAGCATATGAGGAGTTCAGTTAAGTTCTATGTGTTGTTCATATGGTATGAGACACGAGAGCATTTAGGATTAAAACCAAGACCTTCAGGGAATACAGAAAAAGAACTGATAGCATTGGACTTTGAAACAAGACAGATGTTTGACCCTAATTTTATACATTTCAGTTTACCATTTTCCCTCCTTGAAAGAGGTTTTCTAAGGTTTTCTGAAGATACCTGTTAGTTTTATTGACAGTGTTGTTGGTATAAGAACAATGATTTCTATCCTGATGTCACCACACTGACCTTTGCTATTGTCACAAAATAGCTCTAATGATGAAGTTTAAGTGTGGTTTGTCTGGCTCTTTATCTAATCTGACATGTTTTAAATATCTTTATGAGACAATAAGAAGAATGGCTATTTGAGTGCTGTACAATTACATTTTACTTTTTATGGTGACTGCTGAAATAAAATTCTCACAGGCAGATGCATAAATATGTTTTACTGTATTTGCCAAAGTCTTTTTGTGATGGCAAGGTTAAGGTATTGTAAACACCTTCTCAGTGCTTGGCAAGAAGGGACTTGGTATATTATGGGTGAGCCCAGTGCCCATTACCTTTCTCCCATTACCTCAAGCTTACTGTGTTTTTTTGGGTTCTTTTTTTTCCTTATTCCTAAGTGTAAAAGAAATAATGTGGTCATCTTGATAGCAGAGAAAGTGTCAAAATAAACATGGATAGGACAGATATTGTATCAAAGTTCACTATGCCATGGAATTACAAAACAGCTGGGTGCTAAATATGTGTGAAGTCCTTTGAGGGGTGTGTGAGTCCTTTGAAGAGCCCTTTGAGGACTCTGATATAGAACAGGATGGTTTTTATTCAAAAAGATTCAAACGGTTGGACTGACTATATGGATATAATGGATGCTATAATTGGAACTTAGGTTTAAATGGACAATGACTCCTTAAATTCTATGGGAGAGTATTTGCACATTTGTAAGAAGTGACTGTGTTGTATAACCATATTATTTGGTGACTTGCTGTATTCATTTGGTGAATCAGCTAGATGATGATTCAGTTCAGGATCACCATTAATTCATTCATTTTTATTGACTCCATTTAAATTTTGACTTTTGTTTCTATCACTTTATTTCAATTTAGTAAAAGCTTAGAACATTACTATACGTTAGATCTTAAATGTTCTTTTTCAGCTCTTTAAAAAGGCTGTAAATAATTGAACCATTATTCTTCCAACATAGCAGCTTGAATGAAAACTTCAAGTATCTAACTTGGATTTTTCTCAAAGAATATATAGTTTTTTATAACTAGGTTATCAGGTCAGAGATTTACTGTCCAAATCAAATGTGGTAGAAAATGCCTTCTGTGGCCCCAGAGCAAAACTGGAAACTTTTAGACTGTTACGAATTTATAAGGGTTTTGGAGGGATGTACATCAGGTTTACAAAATGTATTTTCAAGTGTAATTACTTTATAAAAACAAGTGAAACAGTACCGCACCAAGGCAACAATGCCAAACTAACAGGGCAGAATAAAGCATGCAAAAGAGAAAGACACATAAGAGATAACTAGTCATAATTTGTTTGCAGGCTTTGTTTCATGATTCTGTAACATATTTATCGGGAAAAAGCAGAGGGATTTCAAAGCAACTATTCTGGGCACTACTCCAGAATTAAGTGCAGCTGTTTATGCCTTAAAGTCAATTCTTTTTCTTGTTTGTTCTGTAATCATTCATTATTTGTAGATGCCACAATACAATCCATGAAGAGCTGACAGAAAAAAACAATATTTGCTGTAGATTTTTTAAAAATATTCATCATATGATTGAAGTTTGTATAAGGTAGTCCTGTGAACTCAGCAGAGGGCAGAAATATGTGAATTTAAAGCCATTTAGTGCTATTAAAAATAAAATTCTTATTTATTTTTCAAATCACTTGGTTTGTTTTCTCTTTCATTCTTGGCACCTGTTGCTGTTGGGAGAAATCTATTAGAATCTGGGCCAAGTCAGTGTGAATCTATTGCACTGTGATCCTTTTCAAATTAATATTTCAAACAAGGATTTATCTCTGTTACTGTAACGGTACAAGTACCTTTGCCCATTTGATACTGGCGTGCCTTCTGCTGAATCTTGACCTTGACAATTTCAGCAGTGGCTTAATTATTAATAGAGGGCAGGTATGATCCTTATCTACAATGCAAGAGAATTTCAATGAAGAATGCTCACAGCAATCATTATGGTTTTCAGTTTAGCCTTACGAGCTTCGGTAGCCTAAGTAAAAGCCAATTTTTACAAACATTAATCTCAATAGTTATTGCCTGAGACATGTATAAAAAGAGCTCAGATGAGTCCCCATTGGTCCATACCAGTTAAACAGAATGTATCAGACAAAAAATATTTCAGGTGTTACTAGATGACAAGTCTGTATTGCAGCAGTACCTCTCCCTTCAATACTAAGTGCAGGATTTCCAGGACTGGTATATCAAACCCTCCACACAGGATCTTGTGGAACTGGCTGACTGACTGATGCAAATGATAAAAGCCCTTTGGTTTATTTCCTGCTGCCTCTAGTTCTGTAAAAGCAGAGAGAAACAGGGAGAAAAAATAGTCTGGTTGTGCCTGTTAAAATTTACCACTCTTTGTAGTAGAAGAGAGAAGAAACACACAGACACAAGGACCA
The DNA here is from genome assembly GCA_013399075.1 of Chloroceryle aenea. Taxonomy (NCBI): domain Eukaryota; kingdom Metazoa; phylum Chordata; class Aves; order Coraciiformes; family Cerylidae; genus Chloroceryle; species Chloroceryle aenea. Next base: position 24,674 of record VWZY01011419.1, on the reverse strand, counting down.
GAGCCACTAGTGGGACAAGAACAGCTGTGGCTTTGTACAAGAAAAGAAAAGAGGAGAGGAAAGTACAAGAATAAAACCAAAAAAAAATTCATGGGGCGATAAAGAAAAGATGTCCAGTAATAGAGAAACGTGTAAGAGAACAAGGGATACAGCAGGGAAAGACCTACAAAAGGCCTGTTTTCTGCTTGACTGCCCTTGTTTTGAAGGCAGACTGCTTTCATACAATAAGACTATGGCATTTAGAAATAGAATTCAATAGGACTTAAAGGCAGCTTGTATTGGAAAAGCTTTACCATGGGTCCAGTCCTTCTCTCCTATTCCAGTTCTGATTATACCAACAGAGAGCCTGATCTTGTTTTTAATTTGGGCATGGGGCAAGCAGAAAATGATTACTGAAGTAATCAGTTAATCAGTAGTATTGAAGGTGCCTAATTCAACTTGTATTTTTCTATATAAATCAAGTAAAATGCAGAGGAAATAAAGAGAGAAGGGAGTAAGAGCCTGGATCCATTGCACTTGTAGAAGCAAAGAGTGGGAGTTAGTGTACTCCTGCCTGTGCATCTCTGTTAGTGCACAAATCCAAGTGACTTGCTTGTGATGTGTAATAATATATGGGAAGCTATTGTTCATATCTGTTTTGGGGGGCGGAGGTTGTTTCATAGTCAAACCTCTTTCTCATAATTCAAAGATATATGTGATGACCTCTTCAATCGTAATTGGCCCCGTTCTCTTTCCATTTAAATTGACATAATCACAGGTGTCAAGTTTGCTCTTAGTTGTATGGTTTATTAGTCTTCTGATTTTGTCTTCAAGGGAAGGTTGGATTTTGCTTTTGAAAGGGTTTGTAGGAGGCTGAATTCCTGGCAAAGTACGATATGCTGAGCCAAATAACGGCCCATTGCAGTGACTGACACTGACCCAGAATAGGTAGCTCTGGTTCCCAGTGCAAGCTTTGCTGTATCTTGTTACTTTAGACTGATAGATAATATGATATCTAGGACACATAAGTGGAAGATGCTTTATGTTGTGTCTCTTACTACTAAACTAGATACAACCAGGAAATGCAGTAAAATGCTAAATAAATGCAGATTGCATGTTTTCTGCAGTAACCACCAGCAGCAGTAGCCACCAGCTTATTCAGCATTGAAAATAAGCTGTTGCACAGAGATAGTAGCTAGTATCCATGGGAATTTTCTTCCAATTGAAAGTGGCTTATTTATGTATTGATTAAAATATTGTTTAAGACATTTTTGAAACATAAGTATTTAGAGGACAGTCTAATAATTTAACCACCTATCTTAGTCCTCTCTATCCCTCACAAATTCAAAAGAAGAAATGTCCATAAAATACAAGTCTAAGAAATGTCATTACAGCATTGGCTAATATAAATTGCTTGATGCAGCAATGTCAGTGTAAGAATGAATGATTGCTCTGTAGACAAGTGTTTTCATGACTGAAATAAAGAGATGCTGGTGCCTGAAGCACCTGCTAAGTGATGGGTAGATTGAATACTTAGATGCCAGGCCAAGTCTGGTATATACTCAGGAATCAGAAATTGTATTGGTCAGTAAAGTGAAGTATTACAATAGCACTTGACCTTTGCAGACCCACAGTTAAATCCACTGGAAAGGATACCATTCATTATAATAATTCTCATAAAAAATGTGTTTCTAGTCTTCAGTCACTATGAACATCAATGTGGGTGCAAAAACACAGCAAATTAACACATAGTGAAATGTAATTCTGAGCAGGGTCTGCAGGGAGGGCAGTGCTCCTCTCTACTTATAGGATGGAGTTAAATGAGTCCTGTTTTGATCCCATGGCTGCAAATCTATCACATTTCATATGGCTAGTTTCATTTTAAAGTAACATTTTTGAGGGGAAAAAAAAAACCAACAAAAAACCACAACAAACCCTATCAATTCTTCTAACTGTTTTGTTGAAATAATATTCACACAGCAGAAGTACTGATTTTGTTTTCTGACAAGTGGGAAGCAAAGAGGCTATGGATGTAATTCTGCTTATGCTCTTATTTCAAATAATGTATAATCGAGATAATTTCTATGAATTGAGTTCTGGCCTCAGTCCACTGAAACTGGAGATATTTAGTAATGTTAGGAGAGCAATTTCAGGTGTACACTAGTGTAAGTGGAGAATTTACTCAACTAGAACTGTAGAACTAAATGTACAAGTGATATAATCAGTTTCAGCTAAGCTCATCCCACAGTTTCTTGGGACTTCTGAGGTCCCAGATACAAAATATAATGCACAGAATGCCAGTCTTAACCCTGAAATTCTTTCATTTGGCTGGCAGGTGTCATGATGTACATCATTTAAGCTGAAAAGGGTTTTTCTGGTGTGTAAGTCTCTTGTGGCATTACTGTACATTATATACAACATTCTAGATGTGGAACAATTTATCTATTTTTATAGAGGTGGTAACATTAATTTTAATGTTAGCCTTTGGTATGACACAGACTTTGTCTTCATTATTCCGAAATATTGTTTGAAAAAAACCTCACAAACCCTTTTATGTTTTCAATTTGCTTTGAACTATTTTTCAACAACTCAGGTCAAGACCTAATTTTTACAGCAATCTTTACTGCATTTTATTGTTCACCAGTGACTTGTACATGATTAAGGAATCCATCAGGAAAATTCTCCTTTTATTCTTTCTGTAACATCTCTTTTCCCAATGTCCCACTTGCAGTATTTTATTGTTTAGGTTGGGTTTTTTTATATGGGAGCTTGAATAAAATTTGGCAAATTAATTTCAACTACCTCCTTTGTAATTTTGAAACTTAAAATTGGATGCCCCTCATATAAGGTTTTTGTGAATAAGGAAGTAGCCAAGTTAGTCAAAACATCAGTCCTTGCTGGTGTGCGTGTGTGGGTTATCAGGGGCTAGGATACACCATCAGAACACTTTTGATATTAGCAGTGTTTCAGGAATGCAGGAATACCTGTTCAAGAAATTAATATATTTTTGACCTTGTTCAGGAGGTTGTTAAATCCTTGTGGGGAAAAGGCATGCCTATTTTGGCAAAGGCAGTAAGTAGCCAAAGCAAGGGGAAAATTGTGCTGGGCACAGCCAGGAGCAAGGCAAAATGATACCTTTGGGGAGATTCTTCATCACTCTTTTCCAAGCTGCAAGAGATTTTATGTTTATGACTTCATGGAGTCAAAATCAGTTTCTACAGTCTATGGAAGGGAAGCCTTTTTCTCTTCCCTCTCTTTTTAAGCTCGTTACCCGTCAGTCTTCAGTTAATTTCCATCACTTGCATATCTCAGAGGGCTTATGTTTCAAGCAGTTACCCCAGGCTGATATCTTCTCAAAACTGTGTATAATGCAAAGGAGTTGGTACTAGCACAGCATTTATCAAGGTTAAGATGAAAAATCCTTTCTTGGGAGTTCTCTGCGAATACACCAGGTGGTGCCACAGAATTTTGCTGAGACAATGTGTAATTACTTTTCTTGTTCTGCAAGAAAGGTTTTAAAAGGCCACACAAGTTCTACTTTATCACTTCCCCCTCTCTTTTCACTCATGCTGCCTGTGACTCACTTGGACTCTGTTCTGGAAATGTCTCTGTGCTCAGTGGATGTGACCCCAATTACTCCTTCATACTTTTTCTCCTTCTCTTCCCCTCCCTAAATGCTACTGGATTTTCTTCTTTCCATTTACATTATGACTAAGAGAAATAGCCCCCTGCCCTTCCCAGTAATTCGATACATGAATCTGCAATCTGACATCAGATATGAAATATTTTAGGCCATATAGAACTGCTCTGTAGCTTGTTGTTTAATCTGTTAATAGAACTGAGTGGACAAGATTAAAAACAAATCTGTGTCTTAAAGCAACACTTTTTCATCACACATTAGTAAGGTCTGATGTTTTGGCTAACTTGACTACTTCCTTGTTCACAGAAGCCTTATATCAGAGGCATCCAATTTTGAGTCAATGGGCTTCTGTGTTTGAGACATGCATATGTGCTTATGTAGAGTTACATACATATATATATAATATACTTCTTTAAATAAGTATTTACTTATGAACAGATGAATTGGTGAATCAGGTAATGTCACACAGATATTTGCCAGCATGAATAGTTTTGGCAGTATTCTTAGGCTTGAAAGCAAACAATAGTGCCTTATTAAAACTCCAGGAAAGATCTGAACGAGTTTTTGCACGTGTAAGATTGAATACTGTGTTGTGTTACAAAATGCAAAATTACAAAGGAGGTAGTTGAAATGAATTTGTCAATTTCTGAAATATAGTATCCATTTTATTTCTCAAATTTTATTCTGGTATATTTGCACAGATAGTATGCTTATTTGGAAGGTTTATTCAGCATTTCTGGATGAGCTTCTAGTCACAGCCAGTTGATTTCACTCTATTAACACTGTATAACAGAGTAAGATGCAACAGTTTCATCCATAGAGATGGAACATGCCACCTGGGATTCCACAAGGGAAAATGGGAAGCTAGTGACCCGGTAACTACAGGATGCTGCAGAAAAAGCTTACGTAGAGACCTCTAATGTGAAAGGAACACAATATGAAGGATCTCAGGTGCAGCATCCCCTCAGTCCTTGCATGCAGACATTGAGTGCACTCACAATAGCAGCAGACACATTGACATTGCATATTCATAGAGGGGCTCTCTGGAAATGTGACCTTTATGTCTCATCATCGGGAATTTGACTCAAAGGTACTGCTGCAGTTATACAGTCTCACAGTTTCTTCTTTTTTGAGTTTTATTATCAGCTTATATGATGCCATTTCAGTATTTTCATTGGATTCTCTGTTTGCTCACAAGGCAGGAAAGAAGAGGAAAGAAGAAAGCCTTCCTGTTACACCCCCCACACACACAAGTATGTAGATAAAGACCCACATTCTTTACTCAGATTTTTTGTTTTAAATTGGAGTTTTGCTGCTGTTATAGTTTAGCCTCAGGCTGGTAATCTGGCACTTGCTTCAGTCACTGGGGTCCCTAACTGGAAAAAGTGTAGAACAGAAAATAGAGTCAGGAGGGCAAGGGTGGGGTAGATCACATTTACACCAAAGAACTGAGTCCCCCAGCACACAAATTCAACCAAACTTTAAATACTCATTTTTTTCCACTTAAGAGAGTGGAAGAGAAACAGATTAGGCTCTGATGACAGAGTCTCTAAAATGTATAAAACCTATTAACAGTGACTTTCCATTCAACCTCTCACTCATGTATCAGAGGAAAATGACCCTTGCTAAATGAAATGAAAGTTCAGTTGATCAGGGTTATTTATTTTCTTTTTAACACTACTGTTCCCACACATATGAGCATACTTGTTTTGCCTGTGCATGTATCTGCATAGCTGATGTATCGCTAGCATACATAATTCACAGGGTCTCAGCCCAAAAACTAAAGAGTTTTCTCAATTTGGGGCAAGTTTTCAAAACTGAAAACGAGCCACAACAGTGCCACCTACAAACTTTTTCACTTGATATGGCTAGGAATGTGGGTGGATGTCACTAGGCTTTAAACTTCTTTGGACATTATTAGAAGTCTCCAAGGTTTCCTTTCAGCCTATGAAAGATGTCCTGTGGAATAATATGCCCCTAGGAGCCCAGCATTATGTGAACAGGACTTCTGCATCAATGGTCTCTCACATCATGCTCTTCAGATGAGAAGCTTCTATGTGGGGTACTTAAGAAGCTGTAGGCAGGCAGCATCTCTGGAGACTTGCTTTGTGGTCCACATTATTTTGGCCCTGAATTTCTCATCTTCCCAGTTTTATGAAACTGTTGCCATGGTTCAGGAACTGCATCTCTGTGACTACATATGAATAGATGATACCCCTGTGTCTGCTTTACTGAGGGGGGAAAATTGTCCCACAGGTTTCACCAGTGTAGTTTTAAGAGAATATATTAGTGTAGTAGGTGTAATAGTAGGTGTAATAAATGGCTTTATTATAATATACTGTTATAAGCAGATGGCTTTAGAATCCAAGTCTGTCGTATTTTTTGTTATATGCATTAAGTTTACTTAGAAACTTGTATTAATTGAAATGAATGCTTTTACTCAGCCAGGAGCTACTGACTGCTTTGACAAAAAATGTGCACTCTACAAAGCTTAAATTATGTAATTGTTCAAGAAGGACTAGCACCTCCTGTGGCATCTTTGGTTAGAAGAAAGAGTTATATTAATCAGAATTTCAGAGAATGCTGATAACAATTCTTTTCTAATGTACTGATATAATTCTCATTTGTTTCATATTAAGCTGAGAAAATGGGAAGAGTTACAAGATGGTACACATTTTAATAGAAGCAATACTTCTGCTTGAAGGATTATCTGAATGCTGTGCTGGGGAAATGAAGCCAATAGATCCCATCTCACACAATACAGCTGCCTAGGAAGAAAGGGTCATAGTCCTGGGCCTAATTCTGTTACTGTTTTAAAGCTGATGTTAATATTTTTCAATTTATTTTATGATTTTAAAATGAGGACAAACATATAGATGCAGTAATTAATGCAAACTACAAAAAAATTTCTCTGTTTGGATCATATGCTATAAGCATATATCAGGTAGTGTGATTCAGCTGCCTTCTGCTGTCCTCAGTTATGTCAGTTCACACCAAATAAAGATCCAGCTCATGGTATTTCTGCTGATTATTATTTTCTGATGTTGAGCTATTATGGGCTACTCAACTATTTAGCATACATTGTGTTCATACCCAGAAATCTTACTGAGTAGTAACAAGTAACTGCATTTGAATTTTCATGAGCTAAGCATCATGGGTCAGATTCTCATTTAGACTAAGGCACCGCTAGATGTGGTGGCATTAAAGGTGGCCTTATTGTGGATATAAAATAACCCTGTCCTTTTGAGGAATGATGACACATGATTTTTCGTACCTCTTTCATTTACCATAAGCACTTTGTAGTTTGATCCCATTTTCCTTTATATTGTTTCCTTTCGTGAAGTCTACGTGGTGAAAGCCTTAAGACAGGCCTGTGGCTGGTAGCCTCAGAACCTCAGAGAAAAGTGACCTCTGCCAAACCTCATTAGCACTCTTCATTAGTCAGTACTATGTCATCAGGTTGTCATTGTTGTTACAAAATTTGGACTTATTTTAGTACTGTACCAACTAGTGATGATGTTTAATAAATAAAACATTATTGGTCAAACTACTAGTTGAGGGGATGTGTACAGCTTTTAATTAATGCCTTCCAGTATTCTCCCCTCAGTTAAAAAGTTGTCCAGAGCTCAGTTACTATTTGTCACTGTTTGGTGTCAGGGTAGCCCACTAGACCTATAACAGATTCTCTCTGTTAATGCCCTCTCTCCCAAAAGGGAAGGGAAAGGGAATAAGGGAGGGAGAATTATCAATTAGAAAAGGAAGCTAGAAGAGCTTTAATGAAAATGAAAATAAAATAATAAAAATTGAATATATATGCAAATATATATATAACCTAACCCACCCTGATTGCAATTATGTCACCATCACAACTGATGCTGTGGAGCAGGCACGTAGGGATTCCCAAGCTGGGCCCAGTGGCAGACAGGAATGGTGTTCAGGAGGTGAATTCTGGTTCTGGATTTTGCTACTGGATTCAGGAACACACAGATCAGGATCGAAGGCAGTACAGAGTCGTCTTTGGTTGCTGCCCATTGAAGAAGCAAGGAAGAAGCTGGAAGAGCCAAGCTGAGCAGAGCAAGACTCTTGTAATTCCTCATCTTTATACCAAATACGACACATATGGGCTGGAATACCTCATTGGTTAGTTTAGGATCACCTGTCCTGTCTGATCCTCCCTGCGGACGCAGCCTTTTACCTTCTGCACCCCCCAATGTGGTACACAAGATCCAGCAGCGGCCTTGATCTGCATACCAATCTTCAGTATTAACTCTAACCATGGGGTGTTATCACTGCTAGCAGCAGGCACTGCCTGTGAAAACAGACAGTGCAGTTCATTAGAACTGAGCTGAAAAGTAAAATCACTGAACAGAAACAGTTCTGTTATCACTCAAACCAGGACACCATTTATACAAGATGAGAACTGAAAATACTGTAAAAACCTCAAAATATCATTATTTTCATGCAACCAAAAATCTGTCCAGTATAGATAATTTGAAACCATAGGAATGTGTAATCATCACAACCAATAACTAGAATGTTTTTGAGTGTCAATACCCTACTCTATGTTATTGAAATATTTGCCTATTCTCATAGTTAGAATGGCACACTGTATAGAAGAATATGAAAGGTTTGAGAGTTAATAGGGTTAATATACTTGGCATGGTGTACATAATTCCTTAAGGAAATTCTTCCCCTCCACTGATTCCAAAGCAGTCCTGTTTCTTACCTTTCACCATTTATAAGGCAGCATTTTCTGTTTGTTTTCCATGAGAACAGAACTCAAGAACTGTTGGCTTCAAATCCCTTGTGATTTCTAAAGCTATTTTGCTATGTAAAAGAAGTACTAAGCATTCTATAGTTCTATCTACAGCAATGCTATAAGCTTGACTAGAAAAAAAGTAAAAAAAAAAAGCAGATGTCATTAGAGTTTGTAATTCCTAAAAACTGGGATAATTTCGGGGTTTTTTTTTAATATTTCAGGGGGGAGAGGCCACTTTCTAACCCCATGGGATATATGCTCTACAGGCATCTACACTATAGTTATACCATCTACTTTCCCAAGGTTTCTAGAAAACTCTGTTTGAAAAAAAAAATATTGTATAGCCACTACCTTTTCTCTATCTCTGTGGCTAAATGGAAGGCTTTGTTCTTCTGGAATATTAATCTACTTCATTTCATAAGCATCAAAATGAAATGAATATTTGCAAAGGTCAAGTTACAATATATGGTAGGAATAACATGCCAAAAACAATTAAAATTGCCAGGGCTGTATAGGAATGTCACACACAGCACATATTGCTCACAGGTGCTTTGTGTGAAGCCAAATCCAATAAATGTCAGGCCAGTCATTTACACAAGGAGAGTGCCAGTCATGTTAAAAGAAACAGTAGAACAGATGCTTTATGAGAAACAAACCAAATACAAATAAACTCAAAACTGATTATAAAAATTCACACTAGACAAGTATTAAAATGCATGTGAACTGTATTTGGGTTTCTGTGAATGTTTCATCTACATTTGGGATTCAGTGAATGATTTGTAAAGCAAGAGGCATATAATTTTCAATACTTTGAAATTCTTTTAAAACCTTGCCTCTGCAGCTCTGTGAGGATTTTTTTTTTTTTTTAATTTCCTCTGTCTCCATGTTCTTTGAACTTTGCTTTTCAAAAATCTAAAAGGTCCATAAAAATATGGTGAAATTTAAGACCTTGATTTGTGGAGGGTTTTGTTTGGTTTTGTTTGAGTGCTGAGGATTAAAAGTTTGACTTTAGCATATGTTTTGAAGAGCTTACAGACCCCTGACTTCTTTGCAACTAGAACTATCTTTAAAGTCTGCTAAAAAGGTAAGTTATATGGGTTTAGTGTTTACTGTAAACATTTCACTGTTAAAGCTATCGTCTCTGACAAGACAGCACCAGGTTCATCAGCTACCCACGCTTTCCTTCCCTGTGGGCAAATGCTGTCTGTATGTCGCACAGTCATAGCTGGAGAATCTAGCATAAGTTAAGAACTACTTGAGTACAAGAGTGTTACACTCTTGAGTGTATATAGTTATAGAGTCTTTTACTTATGAGTTGTAGAGTCTTTTTTTTTTTTTTTTTTTAATAACCTTCTGCTTTCTAGAAGCCAAAATACTTGTAAGAGGCTATGGATTCTGCACTGTTGACATTTTTAGTAGTCCAGTTTCATGAATTTCTCCTCTGGATATAGGCATCCTAAGTGTATTCAATCTACAGTGCTTCTGGTGACTTCTGGCATGCTGAGATTTCTGAAAAACTGGAATCAAACACAGCTGACCTATACAAATTTCTTAAGGAGAGTCAAATGCAGACTTCATTCTTTTTTTTCTTTTATCCAAAATAAATGTAGGAGCCCTGAAGGTTCTGAAATATGTAGAACTCAAGCCTGAAATTTTATGCTCATAAAGACTACTGCAGAACAAGCAGCAGCAGTAAAAATCACCTGGTTAATTTTCTCAACTCTAACCAGAGAGACCACCCTTTTGGGTAAAAAGCTAACGTGTTCTTGACTCATTTAATCCCCTGGTTTTCTGCTGAAATGGTCAACAAGGTACTCATTTCCACTAGCAGCTGGGCTGAAGCCACACATTCATATGCCACTGAACAGATCTGTGATACTGATGATTTTCAGATTCTATGAACTGGAGTTGGAGTTGACCCTATGACCAAGAGGTTAAAGGCTCCAAATTCAATTACCAAACCCCAGAGATACTTTTTGCTTAAACATGACGTTAGCACTGATGAAAACTGTAGTGAGCTGACTGAATGTAAAATATACAGTCCCATCCTTGGCACTGTACGTATGTTAAACATTTGAAAATACTGGGTGATTCCCAAGTGGAAAATTGACTACTGCATCTTGTTTAATCATGGCTGATCTCTGAATGACATTTGATAGTCAAGATTCATGCTTAGCAGCTGGTTAATGCCAGACCTATTTTTGCTGGTGCTGCTTTTTGTCATGGTTCAAAATGACACATGGATGCATGCAGGCAAGCAGTGACTGACAAAACGCTAATGCACAGGACAAGAACATTAACATTCCTGCTTCTGAGTCATCCCTGGCGCACTTCTTCCTTGTTCATGTGGCTTTGTGACATAGTTTATGCATCTGGAAGACTCAGTTGTAGGCAAGTTCTGTGACACTGGTGTGTAAGGAGGTGTTTTACTGGAACTAGAATTTGGCTGGCAATTTTGGAAGAGCAGAGGGAGTTAAACAAGGAAAAGTAAGAAACAAAGCAAGACAGGAGAAAGTAGAAGCTGTGTCTACAGAGACTAAAATTCATTTATATTAAAAAAAAAATTATAGTGTGTGCTTACAGTATTACTGACCATTATTCTGAATTAATTAATATAAAAGTCTGTTCCTCCTTGGGTGAAAATCATTTGGTCAGTTTCTTATCTGGAAAAGTCTCACAACCACTACTAGTATATACGTTGCATGAAAACAAAGAAGGAGAAAGGGACATTATGTAGGAATATACAGCACAAAGAGAAAAAGGGTAAAGGCCAGAAAAGAGGTGTGGTAAAAAGGCAATATTTTAAAAAACTTTTTAAGTAAGGAGGTTTATTTCCACCCCTGCCCCTTCATCATCATTGTACATGTCTTGTGTACAATCATTCTCGGAAGCAAACTCATTAACTGAATAAGCTCTGCTCCACTGGAAGTGTTTATGCCCACCTCCAATGGGCAGCCTCATTTGGCAGATGAACACTACCAGTGACTAAATACTGCTTTATTTCCTCCATTATTTAACAACAGAAATCTACATGGACTTCAGATAGCTGGCATGTCAAAATGGCAACTGCAAATGTAATGTTAAATAAACTTCAACCTTACATCTTATTTGCCAAAGTGAAAGTATAAAATATTTTAATGTGTTCATGTCTTTGGAGTTGATGCTACTGTCCACACACATTTGCTTTGTGTGCTCTTTGCATAGACCAAGACAAAGAGACTCATGGAATCATTTAATTTGGAAAAGACCTTTAAGACCATTGAGTCCAACCATAAACCTAACATTGCCAAGTCCACTGCTAAAACATGTCCCTAAGTGCCACATCTATACATCTTTTAAATATCTCTTGTTCCTAGGAGTTGAGCATGAACTCTCACAGCAGCAAAATTGCAACAATTGTATGCACTGCTTGTCAGAATGGAGTGCTGTGTGATAGGAAAAGCTATGGGAAGCCAATTAAATACATCTGAAATAAACTATCACACCTTAGGAACTTCAGCGATGTATGATTTTAGTGAATATTACACATAGAATAATGTATTCTTACTTAATTTATTCTTCCTAAATGATAGAACATTTTCTTTTGAAAAGCCTCTTTTTTAGACAACTAGAAGACAAAGCTTGTTCCTCTATTAATTATTTCCTAGGCAAAACTGGGACTAAATAACCATTTGCAGAATTCATATATTGTGTATATATATATGTGTATTTCCTACTGGGATAGATTTCAAGCAAAACAATGAAGCAAAACTTATATTTTTGTTTTAAAGAGGTAAATGATAGTAGAGGCCAGAATGGGAGGTGAACATGTCTGGGCTTGGTTTCTTGTTTTGGGAGTTTAATGTTAGATACAGCCTAGAGACTCCTGGGGATTATAAAAAATAGAATATTTGTGATGAAAGATTTTATGACATTTTTGAAGTATGAAATGTTCTCAACCATTGCCACAAGCCCAGGCAAACTTAACATCACTTCCTCATCATGACTGGCTATTTCATTATGCAATAGAGAAGTGGTGGAATTTGCTTAAGATTTAAAAAGAAAGCTTCATATGCAAAGGGCAATTTACTAGGATTTAAATGTCTCTAAGGGAAAGATTTAAATCTCTATAGGAAAATATAGGCACATTTTATCTATTACATTTTCTAACTTTTCACGCATACACTATAAATCTCAAGAGTAATATGTACAGGACTTCATTCTAGAGAGATATACACAGTAGGGTAGTATTTTAGGTTTTGCCCATGAGGCAAAGTGAAAAGGACACTATTGCCTTCAAAAGGATTTGCGCTGAATTAATGACTTCAGTGTTCTTCCAAATACTGGTGCAATCAGTGAAAATATAAAATTTTCTTTATTTTATACCATCTCTCTAAAGTTTTAGGGGTTTTTTTAAGAAAAAAACCAGTGCTACCGTGTGTTAAACTTTGCATCACCAACTGCCAACTCTTGTGCCCCTCTCCATTTTAATTTATACATTGTAGGGCAATCACAGTGTGAAAGGCAATTGTGATTATAGGGGAGCAAACAAACTGTTCCTGAGGTCCATTAGCTATTATAGGTTGCACTTATAGGCCACTTTCAATGCATCTGTTTGGGTAAACAGTACTGGGTATGGCTATCTACAGCTATAGAAAGCAGAAGAATCACAGTCAGCAATAGACCCTCATGGTTGTTCTAATTTACACGAGATGGGCAGGCAATTACACAACTAGCCATGGATCAAGGAAGTACAATTTTAACCTAAAGATACCCTTGTGCTGTTGCTTCATTCTTATACTGGAAGAGACCAATAGGTGTTATTAGCAACCTATGTACTTTGCCTTTACAACACACAAAGAATTACACATTTGAGTAGCACATTTTATACTACTTGAACTCCAGAGTCAAAACATTCTGTTTTGGCCTGTAGACTGCATATATGCCTTCTGATGGGAGGTACTCTTCAGACTGAAAAATACAACCTAGTCTCTTGCTCTCTTCCCTCCTCCTCCAGTACTGGGATACTGAGACTAGAGTGTCTGAGCCCCATTGTTGATTAAACTGTAAGCTGCTAAGCATGGTTTAGGGGATCACTGATGCACTTTGTTCACCAGTATAACTTTATCACAATTAACAAACTTTCTTTCATGCCCAGAACTTTAAACAGGTTTACATAATGAGATTACAGTAAAATCTGCACCCCCTATGGTGTGAAGTATCAGCATTGGTTAGGTTAGCAATCCAAAAGACAGGTATCTGAGAGTTTAAGATGGGAAAAACTCTTTGATTAGATGCACACAGAGAAAGAGATGACCTGAGCCAAAAAACAGGATGACTTAAATCATCTGCAGATGTTGTGGGACCTTTCTGCAGATGGTTGGTGATACTAGATCCCTGGTTAGGGCAGGTCTCCCTTGCAGTCATATTAGAGACACTGAATCCCTGTGAAATAAAGGTAAGGGAGCTGTGGGATTAAAATTTGGAACCAAGATTGAGAATATATTTTTTGTTAATATAAGCAAATTATTTTAGGGAAAAAATATGGGGGTTTATGTATGAAGTAAAAATTTTGCACAGGGTGATGGAAAGAGCTACAGAATTAGCATAGAAGGGACACTGAGAAATTAATCTGTACCTTTTTATTCTATTTTTCTCTCTCTCTTTTGTACACCTAATGAAAAAGATTTCTTTTACTCTGCATGAACTGTGGGTTTTAAGGATGCTAATTAAAACTAGTGGTTTTGATGTTATTGCACAGGCTACTTAATCAATTAGCTGTATTTGCAAAGCACTTTCAAGAACTAATTACTGTCAAATAATAACAGGGTTTCTTTTATTAACTTTCAGAAATGGAAGATGCCAAGAGGAGAGGAGCCTTGTGTCAGAGCTCAGCAGGCAGCTTCTCATCCTCTCTCATTCTGATTCAACAAGAGCAACCAGGTCAGAGTCCTGATGCAGCAGCAGGTTTTGTGTAAAGCAGGGGAGTTACACACAGAATAGCCGTTAAGCTTTGTGTTTGGAGGTGTGCAGTTTTTTTCTGTCTGTATGGACTTGGATTTTGGGTAGGTTAGATGAGACAGCCTGTTCATGCTCCTGCGAGCATGTGGTTCAGATACTTAAGGCTGCAGCCAATCATATGTCTGATCTGCTGCCGATCAGCACTCTGCACTAGCGAGGTGGTGGATCAATGCTGGTATTGTTGCTCAAGTGGACAAACAGGAGGATTCCCAAGAGACTCAGAGTGCACCATTCCTTGTTCCTTTCACTCAGTTCTGCTGTTCACCACCTGTAGAGGTAATAGACCACACCAAGCAGATCTGACAAGCTCCAGTTACCCTCCATTTTCCTTTCTGGGAAAAAAAAAAAGTCTTGACACTAGATGCATCCTTTCATTTAGACAGATGTGAAGTAAAAGTAGATTAATGTATCAGAGAGGGTTTAAAGAGACAATCAGTCCTGCAGGCTTATGCAGAGCTGGATATGGGAAATGCACAAGAAACCTTTGCATTGAAACTCAGTTGTTTTTTTCCATTTTATATGAACTTTGAGAGGCCATAAAAATAAGGTTGATATGTGATTTCCTTTTGAATCAATTTGCTTTGTGTGTCATGCACGAGCTTTGCTGAGTAGAACTCAAAATCCTCATGCAGTGTCTTGGATTTGACCCACATATTAATCAATATTTTATACTGCCTGTGGAAAATCAGCATTCCTTCTTTATTTCTTTTGTGGGAAGAGGGATTTTATACATTTTCAAGGGCTGGTCATTTTTTTTCTCTCTCTCTTTTTTTTTCATTATGATGATAATAACCATGGCTATTCTTACAGATATGTCCACAGTAGTTTTAATTTACACTTTCTAACTAGAAAAATGAAGCTATTACCATTAAATAGAAAAGGTATCTTCCTCCAAATCTTGTTGGCTAGAGTTCAAATAGTAAAAACATTTTAGAGACCTGAATACTTTTAATGGGAAAAAAAGACATGCTGGATTTAACATTATATTTGAAACAGATATCATTGTGGAAGACATCTCAACTGAAAATTGTCTAGTGGGAAAAAATATCAGATTTTGAATTTTATTTCACTTCATGCTTTTGGCCTTCCCTGGAGATGTTCTGTAATGTCTAATATTTGAATTCTCACCCATTTGTTTGAACAGGTGTTCCACCTTAATATTTATTCAGTTAGGTTTTTTAATGTGGCAATAGGGAACAGAAAAATATTTTTTAAATATCAGTTAATAATGTGATGGAAACAGTACCTGAAATTGTTCTTTAATATATTGACTTTAAAAGCAGAGTCAGTTTGACCAACAAGTAAATACAGAGTGGATGAGGTAAAAAAATGAAATGCTTTCAGTATCCAGTGTAGCCTCTCTGCAGAGGGCTCATCCTGAGATCAGATTAGGAGAATGTAGTTGGTAACAACTAGCTGTATCTAATCATAGGGCATTTTATTCAGGAAAGACAGAAAGACACTTGGTTTCCACAAACTGTAAATGATGTATGTTTCCAAAAGACACAGAACTTAGTACTTCACTTTTACAGTGTAACAATCAATTTTGATTGCTGTTCAGAGAAAACTGTAATTCATTGTTAACAACCAGTGCTTACTATCAGGTACTAAAGAATAACCAGGGCTATCTCCTGCTGCAAAAATCTGTAGGTAAACCCATTGTTCTTTGAAAATGAATGTTTATATTTCTACTTTAATGCAGTACTTTTGAGATTAGTGCATAGTTTGTTGGTTTTGTCTCCAAGTATAATGATTTTTATTATTATTTAGGATTGCAATTCCTCTCTTTCTTTTCTTTCTTTTCTCTCTTTCTCTCTCTCTCTCTTTCTCTCTCTCTTTCTCTCTCTCTTTCTCTCTCTCTTTCTCTTTCTTTCTTTCTTTCTTTCTTTCTTTCTTTCTTTCTTTCTTTCTTTCTTTCTTTCTTTCTTTCTTTCTTTCTTTCTTTCTTTCTTTCTTTCTTTCCTTCTTTCCCTCTTTCTCTCTTTCTCTCTTTCTCTCTTTCTCTCTTTCTCTCTTTCTCTCTTTCTTTTCTTTTCTTTTCTTTTGTTTTCTTTTCTTTTCTTTTCTTTTCTTCTTCATTCTTTCTTCTTTCTTCTTTCCATCACAAAGTAGCTAGATAAGAAAAATGAACTTTGGATTCTGATTTCCTCTTCATAAAAAGCCAAAGACTTTCCTTGGGAAGAGATTAATTAATTGTTTATATCACCAACTCACTGGAAAATAATAAAATTTAATAAAAACAGATTCTCATTTACTATAGGTAGGACAACTAGCATTGTCCTGGCAATTAAAGCCCAAATGATTTCACTTTATCTGCTTCTAGTTGTTTCTACTGAAGTTGTATTAAAAATGTAAACTTACAAAATGTTGTAATTTTTCTTCCACCCTAACTAGCAGCATTCATAAGAGAGCATCATTTGCATGATCACGTGGTTACTGGCAATCTGTATCTTGGAAGACTTGGATTCTGAACAGCCCTAATTAAGAGCAAAACAGAGCTGGAAATTAATTGGCATCAAACTAGGTGGAGAATAGAACTCAGAGAATAGAACTCAGAGAATAGAACTGTCAGGCCATCTGATTCCTGCCACACAAATCTGTATGTACAGCAAATATTTCTTACCTAGATTAGAATAGTGTTTCCCCCTGCAGTGTGGATTTTTCCTATCTTTCTTCTTTAGAACTTTTTGCTAACTTTTTTTGGTATTTAGTAACCTTTAAGCATAACCAGTAATGTTTTATGTATTTGATTAAACATTATATTATAGTCATAATAGGAAAACTAGCTGGGAAATATTTGCTCTTTTTTATTTCTAAGTTCTATTTGGTGACTCTTTCTTTCCTGAATGTATGTTAACATTAAGGTAAGGAGGAAAGCTGTAAATATTGTGGTACAATACAATTTTAGATGGAAGTAATATCTATTAAATGAAGTTCAGACAAAAAAAGTTTGATGATGATAGCTGTTGATTATTTATGTAAAGGCAGTGAAGATAAAATTCTATGGTTTACTGAGGACAAAGCTGTATTATGGAAGTGATGTTAATTATCTCAGACAATTTTATTGGGACATCTAGCATCTTAATTTCTCAAAAACTAACACTTCTGAGGCCTGGAAATTTGTTGTTTGGCATCTGTTTCAAGATAATTTCCACAGACTTGGCATTTAGATTGTTATATGGTCTAACATCAGGCACTAGATGAATGTTGCAGTTGAAAGAGCAAGGGTCTAAGGTTTAGGTATGGCTTTGAGCTAGTGATCATCACATATAAATTGTTTAATGTTTGCTGGCTTTTGACATTTTTCAGATCCATCCATTCTGTAGCCATTTCAGTTGCTTACTGTTACTTCTAATGTAACCCATTAACCTTATTTTCTTCACTAAAATATATTGCTAGGATACTGGCATAATTTCTTTCAAAAGCAGTTTTAATAAAACTCCTAAAGCACAACATTTCTTTTCTGCTTCATATATATATATATAAACCCCACCTTATACTTTCGTGTTTCTTTATGTAAGCACAACTTGAAATACAGTAGGAAATGTAACGATTGGGAAATGAAAGATGGCAGTATAATACAATCTTGTTTTAAAATTTATGTTATTTCCAGTGATTAAGCAGAGTTTTAGCATTGCCTGGAGTGGTTCATTTATGGGGAATGACTGAGGAAGTAATTACAGTGAACCACCTCTTTGATGGACTCTGCAAACACTAGGATTATGCTACCAGATTAAAATTACATTTACATCCCAGAAATTATTACCATTTTAGAAAAAAAAAAGCTACAGACTGTAGGAAGGAAATACTACAAATGTCTAGTATAATTTTATCCATGTTTCATAAATAATAAAAAATGCCCATTTATGTATAGTCTTATGAAATATCTCGATATATTATCTCAATATATTTAAGCAGATCTATTAGCTATAGCATAATCCCACCTGTTGTAAGAAAGGAGCTACTAGTCTGAAGATTACTTTTAAGTTATTTCTCAGGATTTGTAGTCAATCTCATCTTCATTAGGAAGAAGAAATCCCTTGAAGAGTCTGCTTTTGGGCAGTAGAAGGGAGAAAGGGAGTCAATATTATTAGAAACTATAGGAAGCAGTAGACAAAAATTCTGTAATTTTATCTTCCTCTTCTCACCTCAGCACCAAGATACACACTTCTTTTTTATCAGGGGCAGAGCTAGTACTGATACAGTGAGACTCAGCAGTAATCACCCTTTATTTGAATACAGGGATTATTCAGGGCCTGAGAGCAGAGGGATTTAGCAGGGGAATTGATGTTCCTCTGCCAGATTATTTTGCTGCAGCCACACACTTGCTGAAAAACAAATACTACTTCATTGATTTAAACATAAGCAAGCAGATTGGGATGTAATTCTCAATTTTACATCGCAGATGTCCAACCTTATCTGTATGTGGGCAAAATGGATATTTTAAAGAAAGAAAAAAATGTTCTGGACTGTTGAATCATCCAGATCTGCTGCAGCTGATTAAATCATCCTTTCCCTGAACACAAGAACTGTGCTCTCTTACTGCCTAAGTGTTGGATGCAGCCAGGCACTGTAATGCAACAGTGGGCCATTAAACAAGGTACTTCTAAAAAGGTCAGTTTTTCCCAAATCATTATGCTTTCACTGTGGAGAAAATTAATTATAATAAATACGATGGCCATAAATTTTTTTTTATAACTCCGTGTCTTCAATCTAGAATAAATTAGTCATCATCATAGCAGGCTATGATATTAAGATTTATGGTCTTTGTCCCCAGTGTTATTTCAGTGTTACACCATGAGCAACTTTGATCTAAGTGTCTATCCTGTGAGTTATAGGTGGGGAGCCGCCTTCTTCCTTTCCATTATTAATTGCACCGTATTACCTCCACCTAGAGAAAATCTGTCCCTTTACTGTGGTTGCTCTTATTATTTCAGCATTCTATCCACTATGCTTTGTGAACTTTTCAAGTATGACATGTCATTTTGCCTTTAAGGTGAAGGCCATATGATAAAAATTCACATCCTTGAGCTTTCTCTACAAAGTAGTTCAGAAGTAGAAATCTGAGGTTCACTGCTGGACCATACTAAGTTGAATTCTTCCTACCCTGTCATCTGAAAGAATGTCAGTAGACTCAGTACTTCAGTCCTTGTTTGACGGAAGTCTTCAACCCCTTTTGTTGTGTCAAAAATCTCTACTGATCTTCAAGAACAGAAGGCAAAAGAAAGATGACCTTCTAACCTACCTAAAACCAAACTGCTTTGGACCAGTTGGTATTACAGGTGTTTCATTCTCCGTTTAGCCTTTTCTGTGTCTCAGCACCTTGCAGAAGTCTTTCTATACACATACCCAGGAAAGTAATGAGTGGATCAGATCGTGGCAAGTAAGACTGGATCATCCTGGATAATAGAATCTGCTATCCTCAGTGGGGAAAATGACTAGGTTTTTATTTACATTGTTTACTTTTAAGTACATCTGGTTAGAAAGCAATATTTCTTATAAACATTTTCAAGAATGATTGTTTTCTTTCATTGTTTTATATTTTAAAAAATGCAGTTAAACCAAATATTTTTCTTTTTAATTGGGAAATTTCTTATGAAACAGAGTTTTCATGAATGTATCTTGTCAAAGAGAATAGAATGGAAACATTCTATTTTCTCTGCTTCTAAAGTACCTGGTTTAATCTAGGTTGGTGTAGATCTGAAAAACAAAACAGATTATAGGACAAAAATTCATTTGTACTATTATTATCTATTATATATTTCTAGCTCTCAGTTTTGAGCACTGCAAAAGAACTCCTGGCAATCTATCTCTAACAGCCCTAAGGAAGAGAAATTTGGTAGTTAAGAATACTGGGTGAAATTCTGCTCTGTAAAAATCGTATGACTGTTTTGAAGTCATTACAGTGAACTTCAGGAAATTTATTCCCTTTTAGATTTCATAATCTATTACAGTATTACAGTAAGCATGGATATTTCAGAACCATCTTAAATACTTCTTCTTTTGCTAATATCCGTATTTAGTGTATTTATCTGTCTTCTCAGGGAAGGATCAGTAGTGCTAAACGTACTTTTGATAATTAATGCATGACTACCTTAAAGAAAAACTATATAGAATGATGGTATTGTTTATTCTAACTTAATATAAATACAGAGATTTCTTTTTTCCCTCTTTTGAAAACATATGAAGGAGTAGAAGTATTATTTTTGTTTCATAACCTATTTAGCCTTAAAATCAGCTCTAGCTGACCATTTTGCTTAACACTCTTAATCTTCTTTCATGATTTTCCTAGAACCTTTTCCACTATGCTGATTAATATGTCAAACCAAATGTTGTGAGTGAGACTTCTGCTGCCTGGAGTGTGAGACATACTGGCACAAGCTGCAGAAATGAACTTTAAAGTTCATATTGTTTATTAGCTTTTTTTAGTGGAAGTGAAATAGCAAGATGTAGCAGTGAGGAAGAGACTCATTTCATCAAATAATCCTTCAACCAATGCTGGGCAAAAAGCAGACCCACAGATAAGAGCTGATACTAATATGAATGCTAAACCTATCACTGTAAGTCACACAGAAGAAAATCCAACGGGAAGAAGATTTTAATGGACTTGGACTAGAGTTAAGGTCTTTTAATTAAATTTAAAGATTTTCTTCCTCATGGGAATGGCTATAATAGCTATTTTCTGAGAACTATTTGACCTGCAGATGCTTGCATCAGCAGACATAGGAGAGCATCAGGAAGTACTAGTAGATTATAATTATGAGATTTTAGGAACCATTATCTTTATGACATCTTGTTTTCTATCTGCTGGGACAATAAGATAGGAAACACCTATCAGCACCTTATGTACTAATAAAGATGTATTTTAAATTGATGGTCAGAACCTAGAGCTGGCTTGAGGAAAGCAGCTACCACATGTTCAGTCCACAGTTATTGTCCTTGAAACTGGTACTAACGGCACTCCAAATCAGAAAACAGCCAAACTGAAGTAATGTAGTGAAGTAACGTAGTGAAGATATATCTGCATTAACCTTAAGGAGACCACAATTAAAGGAATATGTCCAATCCGTAACTCTTTATGCCCCTTCTAACCTGGGAACTTAAAGGAGAAGTGGTTTTGGTCCCTGAGTTTTGGGCACCCAAGTCACACTTTAATTCTGTCTACTTCAGCAATCAAGCCTCTTATATAATTTCATATTGGCATTCAATACACTGCATAATAATCTCTTCAGTCTCTTTGTGCTGTAGAGGCAACAACTAGTGATGGAAGCAGCTTCCAAGAGCTAGATCCCCAACTGGTGCATATAACTTAAAGCCAGAATGTAGCTAAATAGTTGAGAACCTAGGTACACATCCCTCAACACAATGGGACAGGGTGTTCTCCTTTGTATGTACCACAAATTTGCTGCCAAACCCATTAATTTGTACATATCCTTATTTGTATCCTGACTTAGTAGGTATTAGTAGACTTTTGGCCCTCAGTATAACCATTGAGGTGCATATATTCATCCAGCGTGGAGGTAAAAAATCCCAAAGCTATTCTGAATTACTCTTGCAGGAAATACTGTACCATAGTGGAAGGCATTATATAGATTTTGCTCTATAGAAATGAAATCTCTGTTTTGTCTTCTCTGAACTACTCATTTCAGAGACACAAGTACAATACAATCAGAGGATCCCAAAAGGAGATACATTCCAAAGTGGAATATCATCCGTGGAATCAGATGATTAATGTAGCAGAGATTGCTGTTGATCTGTTGATTCCTGTGTATGTTGGAAATGCTTTGAAATGAGCTGGTTTTAAGCACATATACTAATTGTTATATTATAAATGCTTGAAAAAGGAGGTGTTTTTTTTTTACTGAATAAATTTGCAGCTACCGTCATTTTAATCCTGAAAAATTGGTTTGGAAAAGGCACCTGGCCTTTCCAATGTCCAGGTATAAAATGTGAAAAAGCAGTTACAGACAACTTCTTTCAGTAGGGATAATCTAAAAGTGAAGCCTTTTTGGAAGGCTTCTGAAGACAGAAGCTTTACAAGAAAACCTGTTGTATTGTTTTGTTCTTAAATATGTTGGTAAGGGTATTCTAAATCTCCTCATCTGGATTCCCAATCTGATGAGAGGTATCAAGCTTTCATAATTAAAATCTTTCTTTATCAAAAGTTTAAAAAAGGAAATAATAATAAAAAAGAAAAGTAGTTACCATTCAATCTCAAGTATAAAACTGAAGCAAAGCTATAGCTCTGAGGTTGCACTTCACATAGACAGCTGCTTAGCTGTTAGACACACTACTTGAAGAGAGAGCTGAGACATCTACTGCCACAATCTGTTTTTGCACAACTTCTGTCTGCTGTATCTGCTTCTTGATGTGATTAGTAACTAGCTGCCAGTGGGAAAAAAAAAAAAGAAATTTCAAGACTTTCACTTTCCACTCACAGTTGTCTGTCCACAGCTTTGGATCTGTGTAGAGAAGGCATCCTATAACTTTACTGTTCTCTTGTAGTGAGAATGTTACAGGGAACAAAATTAGTATATTCAAGTTAACTATCAGGAACATATATTATGGATTTTTGTGAGCAAACGAATTACTCAAGACATGCCTTTTGCCCAGATACTGAGATTATTGTAAAACACACATGTATGTGGTTAAGAGATTGTTTTCAATCTCTGCCTAAGGGTCAGATCAGCATGTATTATCTGCGTATGGACATAACCTCCATTTAATTTGAGCACAAGCTGTGAAGCAGACAACTTTTCAGTTATTTGACTTAGTTTTCATGCATTTGTACTACAGCAATTTTACAGTGTCTGTAAGCTTAGGCTAAAGGAATAAGAAGAATAGTAGGAGCAATTAATTTAGTACCATTGGCTTCTCTATGGCCACATAGAGAACAAACCAAAAATTCAGGAAAGTATGCATTTTATCCTGGTTTTCATTTCCTTAACCAATAAAGGATGAATTCTGAAATGTTACATTCAAATGTTGAACTTGAATTCATTACATGAAATTTGTTAATTACATGTTTTCTGTTAGATAACCTTGTAACCCTGGAAATCTCTTATACCCCATGTTTTTAATAATTTGTAGTGAAAACTGGCAGAAGTTTATGATCCATCATTTGAATGAATACTGATCTCCTGGGTTCCCTACAACTCCTGCAGTAGCCAAGGTTTTCTAAATCTGCTGAAACTAGATGGTTATTTGTCACTGCATCTATCTCCTGATTTCTCAGGCATACATTCATGTCTGCATCACATGCACATGTAATGTCTTTTCTTAGCCTGCGAGCACTGCAGGCTTGCTTCCTAGAACCAGACTTGCAGCTCTCCGAGTTTGCTATTTGCTTAAATATATTTGTCAAACTGGTTTAATAAAAGCCACCAAAGTTTTGTCTTGTAATTTATCTCCGTAAGATATCATGTGGAGGGACATTGAACAGAAACAATGGAGTGTTTCACTGATTTGTTTTTCAGGTGTAAAATCAGGAAAATAAAAAGCCAGTTATCTCAGATCATTGCCATCTTAATTCCAAGTTTGAATGAAATTTTAAGAGACAGCTTTGCCAAACATCTTTGCTGATCTTGATTTTAAATTTGGTAGAATTTTTGTGACTTTTTGCAAGTGAACAGTTCTTATTGCAAGGTAACAGGTGTCCTTCAGGCTGTTTTTTGTTTCCACCATGGAAATGACAAACTTTAGCTCTGACAGTGAATAAAGTAAGCATGATGTGAAGTCTAATTTCCTAGCCTCATTCTCAATAAGGATGCCAAACTAGCAATATAACTAAGTGCAAGAATTGGAATTCCTTAGCCTTGCTTTGTGAAGGTTCTCTAAGAAGGGAGATCTTGTACCCATCTGATTGTGCACAACCATAAAGGACTCCTGTGAGTGGTGAGCTGAAAGGATAAAAGAATCACAGGATCTTCTTTAGGCTGCAGTAATGGTCACAGAAAGTAATAATATCCCTTGCAGGAATCAACTGTCCCCACAGTTACATGGTTGTGTGAAAGGGTGGACTCCTCCGTGCAGACATTTAATTTTTTAACTGTATTAGGGAACCAGCCAGCTTAGCATATGTTTTGTGAACAGAAAAGGTACTGAGACAGGTTCCACTTTACAGACAGTATCTTTTTTTGACTGTCAGGTCTTTGGTAAGAATATTTGCAAAGCAACAATAAAAATTAAAGTTCTAATACTCTGTACTCACCCTTAATTTCTGATATAATGTTGTGTATTAATTTCATAGTTACTTTACAAAACCACTTACATAAATGTCATAGTTAGAGGGGCTAA
>VWZY01011418.1:306575-324474 GCA_013399075.1 Chloroceryle aenea | reverse complement strand
TTTTTTTTCCCCCCCCCCCTGGACCTACATTTACACAGTTTTCATTTGAACTTGCATCAGAGAGATGGGATATAGCCAACTCTCTACAGGCTTGGAAACTAGGCTGATAAGAACAGAGTAGCATTCAGCTCTTTGCTGTAAAGAGGGCACAGTGGCAGATGTGCCTACTGATGTTGTTAGGACACACATCTAGAGGGAGGCATGTTTGGAAACCTGTAAACTCCACCAGAAATTTTCCAGCCTTCCCAAATTATTGCAGTTTCATTTTGCAGAACACGTGGTAAACTTGTGGTGGAAAAGTAGGAAAAAACTGCAACATCCAAATGGAGATTTTTTTTGTTTGCATTTTGATATACTGCATCCACGGTATTCCTTCATGCAAATTCATAAGGCATGTTTGTGAAATACATATAAAGTTGGTCACAATTTCTTAGTTTCTTCTTTTATACAAAATTGCATTTGAGATGGAAAAAAGAAGGGAGGGTGGAATGCAAACAAAGAACTTCTTTAGTTGATATGGAGGGTAAAAAAAATAAATATTTATGAAGACTTAGAAACAGTTCTGGGAGAAAGGAACTAGACATTTTGGGATATCTGGATTTGCTAATGGATGGGGTAAACCAGGGCGTACAGAGTGGTGAGCATGCAGCTGAGGTGGCCAGCAATCCATCCAGAATTGGCCTGTGAAATATTTTGCTGACCCTAAATTTGCATTTCATGCCAGAGAAAGCGAGGTTGTATCAGAAAAATTCTGACCTCTAACATAGTTTTTAATTTGCCCCCACACAAACTTGCTGCAATAAAAGCAGCATCTGCCTGTGTGTGACAGAGATAAACAAAACAGAGTATTCTGTGTGTGAGAAGCAAAGCCTATGGAAAAGTCTCTTGATTTAGGTTTGTGCATAATTTCTTGAGACTTCTAAAGAAATTCTGTATGGATTAATGTTTTTTAAAAATTACTGGGAAAAAAGTTGCTCATTGTTAATTAACAGGAAAGACGTTGTGCTAATTTATGCCACATGCAATGTCCGTAGGGTGACCAAGGATCTAAGTCTCTGCATAATTTCACCCAAGGATATTAACTTCCCCACTGTGCCCAATTAAACCCATCCCCATGCTAATCTGAGAACAAACAGGATAAAATACAAATGTATTTCTGGAAATTGGTCTAATGCAAAAAGTAATTAATATTTCTCTATTCTTTGGAGGGCATTTACAACCTTTGTAATTAGTGATTGGAGCTTAGAAACAAATGTTAAGATTCATTTTCTTGCTGTGCCAGGATTTATTCATTTAACTTCAACCATCAACCTCTCTGGGGCTGTTGGACAGTGGAAAGGAGGAGAGCCACCTCCAGGGGCAGATGGGGTGACCCATCTCTGCAGCTGCAACTCCCTTAATTGTAGGAGCTGAAACTGGTCACTTAGAATAGGCATCTCCCTTCCAAAAATGAAGTTGATCTGTAGCAACTGATTTGCTTTGTGGAAGTTTTTAATCTCTTTACCTCTAGCAGCCTGGTCTAGTGTGAGGTGTACGGCAGGGAGGGTTGGAACTACATCACAGTGTCTGTCACACTGAGTAAAACCCTTTGCTTGTTGTAAGGCAAAATCTGTTTCTCCATTAATGTAGAGAGAAAGAATTATCTCGTTCTCTGCATTGAAGACTTGGCATGATCACATATAATACCCAATCTGACTTTTACTTTCTAAAAATAGATCTCCCAAGCTCCAGCAAAGAAAGCTGCAGTTTTGCCTTAAGAAACTGAAAGAGACCAGAAGAGAGTTTAGCCATAAATCTTTGTATCTGTGGTCTCTGGATGAAGGGATGATAATTTAGTCTAAAATCATGAGCTGAACACAGCAAAGCACAAGGCCCAAGATGTCACAAGATGTTGCTATCAATCCCTCGATCTTTGTGAACTGCTGCTGAAGGATTAGTGTTCATAAATCATTGCTGGGAGAGGTATCTAAAAGGCTCCTTACTCAGGCTCTGGAGCCAGTGATGGGTGACAGCATTTGCATTCACTCCTCATGCTTCTGGTTCCTGATTAAAAATTAACCCTTTCATACCATTCAGCATCCGTAGCCTGATTAGGCTGTAGAAGGGAGCACAGGAATTTTAATGAAGTTTGAAATGAAGTAGTCTTTTTGTTTGTAGTGGAAAAGTAGGAAATCTCTGTGTGTCTGAATTTGCGTGTGATTTGGACTTGGCTGAAGTCTTGCAGAGCAGATTGTTGTATATTATTATGGAAGACTAGTTTTTCTGAAGCAGAACGAGCTACGTCACTAATGGCAAGATAGTTCAGCATGATTTCAGCCAAGTGTCTGAAAGGTATGTGGACAGGATGTTCCAAATGGCAAGAAAGTCAGTCCAAGAGCCTCTCATGAACTCTGGAAAAGGACTGCTACCTAGGGTCACTTCAACTTTGCCTGGAGTATTTTCATGCTTCAAGAGTGGTGCTTGTGCAAAATATTGTCACGTTGAGCCTTGCTTGGTTTGTATTCAGATGTGATCAATTTGCCCTGAGCACAATTCTTGTCAGTACAGGTGGAGCAGTAGTTTTATATCATTTACAGACATACGCCCTGGATATCTCAGTGTCTCTGAGGAGGTGTTTAGTGTAGTATTTGAATATCTATTTCAGTGCTTTATCCTACATACCAATAGAAGTAATTGTCTATGCTGCTTTGGAGTCATATCAGAAGCCAATGCAAGAGTTTGGAAGAGAAATTGTGTCCAAATCTTTAGCTATAGAGAATCTGACCTTTGTTACGGGTAATACAATTAATTATTCTTTCTATGCTTTAAAAATTCAGGAAGTTTGTGGGCAGTAACTTAATTAAACATGGCTAGAGACACCAAAGATGTAACTAACTGCTTTGATGCTGCTGTCTTGGCCAAGTGGCACTGATTTTTCTGTCTAGGTTGGGTAGGGAAGGTTTAGGTTAATGTTTAAGCCTAACCCAATTGTCTGCAGGTCTAGGAGAAGGTACTAGGTTACATACCTGGTCTGTGCTGTTCATAAGCAGCTCCATGGAAAGCATTAAACCTGGCCTGAAATGAGTGGCAGCTGGAGAGCAGTGTACTTCAGCCAAAAGAAGCAAGCAGATGCCTGTCAGTTTTCAGCCTTTCCTACAGAAATCAGACCTGGAAAAGGTATATATTTGACTTCTTTCTTTAAAATGAGTCTAGGATCCCATCTCAACTGGAATCTCACCATACTGCTGCCAATGCATACTTTTTTCCTCAGCAAGACAAGTTGTATCCCAGATAGGTGGAATGAATTATGTATATCAGCTTAAAGCAATGCTGTATTAGGGAATTACTTCAGACCAATGTAATGAAAACTTAAATATTAATGTATCCTCAGAACTTTTCTCAAATATTTGTAATAGGAGACAGTTAATTCAAGAAGCAGTGAACAGAGGTAAAGTTTTTACATTTGGTCTTTGTTACAACACAAGTAGTTAGAAGAGTCCAAGCAGTGAAAATTAAACCTTACCAATAAGGAAAACAGTTGCTGCATAGCAATTGGGGAACTTGTATTCTACAGGAGTCTTGGAAATGGGACCCTCTGACATTTACGAGATTGTAGGATGGTGGTGATGTAGGTGGCTGCTGAATGCACATATCCTGCATTTGAAATGTCACTTGTTTGTCTCTAAGTCCAGTGGAAGAAGTGACAATTATTGTGTGTGTCTTTTCTGGCAGTCTCCTCCGTGACCTGATCCCACACAGGCTTGTGAGAAATAGTTTCATTTGCCCTTCTGACACTTTCTGAGAAGGTGACCTTTACGGTTTTAAGTCTCTTAAGAGTCTTGTTTCCCATGATTTTTTTTCCCCCTTCCTCTTCTGTCTCAATAGTCCTTGTGTTTACAGACCTTTTCAGGACAGTAATCTTCCAAGAGAAGTGCTACCATGTCCCCACTCTCAGTTTCTCTGTAGCTCCTGATAGGGAGATGCAGAAATTGCATTGATGTGATTTCTTAATTTTAACATTTTCTTCTGTCATTGTTCATCCTGTGGGAATATGAGAAGTCTCCTGTTGTGGGACGGGGTCTTTGGAGGTTACCAAGGGCATTATCAATGCATTCTGCCAAGTAGAGGTGGCAACTTAAGCCTGGCTCACATGTTTCTGTGTAAATGCTCTTCAGTCTCTGGAGTGGCGCACAAAAGAATGAAGGCTTTCTACCATACCTGCTGCCTGCACATCCTCCCTCCCCACCTGTGCCCATTATTCTAGGCACTACTGTCTTGAATTTTTAGCTCGATCCAGCCCGGAGGGGACATCCTCTCTCATAGATGCCAAGATCTTGTAGGTGCTTTGCCATGTTCATTTACTCTGCACTTGTAACCCTGCCTCTGCCATCAAGTGTTCAGCACCTGGGGGACCTGGCAGGTGATGCTTGTACACACATCTGTGGTTGGTCCACGGAAGGAGGTTCAGAGGCTGTCTGGCTTGAATGATGATCTGCAGGCTTGCAGTATGCTCCCAAAACATGCCTTTCCAAAGGTTGTTTTTAATTTGAGGGATCTACTTTTTAGTTTGTAGTCATCTAATGGATCAGGACTGTGGCAAAACCACTGGACTTTTTTTTCCTGCACAGACACTAGAAGAAGGTTTGGCTGAGGTCCACTGTGTTCTTGTGCTCAGTGCACAGGTCAAGTTCCTGCTCTTGTTACTAGTGGGGATGCTTCTGTTCTGATATAATTTAAGACCCACAAGTGCAGTTTCCTTCTCTCTATGCATATGTACACAGATGATTATTATGTTGATAAGCTTTCCATTCTGCCAGGCTGTTTATCTATCCTTCTTGAAAAACTGAAGTTTGGTGCCTAGACAACATGCTTTCCAGACTCGCTATTAAATTAATAACTAGTGATGGCACAGATTTTAACGAGATGGGCCAAGATTGTATTTTGTACAAATCATTCCTGGAGATGGAAAAAGGTCATGCTCTTACAGCTCTTGTATTTAAGTAACAAACTAACAATTCATTTTGTTGCTCACAGTCTTGGCTAAATTCAGGGGATTGCTGATTTTGCTGTAGATGGAGTATTAGCACTCCTCTTGAATCATTAAAGGCAGTGAATGCTTCTGTCAGCTGCTTCACACTCACTGTGCATGAACGTGATCTTTTAATCAGTTCTGGGAGCCATGCATATGCAATACTTACTATAAGATTATAATTAACTGTAATTATGTATGGAGATCAGCCCAAGCCATAAAATGTAAGACTAGTTATTTACTATGCTAATAAGAAGATTTGGTGAAGATAAAGGGCTTGAGGTTTGGATTGTCACTGCCCCAACAGTGCGACAGAGCCTTAGTGAAAGCGTTGTTAAAATTAGTGTAGTGCAGTTACTGTTTGAGTTACAGCTTAATTCTTACTGCAGATTGCTAGGGGTGAGATTCAGGCCTGAAGGATCGTGTCACTCACATGGTGCAACACTGCCTCGGAGAAGCTGGACAGTAGAAAACAGGTTGCAGGGACCCCGCGAGGTGACTTTGTCCACAAGTGTGCCAGCAAGTTTTGAGCTACCTGTAAACATTCCTGATAGTTACTCATCTAAGGAGAATTTAGCAAATGGGATTTCTGCTGAGGAAAGGGGAGTGTTCCTCTTTATTTCGATGCCTCAGTTAAATTCCAGGCACAGGTATTTTCTAGGTGTGCACACGGGTGCTGTTCCTGACACCGACAAAGAGGGAACTGAGTGCTGTGTTGAGCTGCTGTGTTGCTATGCAAACTCTGCAGGCTTCTTCTAAAGGCTTTATTGAAAAAACAAGCCAATTAAGTAATATTGGGAATCATAAAAAAGATTGACTGGTTTCTGTGACTAAGGTTCTACATTAGCTTTTAGCTTTTGCTGGGGAGACGGTTGTGTGCGTTTGTTTGTTTGCATCTGGGAATCAAACCTTCCACATTGTGCAAATAATTTAATCTTTATGGCTGTTACTGCTACATATAAAGTGTTGCTGTGTTGATTCCTGCTGCCTAAGTGAAGCAGGAAGGGATATATTTATGCACATTAGTGTTTACTGTATTTAATGGAAATGAAAAGTGAAGTAATAAATTAGGGAACACCACACCAGAATTATTCTTCTTCACTTTGGAACAAAGCATCAGGGTTTCAGGATCATGGTTAAGCACAGCCTAACGATCTGGATATACTGCAATGTTCCCCTTTTCCTTTTCCCCTGCTCTGGTGTTTTAAATTGAGAAACAATGTGGTTTGCTGTTGACTGGAAGGCTCCATTTTGGAAAGATTTTATTGTAATGATGAAGGGGCTACAACATGATTTTCAAAGCATCTCTGGATACAAGGGTAGAAAAAGGTACAAGGGTATGGAGTGAGACAACAGACAGGATGGGATGGACAGAACATCTGTAGTTAGAATAGCTGCTGGATGTCTCACACCCTCGCTTCAGTGCTGTATTCCTAAAATCACTTCCAGACACTGGAAGGTGATATTACTCCTTGAAAACATTTTTAAAATTTTAACTATTTTAAATACTTTCTAGGTTAATTTTTAGCAAGACACATTAGCACAGCAGCGAAGGAATCTCAATACTTGGCTGTGTGACTAGAACTGCTCAGAAGTTAAGCATGTATTTAAACATGTAAAACAAAATTATAGCCTCTAATAACATTACTATCCTAATTTTGAAGAAAATGAAAACATTTAGTCAGTTTGCTTACTAAGCATATATGTCCAACTCCTGACACAAGACCCATGGAATCTCTGCTCAAGGGAAAAGCAACATGGCACATGATTAGATAATTACCTTTAATTGAAAAATAGATACGAAGCGAGTGAGGGAATTTGTTATGTTTCCAGGTTGGAACTGTGTACAGTTTTCTGTCATTCCTACAACTTGATGTTTCAATTATGATTGTATACTAGCCATCTGTATTAAGACATTACTTGACTGTATTCTCTTACTCCTGGCTTGAAACCTATAATACGATGTCTGCAAGTGGTGAAGCTCAGAACCATTGCTGTAGGACACTTCAGTGGTTTCTGGCTGCAAAATGTGGCGAGTGGTGGTGAAAGCATGCTTGACTCTCCTTACTGCCTTTGGATTCCTTTTGGTTGTGTCTTAATTAAACCTTGATGAGACAAATCAGCTGTAGCTCTGATGCCTGATAACAGGGATCTGATTGCCTGCTGCTCCTTCTGTAGCTAGCAGAGCAAGCTGGGGCAGAGGAGTGTTTGTAGAGGATGGTGTGGGCCATGGGAGATTAAGACAGGCAAGCTCTTGTTTTTCTTGTCACTGTTTAGGCTGATTGGAACCAAATGTTGTCTTATGTAGATAAGTCTAACTTGAACTGTACCTGCTGGGACTCAGATCAAGGTCTCCCCTAGGAACACTTTATCATCCAAAATGCTCCTTAGTCAGACCTTTAACAAAGCGGTTAGTTTAAAAACCTGCTGGTCTCCAACTGGGATGACACAGCATATGTTGGTTTTCAGATTGGTCGAATACTCAGTTGTGATATATAGGGCAAAATACGTTGCAGCAAGAAATGCATCAATGATTGACTGTATGTGCATCATGTACTGCTGAGTGTTCTAGGAGGGACTGAAGAGTTAGGCCAAAAGCTTTAAAATCAGATGGTTTTATCTTGGGTTCCTGTGTGCTTCCATATTTAGGCCAAGAGAGGCTCAAACACTGCCTCTCAGAGATGCTGATTATAGGAATCTGTCTGACTCCTCCCTGAGGATCAGAGAAGCAGGTACCTAGCACTACTGAAAATTGCGTTGCTTTGTTCCCTATGCTTGAATTTTTGTGCATTGTTGGATAACAGCTTTTATAAGAGAGGAACTGAAGAGCTTTTTTATTTTTCTGTAAGTTCCACAACAGATAAAGGATTTAGCTGTCGGACAATTTCTTGGGAAAGTAAAGTTAGCAATTAAGACACAAGACAGTCTAGAATCCCCTATCTGTCAGAAAATCTTTTCTTGCTGTAGGTATTGGAATAGGTTGCTGCTAACCAATGTTCCTAACCTGTATTAATTTCAATTTCCCCTTGCAGTAATGCGTAGAAATCCATTTGGGATGGACATTTGCTGCCGGAAAGGATCCAGAAGCCCACTCCAGGAACTGTATAATCCCACCCAGGTAAGTGTCTTGCGGCTATGATCAAGATTTCCAGACCTGTGTATAAATGCAGTCTCTCTTGAATGGATTTTGGTCTGTTTTTTTTCTCATTTATATGCAGTAGTTGCTTTCAACTTGGAAAACTGATCCTGGGATCGTAGACTTTAGCTGTAAAGTTCTACATTTTGAGTTAAGGGCCTGATTTGTAAAGGTTTTCAGTCATCTAATGGTGTGGATTCCTCTAAATTTTTTCCTAGGTGCTAAAAGCCTTAAAAGAGTACCTTTTAGATCTCCTAGCTAAAAGCCAAAGCATAATAAATTAATCTGATGCTCAACACACAGTGTGTCAGGGTGGGCTGTGAGAAGGTGACATGATGTACATGAAAAAAGGAGCCCGGTAAAACTGTAAATTGCAGTAATAATACTTGAATATCATTTATATGGCTATCAGGTAGGCACCTGCCCTTCCTGTCCTGGTGTGTTGCTTGTACGGAGTCTAGACAAACACAGAGCTCTGTACAGAGTCTGGACAAACACAGAAGCTCACACTCTTCCTTACACTGTGTGCTGTTTAACACCTGACAGTCTTGATGGGATTTTAGGATAATCTCAGCCAGAGTTCTTGCATGGTGTGTGTAGGAAAGCTACCTGAACTTTGTGCTCCTGTTTGCTTGTATAGATGAATTTATTATTTATGCCCTTGTGGCCAGGAAGGCCAATGTCATCTCGAGTTGCATTAAGAAAACTGTGTCCAGCAGGTCTAGGGAGTTTCTCCTCCCCCTCTACTCTGCCCTACTGAGACCACACCTGGAGTACTGTCCCCTTTTGGGCTCCCCAGTTTGAGAGACAAGGATTTACTGGAAAGAGTCCAACAGAGCTACGAGGATGATTAAGGGACTTGAGCATCTCCCCTATGAAGAAAGACTGAGTGAAATGGGTCTGTTTAGTCTTGAGAGGGGATCTTATTAAAGTCTATAAATATCTGAAGTGGGGGTGTCAAATGGAAGGGGTCAATCTCTTTCCTGTAGTGCCCAGTAATAGGAGAAGGAATGCTGGGTATAAACTTGAGCATAGAAGGTTCCACCTCAACATGAGGAGAGACTTCTTTACTGTGAGGGTGACAGAGCCCTGGAACAGGCTGCTCAGAGAGGTTGTGGAGTCTCCTCTGGAGGTGTTCAAAACCCGCCTGGATGCATTCCTGTGTGGTATGTCCTAGGTGTTCCTGCTTTGGCAGCGCGATTGGACTCTATGATCTCCAAGGTCCCTTCCAACCACTGACATCCCATGATCTCCAGAGGTTCCTTCCAACCCCTAACATTCTATGATTACATGTGGGTTGAATTGGCACATTCAGGAGCAGCATTTCCTGCTGGCAGCCAGGAGGAAGTGCTGCCATTGAGAGAAAATGCCAGCTGACTATTAAACGTTTATTAAAGTTTAACAACTGCCTATTATATATTTATCCATCAATGAATACATTGAGTTTCACTAAATTAGCTATTAAGAAAAGTGAGTATCCCAATAAATCTAACTTGCTAGATTTAACAAGGCAGTAAATGTTTTAAATACTATTTGATTATGAAGAGACTCACTATATAGTGTGCAAAATGAAGTCTGAAGCGATTTAAAGTATTTATGTGAAGAACTGACAACAGCTCAAAGATATGTGATATCTGTTGTATAGTGCAGAAAAGCTCCATTTGCTCAACAGTGTTTTTTTTATGAACACAGACTGACTTTCTAATTCAATTTGAATTCTGTGCATGGTTGGGAACATGACTTTATAATACCAGTATACTGGCCTTTATTGACTGACCATTATGGGAGCTAGTGTTGGGTAAATGGAAAGTGCATGTAAAAGCCCCGAAGAGGAACAATCCAGTGCTACAAAGGAAAAATGTTAGCATTTGCAGACTAAATTTAGAGACTTTGCAAATGCTTAAGAAGGGCTGGTGAAGGAAAAGAGACTGGCTGCATAATTAGTCTTTCTGGGGTCAAAACCTTGCCCTTTAACATCATTAAAGGCCATCCTGTGAGAAAGAAACATCCCCATCCGTTGAAGGGTGATAATCCCAGAGCCCTTGCAAGCTTGGTCAACTGAAAAGAATTCCTGAGCTTCCTGAAGCAGGGGACACAGCTGGCAGCTCCTCCACTGCCTCTCCTTCCTTTCTGCATGCCCTGGCCAAGCAAACCATTAGCATCCCTTTCCAGGTTCACCTACGAGCCAGCCAGAAAAGTCCATGTTTGAGGAAGCACAGCAGTTCTTGCAGCTGATGTTGAACTAAGCACATGATGGGGTTTGTGCCTGTTTCCATTGGTTTGCTGACGTCTGTTCTTACTAAGCTTTTACTTTTCATTTCTTTCTTTGTTCTTAGTTGCTGTTTGTTTGCTTTTGGATGAGGCTTTGCATGCTGCACTCATTCCTAGAGGGACTGGCAATGTCAGGCAAGCAAGTGGCTGTGTTTGAGCAAACAGTGACAAGAAAAGGCAGTGAATAGAGGCTGCCACAGAAACAGACTGGAGATGACCCCTAAAATATTTCTGCAAATATGAGGATCATCTTTCTTTCTGCATTTTTTCCCAAATAAATGTCTCTCTCTAAGGTGGCAGTTTAGGGACTGGTCTGCCTATTGTCAGTAGCATTCTTGTCCTCAAGAATCCACCAGTAATTGTGAGGTTGGGGGGACTCCTAACCTTTCCCTTCCATTTCTTGCTGAAGCAGTTGTAATCAGCCACTTGTAAAGTCAAGCTGGAAGCCAATATATAATAAATATGCAAGACACCATTTCTGGACAAAATCTCTCTCTTACTGATCCAGATAATTGATCACATTGGTTGGATCTTTAACCCTTGACCAGCAGAACCTGTTAGACTCTTGGTGTGGTGAAGCTGTGTTTTTCTCCTCAATGCTGATCCTGAGTGTGTCTAGTTCTCCTTGTAGTTCAGAGGAATCTCTACAATTCAAACACCAGACTTGAGCTGCTGAAAGATGCCCTGCAGCTGTGGCTTTGGATTGCTACAAACGAGGTGCAGTTGTGATCTTTCAAGGGTAGGAAATGTTCAATATTTAATGAAAAACACGCACATGGACACGTGATCTGGTATAACAGGAGATCCCACCTATAGCTTGCCATCCTCTGCTATAGAGTGCACTGTATATTTCATGTCTCTCTGTGTAGGCAGCAGTGTGCAACCATGGACTGGGAATGTCTTCAGGACTCACGAGAGAAGTGGGCAGGGGAGTGAAAATCCTTGCTTTGAGATGGTATTAAGGGCCCGTATGTCCTCACATGGAGGATGCTTCTGGCTGTTCCCTGTCAGGGGAGATAGGAATTTGGCCATTGTTTGGAATAGGTGCCAGTTAGGGTCTGGCAACTTTCTCAGATTTAGAATGCTGTAGTTTAACATGAATAAGATTTTTCTGTTGCGTGTTTAGCATCAGGTTGCACTGGCCTCATAAAACCAGATGGAGACAGGTTGATCTACACCAGCTGAGAATTTGACTGTGGGTATTTACTCTGTTGACATACACCAGCTTCTCCGATCCTGTGCTGTTTTGTTTCCTTCTATGGAGTTGTTTGAGTTGTTTGCAGATGCCGTCATTTGTCTCTTGAATCTCCTTTTGACTTGGTGAATGGTTGTGAAAAGAAAAGAAAGTAGGATTTGGATTGAGTAAATTCAGTCACCTCCAAATCATTACTACATTTGAAAGGGTGGTCTGGTGGCTTGGGAGAGCCAATTGTTGGGATTGAAGCAAATTTTCAGTTGACTGTTCATATGTTTGGTGGAAGAAGAGAGGCTGAATGGGTGGAGATAGCACTGAATTAGGGCTAGAGAAAGCACAGGTCACAAAGCTGTGTGTTATTTATGTCTTAGTTGAGTGCCTGGCCTTGTGATTATTGTAAAAGTAGGAACAACGCTTTTGCTCTTTTGTCTATTGTACTAGAACAGAATGTGGGAAAAGCATTTGTCCGTGGAGAAAAGTTTTCTTCTCTAGGCCTTTCACTGCAAGATTTTTCATGAGCACTAATATAGCATGAGGGAAAGAAAGGTCAATATAACTGAAGTGGATTTACACTGAGTAAGTGGATTTCCAGGCTGTGGTCTCTGGCAGTGTGCAGTATGTCTTTGACACCCTATTATCTTTCTTTTTTTTCTCACTTTCATATTCAGGTGGAGGTTTAGTAGTAAGGTGCAGAGGTACCTGCAGCAAATTGTGAGGGCTGAAATGGACCATTTCTTCAATGAGTTTATTAAAAAGACAATTTGGATCTGTATTAAGTAGGACTATTTTCTTTCACACAGAGTTGTAAATGGAAAGAGGCAGAGGATTCTACACACAGCAAGTAGCAAAGGTGAAAATCTAGATGTACCTGAACACAGATGAATATGACATAAGCTTGCACTGTATCTTGGATTTTTGGTGGTTTTTGTTGTTCTTTTTTTAATATGAAAACCCAGGAATTTGATAATATGGGTAAACAAATGTTTCCAAGACACATTCTTAGAAGACAACATACACAAGTGTGTCTTGTAATTTGCATGACTGTATACAGCCTCACTGCTCCAAAAATAACAGATAATTGTGGATCAGCCCATGAGCTGGAGTCACCAGAAGTTCAAAATTGGGCAGTATCGTGCTTGAGGTTTGCATACTTTAGTGGTTAACATTGATCTGTGTGGTGCAATAAAGGTGCCACTGAATTACAAGAAATTTCAAACCAAAATAGACTGAATGTTAAAGGAATGGGGAAAAAAAAAAAGCAACTTTAGAGTTAGAATTTGTCTTCTAGATGTCAAGATTGACAGTTAGCTATCATTAAATACAGACTGCACCATTGTTTGATCTAACTACCTAGACTACTGAGAGGAACACAGCAGAGATCCAATCCTGCATGCATTAAGATCCAAATCTATGGATGAGTTTCTAGTTTTATGTTGCCTGACTGTAATTCATGAGTCCACGTGATAATTTCACTAATAGTCACGCTGTTTGCCATTTGTTCCCTTTTCAAACACATTTCTTTTTGTCGAAGAGATGTATTTGTAGGTGACTGCTTTTGGTGTAGCTGGAGCCAGCACATCTAGTGATTTGCTAAACCTGCTTGCTGAGTCAGAGTGCAGACTTTGCATTGTCTTTGTGTTACAAAATGATATTGGACTGGTTTGGAGCAGTCATTCTGAAATAACCCATTTCTTTTATTACTTCCACTTTTTTTCTCCCCTCTTCCCCACCAAGTGAAAGGAAGAAAGTGAGCAGTTGCCTTGCAGACTGTTTTTACATCCTCAGTAACCTCAGGCTGCAGCTGCTTCTTTTTGGGAGCTGCCAGGTGGTTATCTATGACTTACCCTTCCTGGATAGCATCAGCAAGTATCAACCTTGTTCAACCCACTTCACTCAACTTTTTGTCTGGGTTGGTAATTTCCTATCTTCAGTTGGTTTCCACTCACTAGAATGACTCTGACAACGACTGTACTGGTTCCTGGACAGAGGTTTATGGTGAGGTTTGTGATCAAAGCTCTATGTTAGCATCATCCACAGCACTTTGAATCAAAGGTTCAAATACTTAAAACCTGCTGTTTCTGCTCTTGGTGATCCTGAGGTGTTGATCACTGTGCAGTTTGTTTCTGTGTGCTACAGCTTCTCGTTCTTAGAAACACAAGAACAAGATGCCAAACAATTAGGATATCAATCAAAAGCAGGGAAAAAGCATAGGTGTCTAAAGTTACATTTCAGTAAGACAAGATTACACCAGTGCTATATAGCAGTTATGCTCTATTTTTTCTCCTATTTTCACACATAAATTCAGAGTATGAGAAATAGTGCTGTTTATCTAAAGAACAGTGTGTTAGAACTTAGTGATGCTTTGCAACTCAGATGAATAGTCAGAAATACATACGTTTCCTTCTTGAGGGCAAACCAAAAGGTTTACCAACACTGAAAGCAGGTATTTTGTGATTGATGCTGATCTTTGCAGGCAAAGTGGTAGAAAACTCTGCCCGTTACACCTACTGGCAAACACTGCTATTCTTCTACTGCCCTTTGCTTCTTAATCCTCCAAACTGACACATCCCCACCTCATTTCATAGAAACATGGAATAATAGAATGGTTTGATCATAGATTAAAAAAATCCTTGATGGAAAAGATGCAGAATGGGAAACATAGGGAAGAAAAGTCAATGTACAATTCCAAACTTTACATACATTCTCCTGTTGGTAAAAAACTTTATATGTAATTAGCCTCCCGTGCTGAGCAAAATGCCTGCTGATGAAAGAGGACCTAATTGATTTACTCCATGGATGACTTCTTATGCAAAGACATTACTTACTGTCGTGCTTGGAAGTCATAAAACAGCAGCTGGCCTGGGATGAAATATTACATTAACCTTAGCAGGAAAATTGCACTAGTGAGAATGCTTTGTTATTAATTACTGATTACAAATGATAAGAGCCTGTTTCAGATGCTGGGGAAATGACTTGGGGAGGGGAGGGTTTCAGGTACGGTGTGCTTCATAGATCATACGTTGTGACGTGATGGATGCCTTTGTAAGTCAAGAGGAATTAATCAGACAAGTAAGTACAGTAACTACCAGCACTCAAGGCCAGAATTATCTCCAGGACATGCTCATTCGAGTTACTGCAGTGCATTGGGATGCATTTTTGGGCACCTGTGTTTAATAAAAAGCTTGTTACCTGCATGAAATGAATGCATGCAGTTGTCAATCCAAATAGCTCAGATTTACCTGATAGAAAAAGCAGCAACAGAGACACCCTCCCTTTTTAATTTCTGCAGTCTTGACTCATGTTTTATAATTTTGAGACTGTATGAGTTTTAATATAAAGGCTTTCTGGAGGCATAAAAGTGTGAGGAGAAAGATTCAGCAGTACAGAAGACGTGGCTGAAACCACAGGGGTTGTATGTGTTGGAGGGGAAAGAGGGTAACACAGCTTTCCAAAGTGTGTATCTGTATGTGGGGGGGCTCCCTGATAAACAAGCACTTGGGCAGCTGGGTGGAGAGAAGACCTGTGCTCCTGTACTCTGACCCAGTGCTATCCAGCAGCTTTTTGTGTTTAATTGTCTCCAAACCAGGCCTCTGGTGATGAGACTTACGCTGGTTCAGTCAAATGCTTGCTCTGAATTGACTAATGTTCTAGTGGGGCACCTGCCTCTCTATTTGCATTAAGCTCCTTTTTCTCACTCCCCACATGAAAGTTATATACCAGAAAACCTGGATAATCATACCTCAAAATACAGGAAGATGTGGATGATGTATCAGTTTGGAGGATTAAGAAGCAAAGGGCAGTAGGAGAATATCAGTGATTGCCAATAGGTGTAATGGGCAGAGTTTTCTACCACTAGCTCCTGCAGAAGCTGACTTTGTCCTTTCTGTCTGCACTTCAACAAGCACTCCAGCATCACTGGCTAAGTAGCTCCATCCCTGTACTCTCAGCCTAATCCTTGTAAACTGTTGCCTCTCTTATTTACGATGCAAGTAGTTTAGGGGCAGCTTTCTCCCTTGGTGTAAAGGGTAGCAACTGTGGTTTTTTAAACATCTTCCTTTTTTTCTTTTTCTGTGTATTTTGTTATGAAAGAGGTTTTTTAACTCTGTGAAGCAGAACCATAGCCCACTTTGCAACAGGGCCAGATGATCTCTTTAAATACAGAGAGCCCAGCTGCAACCTCTCTCTCTCTCCTTGAGGGACTGTGATATATCCCAATAGATATAATTATGAAAATGAGAGGATACAGACATAAAACCTATCTACTGGTACTTGTAATTCCCATCTATTATCTAACTTTAATATTAAGGAGGGACAGAAGTTGTTAAATTTGCAATTATTTTCAAGAGGTTAGATTCCCTGAGTCCCGTTTTTAGACTTAACTGTATCTAATGTAACACCTCAAGTGCTACAAAATGACCTGTAATATTCATTGATACTGTATGTAATATTGATGTGTATTATTCTTTCACTTTTTAGCTCTGTGCAGTATAAATTAACCTCAATAATTTAACCAGCTGCATTTCACCAAAGCTTGCTTGCTTCAGTAAAAATGCAATAATCCACTTGTCCATTTATGCAGAGAGTTTCAGGAATGCTTTTCGGTAAATACCACGGACAAAGCAAGATTAAACTGCTGTCCCTTGAAAGATGTGGCTGCAGAAGCAGGTGTGCCTTTTGGGACTAAGTGTGCCAAGGAAATTCATGGTGCTATGGGGAGCAGCCTGTAGAGTTTTTGTACAAGTGTATAAATCGTGAAATCAAGCACAGATTATTTAAGGATTCTTTCCAAGTAAGTTATCTCTTTGCTGAAGCTTGTGGGGAGGTGTAAGGTATGTCAAGTTTGAGTGCTACTGTCTTTTCTGTACTGCTGGTTTAGCACCCTGGAGAAGCACTCTTCCCCTCCCACAGGGCTGCACCACATGGTGATGGACAGGGCCAAGCAAATAGGTCAGCTGGAAAATTAAGCAGATTGGGGATGGCTGAAACCAGCTTTGAATTTGGGCTGAGGTCTTCTGGTAGTAGCAGCTGGGAAACGCTTGGGCTGACTTGGGGTTAATCTCATAGGTGTGTGGGGGGTAATGATTGACTCGAGGTGAATTGACTGAGCATCTCACACTCTCTCTCAAATCATATACGTGTGTGACACAGTGCAGCGAGTGTCCTTAGTCTGTCCTGTTGCTCCTGTCTTGCATTCTGAAACTAAGCAGAAGAAATGAGCAGGATTCAGGCTAACAGGCCCTTTATTACATGTCTTGTCATGGCAGTCTGAGGCTAGAATAGAGTTAGAGCCATGGCCATCTGAGACCTTCTGTGCTCGTCTGTTGGTCTAGTAAAACCAGCAGAAATCTGTGCCTTGCTCTGTCAAGCTTGTTTGTCTGATAGCATCAGGCCCTCGTGACAGCAGTGATTAACAGTTCACCGAATCAAAAGTATGAATCGGAAGGGCCCAGGCTGCTGCTGCCAATGGCCAGGGCACTGTCCCAGAACTGGAGAACTGGGAGCAGAATCCCTGTGAGCAGAGGGTGTGTGCCCCCACACGCAGGATACACCCTAACTGCCGGTTGTTGTTGTTATGTTTGCTTGTGTAATTATCAGACTGAAAGATGGGTTGTTGCAGTAATCATCAACTGGGCCAGCCACACTTAAACTGCTTTTATTCACTACTTTTCAAACCTTGCTTCTTTCTCATACAAAAGAGGTGTGGAAAGAAAAGGAAAAAAAAAAGTTATTTTTTACAAGGCAATACCTGTATAACATTTGGACACAGCAAAAGCAGTGTTGATATTGTGTACGTCTTTGTTTTCCCTCTGTAATCATACTGGGGCCACTCAAGTAGATCTTTGTTGCTCAACCAACCTTTACCAGTTGTATATCCTGGTGTGAATGTGGTCTCATGGTTAAACAATTCCTGCATCTGCGGGGCAACTGCAAAATGTTGGGGGGGAAAATGAAATGAAAAATCTTTATTTCCTTCACACTGAGACTATGGCATAGTTGCACTGGAGGAGGAGAGTGGTTTTGTTTTCTAAGTTTTACAGCATGCTCTCAGTGTAGATATTTCTGTCCATTCACAACTTTGGGGAAAAAAA
Organism: Chloroceryle aenea; assembly: GCA_013399075.1. NCBI lineage: Eukaryota > Metazoa > Chordata > Aves > Coraciiformes > Cerylidae > Chloroceryle > Chloroceryle aenea. The sequence continues at coordinate 306,775 of VWZY01011418.1, read as the reverse complement.
TGAAACAGGATCTCTTGAAAACTGATGGCAAACCGCCTAGGCTCTAAAGAGGCCAAACTTCTAGCTAAAATAGTTGCAACTATAGCTCCCTTCTGATCTCCTGGATCAGATCTTTTATCTCCATCAGATCTTTTATCTCCCTCTTCACCATTCCACACAATCTATTGCCCTGGAAAATACAGAGTTTTCTCCTTCCCCCC
>VWZY01011418.1:192180-306556 GCA_013399075.1 Chloroceryle aenea | reverse complement strand
TTTTCTTTTTTTCTTTTCCTTTCTGGTAGTGACATAATACCTGTAGCCAAACCAAAGAGAGTTGGCAAATTTACAGTGCACTGAAGTTTATATGTATTTCTGGTGCCTGGAAAATACAGGAAGGAGTGTTCCTTTATTTTTGATCTTAAATCACATCTGAACAGTATTCTGAGAGTGGTTCCAGCACAGGGCTAGAAGCAAAACATTACATCTAAGCTTTAGAGGAACAGTAAAAAACCACAATATTCCCACAGTTAAATTGCCTGGATGCACAGCAAATTAGCAAACCTCTGTAGCTATCAGACTGTTGCCCTAATACAAATCTTTTCTCCCTGTAAATGTGGGCTGTGTCTTAGATCATTTCAGACAATCATCTGGGGATTAGTAAGAGGAAGTGAATATTAATTCAATTAGAGGACAGGAGATGAACGTACAAGCTGGCGCAGGGAATTGATATCAGGAGCTGAAGTAACAAAGACATCTCTAGCTGGGAGAGGGCAGTTTTGTCTATTCAAGTCAGGCTTGGCTTTTGCCTTGCATATATTTTACTTATGAAATGGTAATTGAAGGAGTATATTTACATAGCAATATAGTTAATGTCATATTTTGGGAAGTAAGCCTTGATGTCAATAGATGGATGGGGAGCTGGAGAGCACATGCACAGTGGTAGCTTTCACTTCATTTAGATACATTAAATATTCATAATAAGCTCAGCTGAAGGAGAAAAGAAATGTTTCATTGAAGTGGAAAGGAGAAGCTGAAATTGTTGGTACTTCTCCAAAGCATAACGTCTTACTTAATATAGAATGAATGAAGGTTCCTGTAGTGAAGGTGAGGTGCAATATTAGGTGCTTCCACAACTGCTGCTTTCTTTGCTGCAAGAGATTGTCGTGCCGGTGACATCACTCTGTAAAGTAATAGCCAAGAATGACTATTCTGAGTAGCTTGCATAGGCACAGCAGAGGCTTTTTGCTTCTTTTTTTCCATAGTTTTGGACCTACAAAAGCCTGCATATGAACCTTCTTACATTTAAATGTCACATTTACAGCCTGGAAACGAATCCTTCCACACTGCATTTTCCAGGTATGGGCACACTGGGTTCTGGGTAACACTAAAAACTAATGCAATGTGCATATACAAATATCTTGTTGTGTATGCTTGTGTGCTGCTTAGAGTAAATTTTGCACCATGGAAAGCTTTGCATTGACAATACGATGGTGGAGTGTGATGCACGCAGCTGAGCCACGTCCAGCTCCCAAACACCTCGCAGGGCTCAGTTACACTGCATGCAGGCTCTCTGGCCGTCGGGCTAGGAGTGATTCTGCTGCTTTCTCTGCAGCTCTTCTTATCTCCTTTACTTCATGTAAACTTGGGTTAATAAACTGTTGCTGAGCTTGCAGTTGTGTGCAAGGGAGGTAAGCTTGTCTCCTTGCCAAGACCTACTTCTCTGTACTTGCTGTTCCTCTTCTTTGTTTCTCCCAGCCCTAAAGTCTTGAGCTCTGCTCAGTCTCCCTCTCCCATTCCTACCTTTTACCTTATAAAGCCAAAAATATTTTTATGTTAATTACTGTGCAGGTTTATGGTCATGGCTTTACCAGAAAGTGGTGAAGCCAGACAGTGAGAGAAGGAGGGTGGATCGTTGATGTCAAAGCAGATGGAGAGACTTGTCCCTCTGAAAGTTACACTCTCATGTATGTTTATTTTTAGTCAACTAGTACAAAACCAAGTGAGGCAAAGGGAAAAAAAAAAAGTCTGTCTGCTGGTAAAGATCAATGTCTTTGAGTTTATAAAAAGCAGTATTGCTTTTAGTGGGAATGTAGAAAGGAAGAATTCTGCGTCAAGAAGGTAACGGCAGGCCAGGTCTTGTGTTTATTACAAATGGAGGGAGCTAGAAAACAGGCAGCATAAGATCTGTGGTTTCACCTCTAATGACCTCTAGAGAAGTCATGGGACACTGAGATGTAAATGCATTGAAGGGCTTTGTTTTCACAAGGGGTGTAATGGATCACTCTGTGCATCCTGCTTACGATCCCTGAATCACAGAGCTGCTGATACGTAGCAGACAGATTGGGGGTTTTTCGTGTCCTGGTCCTCTTTCACAGACCCACTTCAGTTTTCACTTGGGTTGTTAAATGAGTTACTGTATAAAATATTGACACTGAAGGAAGAAAACTGCCTTTTTACCCCAGCGTAAATGATCTTGAAACAAAATACATGGGATAAAAGAATGATTTCTTAAGGAGGTTTAATGAATAATTGATTTCTGATTCTCATGGTGTTATCAGTGTAATTAAATCGGTGGCTAAAGAAGTAAGACAGAAGGTATCATCTGCTAAGATACTGAATCTCTTTATCCGACCATTGGCAAGGTACTGCCATCTGTTCCTGAAGGCTGTCCTGCAGTCAAGCAGGTCAAAGATCTGTCTTGTCACTGACAAGTCAGTCTTGTGTAAGTATCAAGATGATAAAAAAACGTGTTCAATTGGTTATCTACATCCAAAAATAACATAAGTAAATAACCTAAATAAGCTTCCTTCCTCTTCTGCCAAACCTTCTCCTGTCTCCAGAAGCTGTATGGTGAAATGGTTCTGGCTTTGTGCAGTTTGGCTTTGCGGTGTGTGTGGGTACTAACGTGTTTCCAGTGAATCTGGCACAGAACTGCTGGTGGCCACTAACTTGAGTCACTCGCCAAGGTCCATAAAGTGATTGCTGTTATAACTCCTTTTACTCTATTAAGAAGTATGCTGAAAAATCAGAGAGGTCTGAGGAATAAGAATAGAGGGTAGGAAAGCAGTCTGGATGCAACTGGACTTGGTCAGCATATATATCTTTAGAAAACATTTCTATATGGGACTGTTGTTTCTTCACATGGGTTCTGTGTTGGAGAAGCAGGGCATGGAGGGTGATTGCAGTAGCCAAGCAAAGATAAAGCTGAAGGGGAGCCATCAGCCTGCAGCTGCAGGCACTGTAAATAAACCACTCATTTAGAAATTAGAGTTACAAATTTATTACAATTAACAGCTACAGTTGCTTTATTCTCCAAAATTAATTCTGAGAAGCAGCTTCTGACTTGCCTCTAAATAACATTTCCTGGACATTGCAAGGGTCTTCTGGAATACCACGCTCCCTTGTGCGTACTCAATGTCATACGTATGCGTCCGATCCCTCATACAGTGCAGTGCCAGGGTACATTGCACTGCAAAGCTGCAAGCCTGCATGGCATAGGAAATCTAAATACTGGACAGCTTGCTGGGTCAACGTGTAGGTATTGAAATGGTTCTGTGTCTTTTGGAAGTCATTAGAGGCCTTCATTCTGGTTCCTGCAGATGTTGGAGCAGCCCCTTGTATCACACATAAGAGGAGTCTCCTCCAGAAGCTACTGAAGTCAGCAAAAATCTTCCCCTGTTGGTCACTTTGCCCTGTGGTCAGTCCCTTAATTGCACAGACTTAAGGAAATGTTCCATTCACGTTCTTAGCAGCTCTGATGGTGTCACAAATTCTACCCTGAGCAACTGGTCCCAGAGAACTAACATCTGTTCAGTCATACTCAGCCATGGGTACCATAGTCCATGTCTCCTAAGTGTGGGAACATTAATGCTTTTGCTGAATCACCATAATGCTAATAGAGTAATCATCACCGCCTCAAAGTCATGCCAGTAGTGGCCTGGCAGAGCACAGTTCTTGCATCCTGCTGTGCTGCAGCTGTGCTCAGCCAGTGCTGCTGTCTGAGCCAGTTGCACAATGAGCACGCCCCACATTTGAATACTGGGTTTGCTATTTAGTATTTTTTTGTCATCAGATCATTATGTCTCTGATTCCACACTTGTAAAATGAGTTATGCCTGTTTATCTATTTCTCAGGGGCATATTGGTGGTATAATTATTGTCTGCACAGTGTTTCCATTGTAGAAAATGACAAGTATAATTACGAGTTAAATTGTGCATCCACCAAAGCTACACAGCTGCCATGAGATGTATCTCTTAAATTCCTCACTTTCTTGAAGGCAAGCCACGTATTTGCTCCCAGCTATAATTAATTTAAAACAAGATGTACCCATTAGATTTTTCTGACATGTAACATTGTCACCGTAGCATCCACCAATACATACTCAGTCAAAAATATCATCTAAATGACATCAGGGAGAGCCAGTGTTTGTGTGGAAGCCTTTACAGACCAAGGGCAAACTGCTTTGTCGTGCACAAAAATGAATGTTGATGTGTGCATAACTCAGCTGCCACTGAAATCTGTGAATTAGGGATGTGCTCGGTCCTGCCAGCACATTTTGTAGCAGTCTTGGAAAGTTATGCCCAGTGCTTTATTATGCATCCAAAATATGCATTAGTTAACCTGAATTTTGATTCCACAAGATGTAATTGCATGACTGGCTATGGTTGGCTTTCTGCATTTCAGCTGCTGAGCTTTGAGCTGAAACAAGTGATGGGAAGAATAATGGTTTTAGCTCAGAATTAAGTGGCTAATCATTAGGAATTCAATTGGCATGAAATGCACAACATGAATCATGATACACTGTGTCATTGATGTGGATAGAGCACGTCTTTTAATGAACTTCACTCATTAGTACACCTGGGTTTTGTTGGAAAGGGTTGATGTCTGCTTTGTTGTTAAGCAGGGTATGGGACTATCAGACCCCAGGAATTTAGGGGTTTTAGAGATTGCCCTGCTCTTCAGAGCACCTATTAGGGCTGAAAGCCTCAGAAAAGTGCCTTTTTTTTTTTTCTGAAATCTGATACTAAAGTTGAAACTAAAGATGTAGGCTGAACAAAGCTGTGTACATGCCCTGAATGCCCTTAGGCCATGACAAGTGAGTCCCAGCTTGCACCAGGAGTGCATCTGGAGCTGGGACATTTCAGGCAGGTGACAGAAACACTGATGCTTGAGGTAGATCTAGGCCACTGTGGAGGGGGGGACATTGCCACCTGCCTGACAACTTTCACCAGCACCCTCACACCCCAGAGGCATGGGTCAGTTGTGGTCTGCAGCCCAACAGGCTGCACTGGACCTCTGCTTTGCACCCTGAGCTCAATCCAGAGAGCCAGAGTCCTGCACCTGGGGCTGTCTCTGGGCATTCTTGCTATCCCCCATGTTACCCTGAAATGTTTCTGATCTGCTATGAAACTGCTGAAAGTAGCTGTGACATAATGAATGATGATGATGAATATTAAATGGAATAGCATTTGGTTTATTCTAAATAACTTCAGATTAAAAGTTACCATTTCCCTGCATTGTGGAAAATTCCCTTCTTGCTAACCAGCAGTTACTGCATGTCTGAAACAAAATTGTTCACTGTAGTCATTTGCTTTTCAGCAATGAGAACTCCCATGTTGAGAATTAAAAACAGTCTCCTATGTTTAATGCCTGAGGGCACAAATGTAACCTGTTTAAATATAATTCTTCAATTATCCTTTGAATCATCTCCTTCCAATTCTTCCCAGACTTGATAAAGTACCCTTCTGACTACCTATCAAAAAAATAGTACATCTGTTCTTTCAGTTCATTTCCCTAAACTGTAATCAAGCACTGTCTGTGTAATAAAAATGAAAAGAAATGTCTGTTGGAATAGCATTCTTCACTTTTATTATTGGAAAATATATTAATGTTCCCTTATCAAATATATCCATTTAACAAATCATTCTATTTCCTTCCATCTTCAGCTTTTCTTTTTTTTTTTTTTAAAAAAAAAAGGCAGAGAGGCATTCTTTCCTGATCATAAAGTCCAGGCTTGATTTGTTTCTTATAATTTCATGAAACCTAGGAGTGGATTATATTAAATAGACTGTTGACCTCTCTGTTGTTTAAACATAGTTAAAAGATTATAGACCCTTAATATTATCTGGTCTAAGTACCCATTTACATTCAAGCAGAATAATGCAGGCTGTTAGTGAAAATTTTTAGTGGAAATATTTAGGCATAGGGTAAAAACTTGTGTGTCTTAGGTTGGAGTCTGTTTCCAGCCTGGATTCAGCAATTGGAAAAGAGAGTAATTCACTCAGGTTTCTGCTTAAGTCTCAGGGACAGGCACTTAAGCACTTTTGAAAGTGCTTCCTTTTCTATCTCTATTCAGAGGAAAAGAAACAGAGGGAGAATTTCAGCTGCTCAACTTGGACACTTACTTCTTTTCCATTTGTGTAAAGGCTTTATGAAGTTCCTCGAGTCCACAAAGGGATGCAGACCAGGTGTCTGAATCTGTGAATTCCAAAGAGTGTCTTTCTGCATTCACTCTTCACTTCTACTGGCGTCAGATTGACACCAGTTTCAGGGCAGGGGAGGGTTGGCCTGAAACAGCTATGACCGGGTGTCTCCTTGCAGGTCCTCACAAGGCAGCAGCAATATCTAGAAATGGGTGAGAGTGAGGTTTGCTTTCAGGCACATTGCAGACACATCTTCCCAGGCAGGATCTATCCAGCTGCAGGAAACAGCACTCTGTGGTCCAGCTCTCTATGAAGTATGAACTAAATGGTGACCACTCAACTTCTCCAGCAGCAAAATGTGAACTTTGTAGTGCTCTGTCCCAGTGCTGGGTTAGCTGCTGCTCAGGAGCTGCTGGTGTGCTGCGCCAAAGAGAGCTGAACAGACCAAATGGACCAGAGGCTCTCCTTGAGTGGTGGCTAAAGCACCATTAGACGAGTGTAATGCCTGTTTAGCTCAGGAAGAGGGGAAAAATGTACTGGTTTTAAGAACTGTAATTAGTGATAGTAGCTTGGTGGTGGTAGTGGTTGCTTTTCCCCAAAGACTAAGATACTATGGATTTCTAAGATTCCCAAGCGCGTAGGATGTAGACGTGTTGAAAATCTCACTCGGGGACTCTCGAAGGCCGTTAAATCACACATTAACATCAGGCTTGGTAGACACACAGCAATGTCAAAAGCTAGATCTGGGGTTTGGAGCAATCAGCAGCTTCCAAGGAGGAAAAGCGAGGAGTAAGCAGCAAAGCTGTAGTGTGCTGCTATGTGAGATGCTTGATCAGTGCGGGAGCGAAGCGCTGGGCTCCTGCTCAGTCATAGCATTATGCTTTCAGGAAAGTGGAGACAGTTGTGTGTGTGTCCAAAGCAGTATTCATCTTCATGCAGTATTTAGCTCTAGCAATTATCAGTGTTTGGCTGTTCTTACAAGTGCTGAAATCCTGAGGAAAACACAAGGTCCATGAAGACTCGCTGCTTCCACAGGCATCCAGATAGCACACAATGTGCAAGTGCTAGGATTTCCGAGCTGGTTCTTTAATCTTGAAACATCACCTGTGTACTTATATTAATGTGTCTGTTAAAAAAAAACAAGCCACACACGAAGACAATAATTGTGGGGAAAAAATAATAATGCATGGAAAATAATAGGTTTTTTGACCATTAGCTTCTGGTAAAATTTTAAATACATGATTATTCGGTAGCTAAGGAAAATAAAACCACTGCAGGAAAGGAAAAATAAAAAATAAAAACATAAAAAAACCCACCAAAAACATCCTCCTGCTGATATGCCCTTTTAGAACAGAGCTAACATCAATAATTCTTGCTTTGTGTATTCAGTTTTAATGTGTAAACAGGTACTCTTCATATCAAGGTGTCAGTGGAGTCATCAGTGAGAGCTAATAAATGCCTATCATATGAAGAATACATTACAGAGAGAACCAAGTTAAGTGAATCATTTAGTTGCCATTAGTCATTTTTCATTAATAATTTTAAGGGTACTATTACCCAGGATGCATTAGGTAGGAGAGGGGGGATAATGCCTGTGATGTGCTTTATCCTGGAAACAAAGGTTTCTTCCAAAACATGTGGTGGTGGTGGGGATCAGGATGAATGTTTCAGCTGTGATCTCACCAGTGTCCTTATTTATATGAAACTGTAGAAACCCAGATGGGAAAGGAAATAATTACATCACGTGGCTTGGCATTATCCAGCACCCACCGTTTGCATTAATGGCAAACGAATAGTAATAACTGTGCTGGAAATGGAGTATCCATAAGCATGTTTAGTACAGGGTATTAAAAATAGCATCTAGAAAGGAATTTCCACAATACCAAAGGCATTATTCCAATCCAGTGTGTTCCATTTTGGTATATGCATCTTCTGCTGTCATCCCTTTTAGCCATAACCTTTGAAGCACAACCAGACTGGGACCGGTAGGGATGGAGGTTGGAGAGTGTGAGGGAATTGGCTGGGACCCTGCAGGTCCTACTCTGGTCTCGAGTCGCCACTTGGCAGGATTCCTTCTTCTGACACGTCATTTGCCCGAGGGTTGGATGAAGCTGTTCCTGACAGTCTGTCAGCGTGGAAGAGTTACAAGAATAAATACGTTCAGTCTTACTTATGCTTATAAATTTTCCCTCAGGATAACATACCTCTGCCAGCTTACACTTTTTCCTTTTAATCTGTTGTTTTTCATCACTTTCTGTTCTAAACTCCAAGATTCTGAATTACATATCCCAAAATAATGGCATGGTTGGGCATGCACATGAAGATACATCCTTCCTTAGATGCCGAGCAGTTAATAGATAGAGTAAGAGGTGTGCACTTTGTTTGTATGATATAAAGGCTTGTCAGCACGGATTTAGGATTGCTCTCAACTTTGCATCATTCTTGCCTTACATCAGTACTGTTTCACTAGTAAAACTACTCTCCAGTAACCACAGAGGCTCCAAGGGGAGAGGTGAGGAATTAAAACAAAATTTTAGAAACTCTTGCAAATTACTGTACACATTTTTTTTCCTAACTGTAACAAAATTGGAAATAAAGTTTGATGGTTGAGTATCTTTGAAAGCTAGAAAGGGACATTGTAATTCTCTTTTGAAAAAATGATACATTGCATTTTAAAGCATCAAAAAGCTTCAGTCTCTGCTTTTGATGAGTTGTGAAATACCAGCTCCAAAACATGCAGTTGTCTTGGAACTAAAATTTGCACATATTCCAACTCAGGCTAATGCTATCCAGTGGGAAATGAATTCACACAGTAGAAATATATACTTTTTTCCCCTCTTTGTGAAGCAAATTATCATTGCTACTATTATCTATGTGAACTGTCACAAATTATTTTGTTATGTATGTTTCAAAAGTAATGTATGCATATGTATGGACATGACTTTATTTTCCCAAGGATGCTGAACTATCTGATGTGGATTTAACCACAAATCAGGTACATTACAACTGCTGCTGCTGTTCTCTGGGGATAGTCACCCAGGCAAAAAGAACAGATCAGTATCCATCCTTCAGTTCCTTGCAACATTTTCTTTGACTGCCTAGTACTGGAGTGCCTGGAGGATCAGGATGTGTCCGTGTGAGTGGGACTGAAACCACTGTATCTGGTGCAGAAATAACCTTTGTCTTTACCTCTTGATTTTAGAGTAAGGTTCATAGGGATGACCCAGAGACCCCCAGTCAGCTAGTGGGATGCCATAGGAGCACTGTGACCCTGTGGTGTTAAGCAATGATTAGGACATGGCTGTAGATCTTTGGGGGAGATAAATTTAAGGGATGCTATCAAGCTGCAGACAATTTGCATAGCAGATGAATCTCAGGAAAAGTGATTGGGGTACATAAATATTGTACCTTTCTGGGCTGTGTCTGTATGCTGATTATCTAGCACCAATAGCTGCTTTAATGAGTAGAAATATTTCAGTCTTTCACATTCTCCAGGGCTTAATTTTTGTAAGTGAACTGCTGATTCAGTTCTACTTCACAAAATAACTCGGTTTGGCAATAATTCAAGGGTAAAAATGTGAGCTGTAACTGCCTGCTATTTATCAAACAAGCAATTACATGGAACGGTGCATCATTCCATTGAACACTGTTTAAATTCTTCTAATTGAGTTTTATAAAGTAATGTCTCCTAGTTTTGCTTTTGCTGCTCAGTAGCTCCCAGTACTCTGGCTGTAGGCAGCCTGGGACTCATCAGAGACTTCTGGTGGCTGCACTGACATGACTCTTCATGACAGTGTCTTCTCCTGGTCTCTGCAGGTTTTGAAGGGTCAGGGTTGGTGAATAAACGCTAATCTGTTTTTGTTGCTACTGAGTTTATCGATCCTGTAGCTAGATTGAATCATCCATCTGGGTCTCGATCTCTTTTCTGTGCCCTTTTCTTTACTAAGCAGCCTCTTGGCACCGGGTGTTTTCCTAGAGTATTGCTAGCACAAGGCTCCTTGTATATCATCCTGGTACATCATCTGGGGATCATCCGTACTTCAGATCTTATAGAGAGAGCAGCAGGGATTTACACAAGAGTTTAACTTTTGACTTTAAGGCTTGGATGGACCACTTTGTCCTCAAACACTGTCTTAGTATCTGCACACCTTAAATTTGAAGGCTGGGATATGTCTTGATTCAGCCCCATCTTTTCAGTGGCTGATGTGAGTCACTGAACTCATGTAGCAAAGCCCACCCTCCTCCTGGCTCTGATACATCGACCGTGAAGTTAATCAGTATTTGGTTGGGATCATCCTGTGCTTCCCTTGTGTGCTCCTTTCCGAAGCTAGAGTCCAAGGGCAGAAGTGGAGGTGTGTTTTCTGGGATTTCTGTAAATAGTGCTCCAGGCAGGGAGCACCAGGGGGAATTTAAAAGCATAACTCTGCATAAAATAGTTGCTGTATAAAAATGTTAAATACACAGCATGTGTGCTCTCAGCTGACACCAGGAAGGGCTTCTTGAGCTTCTCCTTGTGAAACTCAGTTTGGGCACTGAAAATTGGACATATTTTTATCTCTTGGTTTTCTTGTCCCGCCCCACTGTTTAAACAGGAATGTTTAATGGTGGAAAAGGAGAAATAGGATGTAAGTTAGGCTTTTTTTTTTTTTTTTAATCAGGACTGATTCTGGAGGATTGCAATCATTAAAATCCTGCAGAAATTAGGTTGGTGGGGCTTGGGTATTATGATGGTGGGGCTTGGGCATTATGATGAATCCTTTAGCATTCTGTATAAGTGAGCATGTTTGTGGAATAGTGTGGTGCTGTTTTTATATTAGTGCTTTTCAGAGCTAAGGCATATTTCAAAGGAGGGAAATCTCCTCATTTTTAGCTTCTGTAAATGCCTCAAGGTGGTTTTGTGAATTGGGTGGTTGTACAGTGATCACCATTTAAAAATTGCACATTTACTACCAATTTAAAGCTAAACCTGGAACACCACAGGATTTCGCTGAGCTTGCAATACAAAATGCTTCTGTCATTTGAGCCACTGTGATCTGGTAAATAATCTCTGTAGATAGCCATATAAATTATGATCTAAGCTCATATAGAAAACATGTCCTTCATAGATAATTCTCTGTCTTTCAATAAAAGCCTTGAAAAACAGTCAGAATACCATTTCTCTTGCTTGGTTATTTTTCCCTGGTCTTGCAGACATTCTGTTGAACCCAAAATTTAAGTCCTAAAAATTGCATTATGCTGTCACCCCTTGTCACAAGAGTACAGTAGTTGTTCTATCAATGGCAGCTGCTACTGTAAGTAATGGACTTCTGAGCTATATTCCTAAATTTGAGCAGTGTGCAGTAAGTCAGGTATCCTAAATCAGTTTAAAATGGAACAGAGCTGAGATTGCTGCCTGTTAACATGAGACTAGAAAGGGATTAATAAAACCTAAAAAAAGAAGTCCACTATTGCCACTGCAGTCATAAATAAGCTTTATAGTTACGCCTCACCACCAAATGTCGAGGAACCTCTGGTACTGCAATGTAGTAATTTTCAGTCTTGCTCCTTCGCATTATAGAGATGGAATTGGGTTTGCCAGGTGCTGTTTCTGTTCTCTGCTTCTCTTTTAACTTTTTTTTGGATGAGTTGACTTCCTGAGAGACACCTGGCAATTGCTGGTTTTGAAAGCCTGGGCTCTCATTAGCAGGTCAGGAGCCTTGATGAGATTCCACGAGCTGATTAGGTGCATGCACTAAATAAATATTGTGATGTAAGGAAGGCTCAAGTGGAAACCAGCAGAGAAACTCCTGCTACCTTCAGCAACACAGAGCACATTTTAATGTATTCTTTAGTATGTGAAAGGGCTGGGTCCATGAGCAGGTGAACAGCACGTTCACCTGTGAGGCTCTTTGTGCTGTACTGAGTGAGGCTCTTGGTCAATGTTTTAAGGATTTTTGTTGCATTCCTCACTGTAATTTCTGGGCTTTGCTGCCTTCTGTATTCCCCTGGCTTCATGAACTGCTGGGTGCTGAGACCTTCATTCAGCAACATTTTTAGGCAGGTGCTGATCTTCAAGAGTGAGCTCAAATAAATTGCCAAATTGAGGCTTGTGTGGGGAATGCTGTGTTACTAAATCTCTGTCCTTTTTACATAAGATACTAGCTGTGGCTGTTATCTACCAATCTGTGTGGGTGAATACTGAAGAGGCAGTGATTAGGGAAACTGAACTATGGTTCTTCTTCCTTTGCTTTCTTCATTATTGATAAATTCACAGTTAATGTCTCTGTAGTTAATAATTCTCTGTACTTCTGTGCAGCCTTCAATCAGAGAAATCTCTAGTACTGTGTGAACATCAATGAATTAACATCCTCTCCCCTTGCTCTGGGCACTTTTAATCCTGGTACAATATCTTGCCCAGTGTGCAAGTGTGCTCTGTGCTGGCCTTGGAGCACTCTGCTTTTATTTTTTAGGGTCATTAGTCCGATGCACTGAAAGCAGCTCTCTAACCTTAACACGTTGAGCTAGTGTATAATTTAGACTTCCTTATTACTACTTTGTGGGCACATTGAGTAATCAAATTCAAAGGAATGTATATTTATTATATTTGTGTTTTATAAACCCAAGATTCAAAGAGGGGATTAGCAGAAAAAAGTTAACTCTCAAGTATTTAAATAATTCCAAAACCAAAAAAGGAAATTTGAATTTAATCTTTAATGTACAACCTCTCTCTCTACCACTTGGTGTCCGAATGATGCTGATTTGTCTCCTTTTTGGGCAGCATAGCCCAGCAGAGGCTATCAGAGATGATTTCTTAGAAAAGATACTCGCTTTGCTCTGCAGGGTGTTGTTTGAGACTAGTAGAGATGAGATTCTGCCTGTTGTTGTCCTCTGTTTCTCCCCAGACCAGCCAGCAGAAGGAATGGCATGAGGGCTTGCTAATCTGCTGCAGGCATTGTTAGTTGGGGTTTAGGTTATTGTGATGAAGGTAGGGGGAAATTCCTTCTCACCTTGCCTGAAATGGCAAGGTGACACCATCCCGCCAGAGTTACTGGAGCTTCTGGATGGGGCATGTGGGGTCAAGTGAAGGGTGCTATTTACTGTGTCTGTGCTTTGGAAGTAAAACCCGGTGACTTTTTGTTCTGTATACTACACAGTGCAGTTACCAAAAAACCTTGGTTTTCAGGGTTAGGTTCACAGCACTGGCAGAAGGGAGAATTACTGCTGGGTTTCTCTTACCTGATAGCTTGGTGGATGTAGCTAATGTCTCTCAATATTTAGGATATAGCTTCAAGTCTGTGAGTGAGGACACTAGTTTTTTTAGATTGCAAGGCACCTTAGTTTATCCTTCCATTAGAATGGATGTTATTTATTTGTACAAAATTATATGGCCACAGAGGCTGAGCAGGCTACAACCATGTTGCCTGAGCAGTAAGAGTGAGTGGAGATGGTACTGTGGATCATCCCACATATTGCTCTCTGCCCTTTGGAGTGAAATAGTAACCTTTATTTTCCTGACTGCTTTGGCTTTCTCACACGTGACAAAAATTTTTAGAAAAAAACCAAACATGTTTGATTTGGTTAAAAATTTCACATTTTACTCTGGACAAAAAATTGCATATTTCTACACATGTATTTCAACAGCTCTGAGACTTTGTTATTTATGTGCTGTTTTAAATAAAGCAATGGGTACTTGTAACAAATACAACAGAAAAATTTTGGTCTAAAAGATTGAAATAAATTAAGTATTACTTAAGAGAGAATGTAGAAATTAGGTCAACTGAATATCCTTAAATTCATGGAAATCTTCATTCTGGATTTGCCTCTGGTCTCCTGATTCCATCAGTATCCCAGCAGCCTTCCTAATGAAGTTACATCCTATCTAATAAGCTTTCTAGGCTTATTAGGCAATGCCTAAGTTTTAAGATAAGTTTTACAGATAGGAAGGAGAAAACTCATAACCATTAGAAATCTCTCCAACAAAGTAGGTAAATTTTCTGTAGCGCAGAGCAGGCTCACTGTTGGCAGGATATGAAGTGATCGCAGCATTAAACACTGAAAACTGCACTTTGCAAAGGAGGATCCGTTTAGTCAGCTCTTAAAGAGGAGCTGTCGTGATGGTTCTGGCTGTTAAACAAAGGTTTAATTTCCAGCTTCAGCTTTAGAGGACTTTCACTTCTCCATGTTTGATTTTCTTCATCAGCCTTCGCCTGGTGCCCTTTAGTGGGATTGTTTAAATGCTGCTCTAACAAGAACCTACCTGTGCCTTCATCAAGTAAGGTGTTTCTGATGTCAGCTTCATTGAAATCTGTGTGCCTGATCTTGATTGCACTGAGTTCACAAGGTGGTGTATCGCATGATTCATTAAATGCCTGATACATGCGAGGCCTTTTCAAGACTGACAAAATAGGCATGGTGAAAATGTCAGTAATCTTCCCCATAAATGCCAGTCATTTTCTTATCAGCACGCTTCTGTACAGCTATTGTGTTCCAGGTTTTTTTCACTTTCTTTCTGCTCAGTTTTCATAACATAAAACAGTTGCAGCAGTAGCTACAGGTAAGTTTGCTGTTTCCACCTTGGAAATTACAGCATCACGAGATCTTTTATCTCTTCTCTGCTTCTCGCACCCTCTTTCCTCTTTCCCTCTCTTTCCCTTTCTTTCCCTCTCCATGCAGCCAAGAATTTGATGCTCCTGAGTCAACAGGATTTTGTATACAAAGACGGGGCTGCTGAGGTCAAAATCTCTTCTGTACTGAAACATGCTTGCTGCAGTTTGCCAAGTGACTCGGCTGGTACCCTCTCCCTCAAGACTGTGGTGTTCAGAGATGAGAGTCACCTCTGGCAGCAGTTTCAGCACAGACGACCTGGGTGCTGCCAAAACTGCACACTGTGTGTGGGTCGCCATCTCCTCAGCAGTTCTTTGTGTAAAAGGAAAATTCATTTATTAAGCATTTCGGCTGAAACAAAATTTATCTGTAACCAACACAGGGTTCTGAAAGAAAGAGCAATAACATTTGGTGACAAATCTCAGTGTAAAATACACTGTTTGCTGGAGTTGTCCGTTCAAATCATCAGCTTTGCATAAATCTGTTACCAAGAAAAACATGCAGGTGGAATAAAATGACTATTAATAAAAGCTCCAAGGGTAGCATGTAGACTTTTACAGCAAAAGCAAGCAGTGCCTGGAGGGATATAATTCTTCCTTTTGTACATACACATTGTTTCTCTTTAAAACACTGAGTTTATATTCTAAAGGGAACAGAATTAGTCCTGCTTTTGTATGAGCTTTAGAGGCTCCTTAAATTCAGTGGAAGCATTTAAGGGGGAGCAGAACTGGACTACTTGTGTTTCCTGCTTCTGTAGCAACTAGACTAATACATACTACTAATATATATTTACTAGAGGTAAGTATTAAGTGCACCAATTCTTCCAGAAATGAGAGAATAAATACACAGCATGCCTCTGTACCTGTAATATATGTTGGTGACACATGTGAAGTTTAATGTTGTATTATCTGTAATCAGTAGGCACCAGTACAGGTTAGGGGTTGACCTGCTAGGAAGCAGCTCCGTGGAGAAGGACTGGTGGACAGCAGGTTGACCATGAGCCAGCATTGTGCTCTTGTAGAAAAGAAAGCCAATGGTATCCTGGGGTGCAGTAAGAAGAGTGTGACCAGAAGGTCAAGGCTCTCTACCCTGCCCTAGTAAGGCCACATCTAGAATATTGTGTCCAGTTCTGTGGGTTTATCTGAAGGGTGGTAATGTGTTTAGTTATTACCCTGAGCATAGGTTTGGAGTGGGCAGGTTGTGTGGAAGGGATGCTAGAGCAGAAGGCTTCTCCCTCAGGCTGTAGATGAAGGCAGTGTGAGGTTACTCCTGATAGAATTAGTTGATAGTATTCTGGCTTGAAGTGTAGGGTGAAAAAAGGCAACTTGAGAAAAAAAAAACCCTAGTTTATTAGTTTAGGTTGAATGTAGCAGGTCATTATGGCCAGAGTGTAACAGCCACAGTTGCTGCATTGCTCCAGGGGACTCACAGTTCCCCATTTGTCAAGACTGTGGACCTCCTGCTAGGAAACACCATTAATGAGAATGCTTGCCCCTTTGACTTTTCAGGAGCTACAGAAGCTCTTCCAAACATGCTCCCTATGTAGTCTCAAACTTGTTTGGTCTTCATGCTGCCTAAATAACATACTTCATGGTTATGTTTGCCAATTTGGTATTCATATGAGAAAAATAGCAGTATTGTGCAGGGAAAAGAAATTTTGTTTGTTGTTGTGTTGGGTTTGTTTTTTGTTGGTTGTTTTGGGGTTTTTTTTTGTATCCTAATCTACTTCAGGAAAAGTCATAAAGTCAGAACCCTACTTCGTGGACCTTGATTTAGTCCACCTCTTAATAAAGCCTAGACTAATACATGTCTCCAGTTAGCATTTTGTCTGTACAATGTCACCGTTCTCTTTTGCTTCATCCTGCTTCAATTTCTACTCTCTATCAATAGCAACGTTCATCTCTTCACCTGAGGAGAGGATATAGAGAAATTAAGACCTTCCAGCTTAGCCTGTATGCTTTAACCCTTCTCTAGTGCGATCAGTTCCTGTAAAATGAAGAAAATTATATTAAGTAAATATCTCTAGCTTATTCCAATCAGAGATAAAAGTATTAAGAACAAAAGGTCATCTATTTAGCTGACATTAATAGAGATAATAGTAATGAATGCCTTTACACATTGTAACTAATACAGAATTTGACCTTTGCTTTTATATTAATATTTGCTTTTCTCCTGCTGCTTCTGGGAAGATAAGTTTCTTCCAGCCTAGTATTTGAAGTCTTTATTATTGAAGTCTTTATTATCTGCATACCAGATGCTAATTATTGTTAATATTATGCACTTACAATAGTGCATAAAAAGTGCAAGTTGTGTAAAAACTGTGCTTATTGAAGAAAAACTCTGTGTTGCTCTAATGGTTCGGAGATAAAATTCTACAGTCGACTGAGACAAGTGGTGTTGGAGGCTACTTTGACATTTCAACTTTAACAGTTTCTCCAACCTTTCCACTTGCAAGAAATGATCTCATAAGCAGGTGAGCCAGATGAAAGGTTCCATTCCTGTTTTACAGGTGGGGCAGTGAAGTGTACAGAGATTACATTGCATGGTGGAGTTCACAGAGGAAGCCAAGGGAAGGATAACAACTGAATCAAGGTCTTGGGAAGACCGTTCTTTGCCTTTAGTTAGTCTGTCAGAAACATGCCATAGTTTCTTATGCAGTGTATCAGTAATTACAAAAGCATACACAGCAGCCTGTCTTTGGAGGGATGCCCAGACAGGAAAACACAACTGTTTGTTAAGCAAGTAATGGGATTTGTATGAAGGCATAATAAATGGGATTTATGTTAAGGTAGCTTAGTAGGTAAATGTTGGTGCGGGGAGGCAAGGTGTACTCCATACAGTGAGAAAATGCAGTAGTTACCATTTTATTAAATTACAGTCTGAACATCCCTACTAATTTATTAACAACTCTTTTAGTGGGTTTCTGTATCTGGAAAAATAATTACTGTTGCTGGCAACAGATGCCACATCTGGCAGTGGAGAAGAATGTAGCACCTCTTTGTTACCGTATTCAAGCAGAAGTGGAGCCTGCTGCACATAGCTTTGCTGCACAGTGACGTGCAGAGTGGTAGGTAGTGTCTGTCCCTGGGATGTGCTCATCTCACCCTTCTGAGGAAAAAAAAAGTAATTAAAAAGCAAAGAACCTTTATAGATCCTGCACCTTCTTTTAAAGGAGAGCAATAAAAAACTTGGACTACCTGCTCTTCTCCATGTTTTAGGTACCTGAAAATAGTTTATTGCTGTTAACCCCCTAGAGGGAATTGCCTGTCTGAAGCATGATTTAGCACTTTGTATTATATAAAGATGATCTTATAAAAGGTGAGGGAGACCAGCTGATGGAGTTTTGGTGTGTCTGTGTGACAAGCTGTAATGATTTTGGTGGGTTAAATGGCTGACTTAATAGTTTCTTTACTAATCCTGGAAAAGCTGTGAGGGCAATGAGAGACCTGTCTGTCTAGGTGATCTGAAGGACATACTGAAGTGTGAATGGGTTTGAGCTAGTCCCCTTAATCTGACCCTTACCATGTCCCTGGTAAATCTGGCCACAAGGACCATTCCTCAGCAATGATGCTGAGCTCCAGACCCACCACGGCTGCTCATGGCTCTCCCGTCCTTCAGAGGGGCCCTGTACCTCTGCTCAGTGAAATCTGAGAAAGCAACATCTTGCAGGACCTCTATGCAGAGCTGAGCCCTCTCTTAGCTGCAGGAAGAAGTTGCAGTTAAATTGCAGGTGAAGTCTACTGTGGGTTTTCAACAGAAATTTCTTGAGAGTTCTCCAAAAACCATTTTCCCATTCCGTGTCATTTCCTTATGTGACAGCAGCCTTTTCTGAAGGAACACCCTAAATTACGAAGAAAGTTGACTCATCGGTTCTCTTACTGAACAATAATCTTTAATTCATGATCTGTTCACAGTGGGCTGGGTGCTTATTTAGCCATGGATTTGAGGGGGAGTTTGGCTTGTTTAAAGGCTTCAGTGTTAAGCCCACTGGGTTTAGCTGAGTCTTTCTTGGCACATAAAAAGCTTGTGAGACTAATAAGGTGCACAAGCTCTGTTATTATTGAATTATATCTTCTAAAACTTACTTCTGTATGTGAGGTAGTTGTCAAGGAATAAAACCAGTTGTAAAGAACAACCAGGAGAAAGAGCAAACTAGAGACAAGCTATGAGCTGTCCCATGCCTCACTAGAGATTCTTGGCATTTTTGCCAAGTCAGACACTTAAAGGATGAAATGGTTAATACAGAGCTGATGATAAGAAATAGGGCTTGATTTAAATCCCCTTAATGTCAATAAAAATAATTCTCATTGATTTCAGAGGTAGACTTGAGATCTGGCTGTATGCTTTCAATGCAAGGCAGCGTATGTATATTGGAAGTAACTGGACTGGACAGTCCTACACGCAGGTTGTCTGCTGCTGACAGCCAAAGTGCTGGAGCATCACTTGGAAAATTTCTCAGTTACTTAGGAGAATGACAGATGCAAACTGAAGGGTTGGAGGTGACATTTTATTTTCTCTAATAAAAGCTCTCAAAGTATTCAAAACTATCTCTCCAGTTTGTAACTGTCTAACTTCCTGCTCTCTTTGTTTTGCAGAAAATAATATTGAGAAAGTTCTCATATGTGTTGTTCCAATGTGTGTTTTTCCTTCCTTAGTCCTAGAGGAAGTTGTTATTGATAATGTGTTCCAGCAGCTTAGGAGACTGCTTTACAATAAGCTTATGAGAATCTTTCCTGTAATTAAATCTCCATGAAAAATCATAAATTGGATTTAAAAAATCTAGTTTATTCAAATGCTTACATCGTTAAAATAACCTTTTTTAGAAGAAAAAAAAACTGTTGGAGTGTGTGGTAGGTAGGAATCTCTCTTCTAAATGAACAAAAATGAGCTTTATCATGAATTTGAACTAAAGTATTTCAAATATTTTCCTTCCGACTTCTACATCTGATTCAAACTCTGCAAGGGATAAGGACAACACTCATGATCTCATCCTCTGTGGGATACCTCAGGAGGTGATGTAGCCCTGGTCTGGTTAAAAGAGAAAGGACAAGGGTGTCTGCAAATGAGCATGCATTCCTGTCTGTGCCCTGTAACCCATATCTCTTATGTCTGGCTTGTGTAACTGCAGGGTGAATACCTGCATACAAAGCAGCTGGGAAGTTCAGACCTCTGTCCTAAACCTAGATTTGCATTCATTAAGTCATTCTCCTTCTACTATATCATGGGGAATTGTCTGAAGTCCACTGGCACCCACTAAAGCCAAAGGTAGGAGTTTTATGATCATCTCAAGACAGCCCACTGCCATTCATGGCAGTTCCATCGTCAGTCTTTTTTTTGCTCATCCCATGGCCTGAAAAGGGAGAAAGCAAATTCTCTGGAATGAACCCCCAAATTACTTTTCATCCTCAGCCACTCAACATGGGTGGAAAAATTTGCTTTTTTATTATGTCTGTGATGAAATGTGCAGTTAAAACCAATTTCCCCAGAACTAGCATAGTTTAATGGTGATTTATGCACTGAAGCAGGTCTGACATTTAGATCCTTACGTGGTTCTTTATTGTAATGTTATCACCCAGGTCACCTCTAAATTCAGGGGGGAAATGGCTTTTTGACTAAAAATAAATTTATGCAAAGGTGTTTCATTTTTCATTAGTGATGCTTAGGTTTTTGTTAAAAACAGCCACTTACAAATCCTCAGCCCAACACGCAGTCAGCCAGTGAAAGACAGAGCTGCCTATTTGCAAGCCTTTATGTTTTCAGCCCTGGAAGGGAAGAGCACAGTACCATGATCATTGCAACAGCTTCACATTTGGGTTATGGTAATAGTCTAATGATGACAATGCCAATCTCAGAGCAGGTCAATTTATTCTGCCCAGCAGCAAGCAATGTGTTGTAGATGAACCCAGAACTGACGTCTATCAGAGCAACTGTAATGTATGTGAAGAAGAGAAAGCTGTAGATTGATGAAACAAACTTCAACAGGGTATGTCAGGCACCTCCTAAGTGGGCTCTGGGTGTCCAAATTGCTCATGCTGAGCCCTGAAAGTTGCCCCCTTGGCATGTGAGAAAGGATCTTCTAGATAGAATGGAAAAGACTATGGAGATAGTGTTTATTTAAGCAGCTGGATGCTGTGGAAATTATTAGCATTTGTACATTCAAGTCCCACTGTCCTTGGCAGTTCTTGGTCATCCAGCACACAACAAAGTGAAACACTGGTATAAATGTGTTAACAGTGAGAGCTGAGCATAATAGCAGGCATTGTATTCTCATCATGCATTCAGCAACATGCCATAAAAAATATTGGAGGACTATGTCAGCAGGATGTAAGCATTTGCTAGTCATCTGTCTTTTGGGATTTCAGCCTGGCAAAGGCCCTTGGTGACATATCTTTTTACTTCCCAGCATCCATACAACAAGTATTTGAATATTTCCATATAATTTGGTCCAAGAGGAATATAGAGGATGTTAGAGAGGGAAAAGAGACTGACATTCCCGTTTTAATCAGAGTAGGGCTTTTTGCCCCCCTTCTCCATTAGTAAATTAGAAAACCACCATCAGTTTGGGGGAATATTTGATAGGAAACAAGTAGTGAATGTGTCATTACAGCATTTTTCTTCTTCAGCACTCTGCTCACTGGAGCCCATAATCCCAGCACAGAGGCATGCTGACTTCTTTGCTTCAGCTGTTTTGACATCAGCCACTTGTTTAGGGATTTTTGACAGTGATTTCAGCTCCTGGTTCACAACCTTCTGCAGGAAAACTGGAGGTGAGATCCTGTTGTATCACGAAACACCACCTGAAGGTGCGTCCTTGTCTTCCCCTGTTGAGAGGTTTCATATGAGCAAAAGCAGAGTGCAGCTCCCAACGTAGACAGTGCATTGTGCACTGTCAAGCAGTGAACTTTGCAATGGGGGAGTCCACCTCCATCTCACGGTGCTATGAGCAGCATTTTAAAGGCCCCTTTCAGTATTCCAGCACGGCTTTATTGCCACAGCTCGCAGCACATGCTGGGCTCCTCCGGACAGCAGCGGCCAGTGATAAACATGGAGTGAATAAGGAAGTATCTCATGGAGGTCTGGTGGAGGAACGTTACCCTTGGCACTCTTCAATAGAGAGTAGTTTTTTGTAACTCAGGACCTCTTGGGGGGAGGAGGAATAAGAGTGTTTGGGATCGGATGCTCTCTTGACCTGGTATTGTTTGCTCAAGTTTGGAAACTTGGCAGCCTTCAGCTTTCATTAAATTTTGATTCTTGCGTATTTAGAAAAGGTTACAGGAGGAGGTACAGCACTTTTGGCAGAGCTTTCCTGCTGCTGATTAACTGTAAATTTTACTATGTCTTTTATATTTTTTGTAAGGTAGGAAAACTTTGTAGCTCTTCTTCTCCTTTTAAGTCTTCTACTGTTTGTCTTTTCAGGAGCCTGTTGAGTTTGTTCCCACTGAAGTGGTATTTGCCTCAAAGAACACATGCCCTGGCGTTGCAAATGGGTGGTGGGCTCAAACTCTTGCTGATGTTTTGGGGAACAGATAAATGTTTTAGTTACCTGCCTCAGTGATCCTTAACTGACTGGCCTTTCTGTCCATCCTTGTGTGGAAGGAAACCTTTGATTTACCATAAACAATTTAGCAGCTGCTCTGCTGAAATATTTTGATTTTAAATACACACACTTTCATCTATCTCTCTGCCATTTTTCAGTTCACAAAACATCTTTTCATCCTTTCTTGGTTTCCACGGTGCCACTTTCTTGATCACCTGTTGCGTATCACGGTGTTTTCCTTGACTGCCAATGAATTCCCATCTCATTGCAAGTCATCGTGTCCTGGAAAGCTGTCAGCCAGCTTCACCTTGCTAGGCAGGCTCTGCAAGTAAGAAGTAGTAGATAGAGAGGAATTGAAGTGAGGTCACTCAACTTTGCTTTCTCATTCATTCCTCTGGTTCCCTCACACTTTACTAGTCACAAGTGGTAACAGGTTTTTGTTGAGACCAATCGTAGTGAGATTTTTGTAAATCTGTGCAGCTGATGTTTATGTTGGCACTGAGTTACACTTAATGCGTATTTTACAGGCCAAAGAGCTTATTTTGAGAATCTGCTAACAACATTTGAATGCCCCATTACAATGCCTACATTTGTAAATTAAGGCTGTGAGTAGGTTTGGTTTAAAAGCTGAGTGAATGAGATGATCTTTAGACCAGTGCTGCAAGTTTAGGCCCTAATACCAAATCAGTGGAAAATCAATGCGTCTTTCCATTTGCCTTAATGGACTTTTGGATCAAACCCATATTCTTAAAAGCATTTGAGTGCATGAATAGTGTCAGGTCTTTAGACAGGTTTTTAATTTGCGAGCCTGAATGGTTGCTGGTGAAACCTGAGGTATGTAGACAGCTGCAGATGGGGAATTCTGCCCCCGACTGACTGAACCAGAACCCATGTAGATTTGTATCCAAAAAGGGGGAGCCCTTTTCGTCCCAGTCCAAAGAATCAGGTGATTTTCTTTTATAAGGAATTTATTAATGAAAATTATACTTTATAAATAATATTGTAAAAAGACAGGCCACCTTCCTTAAAGAATGCTGGAAGTTTGAAAGAAAATACTTACTATGTGTGGTGGTGAAGTTCTCTGAAGGCTGAGCTGTGAAATAGTGTTCTGAGCCCACCACTGCAGTCATACAGAAGCTGCCTTTTCTGGAGTGCTATAGAGGCTGAAAGACTGTGAGCAGAGCCCTGAAAAAGATAACAGTAAGTTTCCCTGTGTTAAAAAACAAAATAAAATCAACAAAAGCACTTCTAATCTACATCATTATGCTATAGATCCTTCAAATGCAAATGTTTTATTACTTTGCCTGTACAATAAATTAACTGCGAAAACATCTCCTCACATTCCTTATGTTTTAACCTTGGCCTTGACTGCTGAAAATGTTCTTTATTTAATGCTTCAGCATTCCTACTGCTTGGCAAGCTTATGGTTCAGCACAGAAGGGGAATTTGATTGAAAGGCTGTGCTACATTTAGGATCAAATTCTCAGTGGGCAATTCACTAAGGGTGCAGCAGCACAACTCGGTGGAGGAATTGCTAAGGTTTGTGGAAGATGAGGTTCGTTCTGCCAAAAAAGATGTGCCTTTTTAATTAGTGCAAATTGTCAGAAGCTATCTCCAGCCAGTGCCTTGTTGATCTTGTCCTCCATTTGTGTGAAACTGTCTCCAAGAGTGGCAGTGTCTCTCAGATGTGCTGAGCAGCCTCTAGGAGCAGGGATCTGCCATAAGGTGTGGGAGAGCAGCTTTGCGCGCTGCATCTTGCACCTCCTATAAATGGATCAAGGCAAATGTGAGATGATATAGTTCTGCAAAAATGTCACAGAATTTTCAGTGCCCTGCACAGTTCATGTGTACGAGCCAATGACATAAGCAACTACTAATGTAATACTTTCAAAAGGATCTTCTGTGTTGGGATCTTGCATCTTATGTTCAGTAAGTCTGACTGTTGCTGGATGCTTGATGGTGCTCTCTTTTTTCCTTTTACCTCCTCATTTGTATAAGGTTTAAGTCAGAAATCAGAAGCAATTAATCAAAGAGAATATAAGATATATATATATATAAGAATATAGAATATAAGAATATAAGATTTTTTTCTTGCATAAAGAAACTCACTGCCATTTGAAACTTCCTGTATGACTTCTGGATCTCCTTTTGTTGCATTTGATTGTTTAGCTAGAGGCGGGAAAGGGAGGTAAGACATTTGCATGAAGATGGAATTACTTCTACACTTTCCTCTTTGAATTTACATGGGCTACTCAATTTTTTACTGAGGCCTAAGGGGTAATTACATCAAGGTCCACTTAGGCAGGAGACAGCACATGAGACCAGCTTTCCTGGCCCAGACAGATGCTGCATGCCACTCAGAGCCACACTGGGCGAGGACGGAAAAAGACACACGTTCAAGTTCAGGAATGCAAGAGACTTTAGCAAGGTCCTGGCAGAATGCTCTTGCAGTCTGGCTGCTGAGTAGGATCTACCCTACATGTAGTCCTTCAGTAGCCTAAAGGAAGCCTGAGGAAGTCTTGGGAGTCTTCTCAGTTCTGCCATGATGAAATATTACCTTGGCCTCCATCCTGGAGTGCTTACGTGCTTTGCCAAATTTGAGCTCTAAGCAAACAATGAACCTGTATCCCAGGCATGTTCCTCATCTTTAATCATTCTTGTGTATGAAGAGCTTTGATATTATTTGGATGGAACGCTCCAGCTGTGAAGAGCAATCCTTGCTCTTATCAACAGTGTGTTTGCAAATCCTGTCAAGCTTTCATTTTAGGCTGTTTACTGCGTTGTCCTCATTTGAAATCCAAAGTGATGAAGCGTTCCAGCACTTTTGAAAACACATTGCTGGACACAGAAATAACCTAGAAACTTCCAACTGGCTGCCCAAGTCCATACAGTTAGTGGTAGAACAAGGAATTCTGCCAGGTTTTTCCCCATCCCAGATTATGTCCAGAGCTGCATTACTCTGGTCCTAACTGTACAGCCCCTGGGACATAAAAAGCAAGCCCAGTGTGAACTGCTGTTTTAAAAGCAACTTGTATCATTTCACAATTACCCAGTTACTTCTTTTCAAGTTATTAAAAATCTAACTTCCAGTAAAAACAAGAGCTCAGGGAAAGGTGCACAAGGGAGCTCAGTGGCCAAATTGTCTTGAAATTCACTAGAAATTGGGTACTTGAGCTCCTTCCAGTTCTTCTGAAAACCCCCATTGCAGTGGGGTTTTCTGCAATCTGGTGAAAAATTGTTCCCTTTTGGAGCTAGGTGAATCCTAATGATTTAAGCCCATCTTTTACATGTGTTTGGGGGCAGAGGGGATGTTTGTTTTTTTTTATTATCGGATACACTAGCTAGCTGTCCGGTTTCCACTGGCACAGAGAAATGCAGTGAGAGACCCCATTCAAAACCAGTATTAGCCATGGATCAAGGCTGCAGGGACCAGTCTGCAGATTTCATAAAATACAGAAGGGAAGATTGCCCAGATTACCCTTCTCTACTCTGTTTTGGTTTTGGGTTGGTTGGGTTTTTTTTATGTGGTGGTGTTTTTTTGTTGGTTGGGTTTTTTTGCATACAACTTCAATGAAATTTTGAATAACTACCTACATTTTTGGTTTGATTTTATTCGTTTTCTTTTTTCCTGCAAGGCACTGGCTTTGCTTTAGAGTGGGAAATGAGAAGTTTGATGACACAATACACCAGAACTGAACACTGAGGGCTGAGGACATTTGTGTTTCTTTTTGTCTTGCTCCTGAGCCAAACTGTACCTGGGAAGTTCAAGGAAAAAAAGCCCGAGCGATCACCAATGGCATCAATGTTCGCTTGATTTTTGCACATTTTGCTTTGTAGCCCAGCTTATTTGCAAGAAAGACTGTCTATGGAGGGTTATGTGGTCACCCTGTTGTACAATCTATGCCTGGCTTGCATACCTTTATATGGTGTCTGTGGAAAAAACCCATTTTGATTAGGGGTTTTTCCCCAACTTTTTTGGTAAAAGCTGTTTAATCTTGCTGAAAACTTTGGGTTTAGCTGTTGACAATTAAGACAGCTAGTTAAAAACTACTTCTGGAACAGATCTTGGCTTACTTTGAGGTATTATGTCACTTCAGAGAAAGTAGGAGCAGATCCTGCTGGGCACAGCACCACTCAAAAACCATTAGGATCCAGCATTGAGACTTCCTGTTGCGATCGAAGCACCGCAGCCCCAGCCCACGGGAGTAATGCAGATTTAAGCTGTCTTTACGTCCTGCTGTTCTCAGATTAGTTGACCACTCACCAAGCATATGTCAGCATTCCCAGGCTGGATTGCTGGGAGCAGCTGCAGGGCAAAGAGAGAAAATGAGGGAACAGTTTGTCTGCACGGATAAATGCAGACGTGTCATGTCTCATTCACTTGCTTCTTGGTCCTTTGTGCATTGTGGCGTCTGACTGTGCCATCTTGGCACCTTGGGGGCATGGGGAGTCTTAGGTGCCACTGAATCCACGCCTTCAGTGAGGGGTCCAAGGCCCAGATGAGCTGATGTTGCCAAAACCCAGCTTCCTGCCATGTGGTCCTGCATGCAACTACAGTGTGCCCTTGTAGTCTTAAGGTCATTTGACACATTGTAGGGGATTTCATTCGAGTTGAGTGGGCTGTAGGTAAACCTTACAGGGCTCTTTCCTTTACTGTTGATCGCTTTTTCTGTTTTTCCTTTCTGGAATTACAACTAATGCAGTGTCACTTTTTCCTTACCTCAGTCATTTATATCAGCAAAAGTTGGGGACAAACAAGCCCTTTGGGTGGAGAGAGCAGTTCTGAGGTCTGAGTGCTTCACACCACCTCATGTCTTTGACGTTGGTTCCCTTCCCTCCTGCCCTCTGGTCCCCAGAGAGACAACCTTTGCAAGCTGCAATACCCACCAAAGTCCCTTTGCTTCTGCTTCCATTTTAATAATTTATTTACAGAAGTTGTCTTTTTAGAAGAATCTGCAGGATGTGCCCTGAGTGCACCTATGTATTTTTAAAGAGCTTTTAGCTGATTCCCGGGGTGTGAATGATGAGATTGATTAGGGGAATAAAGACCTGTTAAAACAGAGAAGTAAGAGGTCATTCATTATGCTATACCACCACATACTGCTTGGTTTTCAGCTATTAAGAATACATGAGATACGGGGCTGTTGGAAGTGGACACACAATCCTTACTTTTATAGTAACATAGACTCTAGCTCATGTAATTTAACAGTGCCCTAAAAATCCTGCTTATATTTTACAAGGTCCCACTTAGAAGCATGATACTGTTAGCGCTCGAGAGACAATGTGCATTAAATTTCAGCACTTGTTAAATTACGAATAATTGTCTGCACACTGCTCAATTTTTTGTAAGGAAAGAGCCAAGCAAGATTTCCACATTAGCCATCCGAGTTCAGTTGTGCCACGCCTGTTAAGTAGTGGGATATGCTCAAGTTCCCCATTACATGTCCACCACTTTTGGGGATTTGTAGATATTTCTTCCCAGCTAAGGAAGTTTGAGAACTTCAGGGTAACCTGTTGGAAATGTGTGGGAACGTCTCTCAATAAGCAATCTGTGGCTGTGTTGGCCTAAGGTAAAATTTAGCATCCAGGCAAGCCTGTAGAGGAATAAAGACGTGCTTTCTTTCTCCCCGCAGCATGCGGAGCTGGGGCTGGGAGGTGAGGGTGGAACAACATCGACAGTGTTCCCGGACACCCGGCTGCCTCTGCTGCTGTAGTTTTCCACAGTAGCAGAGGGAGTTGAGCAATCTGTGGAGGCAAGGCAAACCTTTAAAGGAAAATTATGTGCATAGAGAAAAAGAAAATAAGGCAGGGTAGTGACTCTCAAGCCGGCATCTTTGCCGTGTGCCTTCAGTCAGTCTCCAAGCAACTGGCAGTGTAACAAGGACACAATGAGTCAGACTCAAACAGTGCCTTTCCTGCACCTTCATACAGAAGTCTGTATATGTTCAGTCTCTACGAGGTCAATCTTAGCTTCCTTATCCACACCACTTTATTAAATGTGAAGAGCTGGCAGGCGCCCGGCCACCCTGCACTTTCGGTGCGGGCTCCTCAGCCAGGTCTTCAGATGGAGTGGCTGGGTTGCAGGGTCAACATCCCCACTTCTGTCAGGCCCTTCTAGGAAATAAGTTCCAGGTAATAATTAGTAATAATAACAAAAAAATTCCCCTTTGGGAAATAAGCCTACAGCTTCTTTCCTAAAGATTCCTTTAATTTTGCAGCTTTTCCAAGGCTTTGTGCTGAATGCATTCATCTTCCCCCTGTAGATTTGCAGTTTGCCTGAGCTTTGAAAGGTGGAGGTGCACGGAGCTGGGTAATGACTGGTCCCTGGAAAGAGGTCCCTGACCTTTTGAGCACATACAGGGAACATATGCAGGAGATGCACAGCGTGCTTGGATTTATTGGCCCCGTCTTGTCGGCAGTGTTGGCAGTACCTGTGCTTGGCACAGGTAAGAGCTTTGCTCAATGCCTGGTCTTGATGCCGGTGCGGCCACCACAGACAGCACAGCTCGCTGTTAGGCGGTAGGAAAACATACTGGGGGAGTTTCATCTATTTTAGGTGCGTCACTGGAACCAGCTCAACACAGATATAATAAAAGCACACTTTATAGCAGAGAGGAAACTGCTGAAAGAGAATACTGTTGCAAAAAAAGCATGAAGGAAATTTCCACTGTCTCAGAAGCCCAGCTAGTTACAGCCTTCGGAGTGACTGGTCAATCCCCAGTACTATTCTTTCAGAAGATGTCAATATTCATGATTTTTTTTTTTTTAATTCTTTACAGTCAGGACACTTTGGAGGTGATTGATAAGTGTAAGAAATTAGAAGTAGGGTTTACATTGACTTGGGTCTGAAAAATGTTAATGAGCACATCTACAGCCAATGACTGGCCCTGACCCTGGGCTCTTGTAGCTCATGGGGCTCTTGATGTCACCTCGAGCCTGGCTGTTGGCTTGACCACTACTAGCTCTGGTAGATCCGGTCCTATCAAAAAGCTGTAGCTAAAAAGTGCAGAGGGGAAGAAGAAAATTAGAACCCAGTGTTTATTGTTTGCTTCAGCTCTTTAGCCCCTCTCTGTTGGCAGTAATTGCAGTGGGCCGCTAATGAAAGCCAACCCAAACCAACAGCACTGTGGAACTCGTCACTTTTAGTAAAGAAGGCAGTCCAAGCACTCGAGATCCCTGCACTATTTTTACTGGGGGAAAAAAAAAAAAAAAAGTTGCTTTTCACAGTAGTCATTGACCCTCAGCTAATGAGTAGAACCAAGAAGGCCCTGGGGAAGAACCCTCACCTGCCAGCAGCACAGTGGGCAGTGCCCACTTCATGGCACCCTCCAAGAGCTCCTTGGTAGGAAAACCACGTGAAGTCACAGACTCCCTTTCCCTTGCAATGAAAGGTGGGAATAACTTGACAAAACCTCAGGATTTTGGCATGGGTAAAACCCATGCCTGGTCTCTCTGCAGGATACACTGGCATTGCTCTGTTAGCTTTTTATGGGAACTAATCCTCAGGTCCTCACGGTAAATATAGTGGACGTGGCCTCTCCTTGCCAGTGCTGGTTACAGCGTATCACCCCTTCCAAAGAGAAATGCTCCCCTTTCATCAGGGGTTGTAGCAGCTGAGACGGTGATCCTAATTTAGGTAATCTCAGGTCTGTTCATCTTCATGTATTTGATGTTTTCACCTGTCTGGACAAGATTTATAATTTTCTTTTCTTGAATGATGCAAACTTTTTTTCCTTTATCTTGGGTGTCAGTTAAAAAAAAAAAAAAAGTTTTTCTGGAAAATAAAAATGCCTTTTGAGGAAACGACAAAAAAAAGGAGAAGTTTATGTATTAAAATAGAAAACTTTACTTACTATAAAACACACCACTCTGAGGTTGACTCAGAATAGATTTGTTAACCAGACAGTCTAGATCCAAACCAAAAGATTACACTTTATGGATAAAGATTCACAGTTGTTTTATAAATTCTGCTATGTAGTTCTTTTAGTCTGCTGGAAAAAAAAAAAATCACTGTAATTTATTTTACCTTTTCAGTACTTCTTTCCCCCTCCGCTGTTTTTTTTTATATTCACCTTTAGTCTCCACGATCTATAAAAATAACCCTAATTCTTTTCTGCTCTGGATAAACCAGTAGTTATTCTAAACTAGAAGAAAAAGCCCCTTTCATATTGTTGATATTGGATGTTTGTTTAATTTCAGCAGAGCTTTCTAAAGGTGTAATGCAAGTAGAGTTTATTACTCTTTGAGTCTTTAATTGCTGTAGTAATATTTTTTTACAGCTCCTTATTTTTACATTTAAGAGTCCCCAGACACTTTGATTTATTGGCATTGGTGAATGATTGATAAATGATTGAGGTTAAATAGAAAAACTGAAGGCATTGTATGAAATAGAAATGGTGCCAGAATGACCATGCAGGACCCACCAGTATATTTAATGTGATGCATGCTGCTATAAGCTACAACCAAAGCTACCACAAATATCAACTGTTCCCTGGGAAGGGACTAAAAATGCAACAACAATGAGAGTGGGGGGTTTTCCTGCTAATCAGAAGCATGGCTTGTTCTGTTGCAGTCTAGCTTTTCATGTCGATGTCTCAGAGTGTTTATTTCTGGAATATCATAACCATAAAAAAAAAAAAGAAGAAGAATGGTTACAGACAGGCTTTTCACAGGCATCTAAAGCAGTTAGGCACCTAATTTCTGTGATGTTTCCGTGGGAGCTGGTTATTTTTGTCTCTTATGCTCCTTTGGAATAGCAAACAGGGGGTTCTGTTTCAGGCTTGTTGAGCGCACGCAGCTTCCATCCACTGCCATCAGTCGCTGTTTTGCTTACAGACAGATTTTTGGGCTCAGGTACCTGGAGGAACCTGTATTTTTATTTTACTGACATTATAAGCCTGAATTCTGAACGATTTACACTTAGCAGAGTAATCAGTAATGGGTATTTACTCCTAGTTACATGCAGCAGATGCTTTCTTTAACAAAATTCTTCTGCAGGTAGCATTCTCCACATGTAAGGAAGAGCACTTTTCTTTCTTGACATCTGACAATACATTGAAAAGGTGGTGCTTTGGGAGGAAAAGCCCAGGGATAAGCATGTGATGCCTGTGTTGGAGAAGGAATGGTCAGACACTGCAAAAGCTCAACAACGAGCATTGGTTGCCAACTTTTCACGTGCCCATGGCTTAATTCCTAACTTTTGGTATTCTTCCCTGTGTGTATGTTTGGACAGGCAACAGCTCTCGGGGCAGGCAGTGGGTGCTTCTGTGGGGCCAGGACCCCGGCACAGAACAGAGCCAGCACCAATGGCTTTGTGTGTGTGGCAGTGTTTCTTGGAGGCATGAAGGTAACTGGGAACAGGGTGTCCCCACCAGCGCTTCTGCCTGATCTGTGAACAGATCTGATTCAGGCAATGCTGGACGGGGCTGGGCAAATGGGACTACCTGCTTCAGCAGGAGTCTCCCACTAAAACGAACGCAGCGTGAGGCAGAGCTGCACCCTGACAGGCGCCAGCTGACTTCAGCCGGGCTCTGGAGCAAGCCCAGCTACAGCATATGTTCGCAATCAAAAAGTCATTAAAAATTCACATTGACAAGTTACTCAGCTCGGAGCTGGTCTGTGAAATTGTGCGCTCCAGCCGATGCAGTAGCTCAGGCTCAATGTTCCTGGTAATCTTTCCTAATCCTGTGAAGTTGCAGAAGCAGGGAGAAGGGTACTTGCTCTGTTTGGATTTTCTTAATCTTTAGGGAATGATTTCCTTTCCACCAGGCTTGGCACAGATGTCTTCTGAAGGGCTTAGCTTTGAACATCATCTTCTTTGGCATGCATTCTGATGAAACTCAGTGCGGAAAAAAAAATAGTAGTTTTGTCCCTGCATTAATTGTGTGGGCCAGTGCAATCATCTGGTTTGGGCTCAGATTTTGGTTGATGAAGTACAGAGGAAGCAGGTCATCTGTATGCACCTTAGAAGTTGAGTGAGGCACATGTCAACATGCGATGAGTTAGATCAGAACAAGTTTATTATGGGTTTATGCAGCACTCTGGCAATGAAAAATAA
This sequence comes from Chloroceryle aenea, assembly GCA_013399075.1. Classification (NCBI taxonomy): domain Eukaryota; kingdom Metazoa; phylum Chordata; class Aves; order Coraciiformes; family Cerylidae; genus Chloroceryle; species Chloroceryle aenea. Next base: position 274,230 of record VWZY01011418.1, on the reverse strand, counting down.
TTTGATACCGAAAAAGCAACAAATTAGAGGTTGTGGTAATTTGCTTTTGGCAACCACACTTGCACTTGGGTGCAGCGTGATTGACAGGTGCTGCGGCCTTTCCATGAACACTGGTGCCACTTGAAAGCACAGTGGGCTACACCCTCCTCTGTGGGGAGTTCAACATTTCCCACTAAATATTTCTCTTGGTCCTGCCCTTCTCTTACACAACGTGTCACTGGCACCTGCTTGCTGCAGGACTGGGTTCTCTCCGGTGGTCTCTGGTAACAAATCCGTTGGGATTCCCTTCTGGTTTCCTACACGACAACTTTCACTAAAGGTGGAGATGTAACTGAAGTTTGTACTGTCCTGCTTAACAAAATCCCTGTGCCACCCTTCTGTCACTGCCCTTCCAAAGGTGCAGGCAGCCCTTGGAGGAGGCAGACGAGAGAAGTCGGAAAAGATGATCAAGAAGTCCACTTTTAATTGGATCCCAGGGATAAATCCAGCTTCAGGGCAGTTACTTAAGAAACCAAATTCTTAGCAATTTCTCCGTGGTGTGACAGTCTTTCAAATAATAAAAATCATCAAGTAGTCAATCCTTGCTCCGAGTCGAGCTTTGGATAAATTAGCAACTCTTCAAGGCACAATTTTGTTAATTGCCGACAATTACATACTTTGTTTCTACATTAGGCCAGCTGTACTGAAAGTTCCTCTGCCTCTAGTGCATTTTCCATTTTTTAATGGGCTTGGTATTAAACCTCAACAATCAGGAACTTGTTTTTATGTTGGAGAAAGTTCAGTGTGTGATCCTTAAAATTAACTGGGTAATTTTAGCTCTTTGGTATTATTTGGGGAATTTATTTTGTTTGCTTATGAATCCCTTCTTCCCTCCTTTTGTTTTTTTAAGTACAGCCTTTTTGACTTTGAGGTTATTTTTATGTGACAAAACACTTGATCCCAGAAAAGATGCTTCTAGTTTGGATTAATGCAGGACAGAAAAACTTGGCTGCATACTTTTGGAATATTAAACAGTTTGATAAGGTGTGAAAATACGGGGTTTTATGTTTATTCACAGATTAGTTAAATGCAGTGTAAACCAATTTCTGAGTGTATTTACTCTCATGCATTCGCTCCGGCACGCTAACTAACCTCACTTTTGGGATGTGGGACGAGGACAAGCACAGGACTGTGAAAATGAAGTGGGTGTGTTTGCCACAGCTGAACATGAAGTTCCCAAAGTTCAGGATGTGTAAAAATATGCAGTAAAAACACTGATGGCCTGTGCCAGGCAGACAGTACCTCTGAAGGGTGGGGATCCAAGATGACTGTACAGCGGATTCTTTCCTTTCTTTTTCCTCTTTTAAAAGGGAAATTGGCACAATAGGAAAATTCTGTTCTTCCCTGAATTAAAGAGAAGGTGTGCAGCAGCTGAGGGCACCATGGCTATAAGGTGCAGGCTGCTGCTGGGGGAGAACTGGGTAATAGCAGCTCAAAGCATCGATACTGACCTCTGCAGGGGTAATATGGGCAGGGAGGTCCTCAGCACTACTTAATGTCAAGCCCATAGTGACAAAGCTATGACTTGTGCTGTCCATATCACAAGTGGGGAACCAATGTGCCAGGCCAACAATGCCAGGGTGAGCAGATGTTCCAGTGCATCCCAGGTGTGCTGGGCTATTGCTTGGGCTTGCAAACTTCTCTTGAGTCTGGTCAGCATGTCTGTGTTTCAGGAGATATGAAAAGTGTGGATAATTCCTCAAGTACCAGAGTAAGCAGGTCCAGGAAAGGGCATCCAGGTGCTCTCACAGCCGAGCTCAGTAATGGGAAGCCAACCAAGGCTGCTGATGGTTGGACTGACTAATCCTCTGGAGCTGCCACCAGCAGAGATGTGGTGATGTGCATGAAGTGAGCTTGGATGCCATTTGTTTACTGGAATCAAGTTCCGTGCTAGCTGACACCTTTGCCAGCTCACAGAGCTCAGACCATGCTGGTGTTAGAATCTTCTGATAGTGGTGGGAGAAAGCACTGAGGTGCATTGCATTTTTTCTGTCCCCTGCCTCCTTACCCCAGCAGCTCTCAAAAAACCCAGATACAAACAGGAGTTAGAATAAGTGCCCTGTTCTGTTGAGAGGGGAGCTAACTGTAATGCAACACTGAGGCTTTACTTTTCAGCAGAATAACCTTTCTTTTTAATACCCCACGTAGGAAGTTGGTGCTCTTATATCTGAGTAATAAATTTATGGTTTTCTGAGACCCTCCGTAAAAGGAAACCTGCTGTGGATCTGGTCCAAAGCCCATTTGAGTGAATCACATGGACTCCCATAGATTTGGCAGAGTTTATGAATCAAGCCCTGTCGCTTTCAGTGTATTACAAACAGAAAACTGTTACTATTTTCATGAGTCACTTGCTCTTAGATAGCTCTTAACGGGGGAGCGGTGCCTTCAGTCAGCTCTCTTCCCTGAAGAATTGCCTCTCTGCCCCTTGAGAAGAGGTTGGTTGATTTTCACTTTTGTAGTAGGTAACCTTTTAGTGGAGAAACCTAGTGGTGTTTTCTCTCTTCTTGCCCCAGTCCTTATTGTCTTTTGTATAGTCTTATTGTATTGGGGTGAAATGGGGAAGAGTGAGCATGTGTTTGAATGTGCGTGTGGGAGAAAGATCACCTCTCTGTTTAGAAGCGTGGCAGGTGGCCTACTATTAGATCTCCACTTAAAGCACTAAATCATGTTAATACTGCAATCTGAAATTTTATTCATGGTGCATCTGTTAAATCATCCCTTTAATCTTATTTACTTCTAGCAAGCAATTTGGCCAAGAAAATTCTGTACAACTTCCTCCTCTATACTTGTCTTCTCTGGTTTAATTGCAGTATATTTTAAGTCACATATTTTACATATAGCCTCAATATAGGTTTCAAATCCACTACTCATTTTTAATTTGCACTACATTTGTGCATCAGGTCCCTGATCTAACTGGCATATAGCATTACTTTGATTTTCTCCTTGCTAAATACTGTTGTCAAATTACAGTCTTGAACTAAAACCTGGTTGAATTAAAGGAGGTTTGGGTTTTTTTGGACTTCACTAGACCTTGGAGATGCCACTCCACTTCTAGGGTCTGCATGCAGTCATTGCTGAGTTTTCCCTGAGTTTCATGTTAACTTAAGCTTAAAAAAAAAGCACAAAAGCTTAATTCTACTGACTCCAGTTGTTATTTGAGGCTGTAAGGATATTTGCAAGGGGAAAAGCTTCTACCTACAAAAAATTCATGCTTTAACTATTTGAGTATTTGACTACTCCCTGGGATATTCCTTCAGGCCTTTCTGGCATAGTCTCATCCTGAATTGCTGACACACTCCATAAAATTATGGTCAGATCAGCGAATCTTTCCCTTAGGTCCCAGTAGAGATGTAGACCTTTGTAAGGAAAATCCATTCCTGCTTTGTAGAAGAAAAAAAAGAAGTACTTGTCCCTTCTTGGTATTTTTAGATACACTTTAAAACCCATCAGTTGATTAGGTGTAGATTGCCTCTTACTCTGTGCTTCTACAGCTCCTGACTCAGTGAGACATTGGATTTTCTGGGCATCATGGCCATTATGAATCTTGATTTCTTTCTGGAATGATGGAATATCATTGTCTGCATCTTTCACACTCAAAAATCAGGTAGCTTTACAAGTGGCCAAAATCTAAAGATGTCTTAAGAGTTATTTCCTGATCCCATCCCTTTGAGGCTTTTGCACACCAGTCTTTATTTGCTCTGCAGTAGCATCTGTGTGCCACAGATCCAGGTCCATTGTCCTGGATCCAGTGCATAAACATACAGAACCAAAAAATTGTTCTGGCCTAGAAAAGAAGATATTTTTAATAGTATTTCACATGATATTTCCAGCAGTGGTGGTGGTGGGGGGTGTTCTTCTTTTGTGGTTTGGGCTTTTTTTCTTTGTAAAATGATACTGAGTTTCTGGTTTTGTTTCGGAAGGGCTTTCCTCCTGTTTCAGCATGGAGTGTAAGCATCTCTTCAGCTTCTCTCTGCCCCATCCAGTTCCCCATTTGAACTGTCAAACTGAGAAGTTAATGCTTCATGTTTGCATTCTGGAAATGTCACCACAGCCTGCAAGGCATTAGATTTTGTGAGGATTTGTTCAAATGTTTACCACTGACCGCTGCTCTAGGGGAATTGGAGTTTCAGTTGCTACTGGCAAAGGAGATGCCAACAGGCTGCCCAAGTCCTCTGGAGGCTGCAGCTTGAAAACATCCTCTGCTGCCTTTACTTTTGGGTTTTGGCACGCTTACAGCTGATTAAGCAGACCCCAGGCACTGAATATTTGTATTCTTCAAGCTCCACGTCCTTCCCTCTCTGTCAGCAGCATGGTTGGAGGCACGCTGCCTCCCAGGCAGTCTTAAAATGTGACTTCTTTGTTAGACACAAAGCATCACCTGCAGTAGACAGTGTGTTCAGGCTGAAGGCTTTTATAATACAAGAGCCACGTAGTGAGGCAGGCTGGCAGGTCTTGCCTAGCACAGGACACCACCGTTGGGCACCACGGTAACTCACCAGAGCACTTCAGCCAATCTCTGCATCTCAGTTCCCTCCGCTGTTTAGTGTGAATAGTGGTGTCTGCTCATATCAGAGAGGCTTCATGAGAACAAACAATGGATTTGCAAAGCATGATGGAAAATGGGAGTGTTTAGGTAGATGTTACTTTTATGACCACAAATGATCTAAACAGCAGCTCTCTCTGTGTGTGCAAAACACTCTCATCACGCTGAGTAGAGCACCCACTGGATTATTAATCAGTCAGCAGCAATAACACTATTTTACTTTTATATGGCATCATAATGCAAGGATCTGAACAAAACACTCCTGCTATTAATTAATAACACTTAATAAACCCCCTGGGGTAGATGGTGATTATTATACAGGGAGGGAAGTGGATATTCAGAAGGGTTTGATGACAGTGTAGTGTCACACCTGGTTATTAAATCACACATCTGGCACCCTGTCCTGATTTACAGCAAGAGACATCCCAGTCAATGGCTCACATGGAAGAAGACAAAAAACAAGCTGCTAAACTGATGGGCTTTTGAAAAGTACAGATTTGGGACTCTATCTGTGTTAGCAATGACCCCTAGTCCCTAGAGATGGTTCCCTAGTGCTTCCCTCAGCGTCAGAGGCCCCAGTGTGAGGAAGACCACTTGTCTGTCTAGGGGTCTGTTGGCCCAAAGGGTTCCAGATGCAATTATCTACTCTTAAACATCTTTTTGATAACTGGTTACAGTGATCAACAGGGAAAATTGAACTGTCACAGAAATGATGCTTGAAACTGCTCTTTGGAAAAGTGCAGCAATCTGGTCCTTCTGGTTTCATGTGGATTGGCATGGTAACAAGTATTATTTCTCCCTTTACTACCTCCCCCCTCCCACAGCTTAAACTTTATGCCTGCTATAAAATGTTGTTTGAGAGATGCTGTCACATCCCTGACATGATGATGTATCGCAGTGGTAGTGCAATAGGGATTGTGAGCATCTGGAGCATGGGAGAGATCTCAGGAGCAAAACCAGAGGTGAAACCAATGGAAGATTAATTTTGCTCCCATACTTGCTTTCTGTCTGGAAGAAGGCTCTGCTGCAGCACCACTGAATCGCTCCTTATAGCCAAGTTTTATATTAATAGCTGCCTTGAGTCAAGCTTAGCACAAGGAAGCGCTTTATTGCCTTCTGTCTGAGAGACACATTAACCTTGTTATTTCATGTTATAGGGTCAGCCCCCATTTACCCAAACAGCCCAGAAGCTCCACTCTGGATGCCAGGACTGGGGCAAGCCCTTGCACCCCTTCCCTGTCCCTTTCTGCTCTGAACTTTTTGCTGCCAGCTGCTGCACAGGGTCTTTTTGCCCATGTGTGTTGAAGGGACATCTCTCTATTGATGGAAGCAGGAATTTGAGATTGTTTTCCTGAAGTTGTGTCAGGGGAGGTTTAGGCTGGATAGTGGGAAGAAATTCTTCACTGAGAGAGTGATGAGGCACTGGAACAGGCTGCCCAGGGAGGTGGTGGAGTCACCATCCCTGGAGGGGTTTAAAAAATGAGTGGACACAGTTCTTGAGTCTAGTGGATAGAGAGATGTTAGGACGAAGGTTGGACTTGATGATCCTAGAGGTCCTTTCCAACCCTAATGATTCTGTGCTTTCCCCCACCTTGTGTGACTGATGAGTGTCTCATTCAGGTATGTCGCTAGGTAGCCCAATCCATTCTCCCAGTTACTAAGGCTGTAGGAAGGTACTGGTATTATGAAGCTTGCTATATTATTGAAGCAGCTGGCAGCAAGGCATTCCCACATCCTGGGTCTTCAAAATGTGTTTGAACAACTGAAATTAATTCCAAACAAAATTTTCTTGAATTTCACCATCTCTTACAGAACGATTCATCTTATGTAAGTTCAATTCTCAGAGATTCACATAGCTTTAGAGGCTGAATTATGACTTGTACATCACTCATGCACAATCCAACTTTGACAAAACCAGTTCATTTGTAAAGGCTACTTAGGGTTTGGGGTTTTTTCTTCTATTCTTATTTTTGTCTGGATTGGCTGCAGGAACGAGTGACTGTTTTGAAATGGATGAAAGTCTGAGTGATTCCTAAGATACCGACCACAGTCTGCAAACATCAGTTAAATCAATGAAGCAGCAAAAGTTGTACCCGATGCACAGGGAGGTCTACAACAAGTTTGCTCATCTAGACCTCAATCATACAATTTTACCAGCAGAAATGGAAGCTTCCACAGACTTAGGATGCGCAGCCTGTGCAGGCTCTGCGGTGCCCTCAGCCCTTTAAATAGGCTGCGAGCTGTTTTCCAGTGGGACATTGGAGCATGACTGCTCTGCAAACAGACTTGGAGCTAAACTCCCCAGAGCAGTGTTTGGCTGGTCATTTGGACTGAAACAAATGCCACATTGAAACTACCCCTCCTCGAGCCTGCAAGACTTCAGGCAATCTTGTTTTTATTTTTGTTTGTTTGTTTATTCATGTATTTAAAGGAGGAAGGTATTTCAGTGTTCATGAAAAGCCAGTACCCAGCAGGACTGAGAACAGCCTGAAATGATGCTGGCAGGCGCTGGGCATTTCCTTCACCCCACCAAAGCACCCCAGGCTTTCCTGACAATAGCCCTATTCCTCTCCCATGGCCCTCCAGAGCAGTGATTGAAAATTGCACCTCTGTGTTGATTTCATGTGGTTGTTTTTTAAATATACAGGATGTATGTGTTTTAGTCTTTATTAGCCACCATTAAAAAGTAAATGAAACAAGAAACAACAAATGAAGCATTTATTTCAAGCAGGGCAGAGTTAAACAAATGATCAGTACTTCAGCTGAAGGGCTGAATATAGTGGTTACAAAAAGCAGACAAGAAAACATACAGAACTGCTTTAGAAAAAGGAAAAAAAGAAACGCTCAAGACAGCTGGAAACAAAGAGTTATTCAGTTGATCAAGTGATAGACGCAAATGAGGGGGACAAGGGGTGCAAGATCTTATGAAAAACAGCATTTAATTTTCAATACCCCAGCTTAAGCTTTTTCACTGGAGAGGAGTTTATACTGAAAAAGGCAGGAAATATTACTGAGCCTATCAGCAGTGACAGCACATAAAGAGCAGCAGTGTTTGATCAGGCTTTCACAGGTAATGTAATGTTTCCACTAGGAATTAAGCATAAAACTTTTTTAGCTTTTATAACGGGGGGGGCAGGGGAGACTTGTAACAAACAATGGTTTAGTGGATGTTTGCAGCTTAAAGCAGCATGCTAAAAAGATAGATAATAGTGTTACTGCTTTATAGAGGTAAGGCAAACCCCCAAATCAGCACACAGGTCTGTATGATCTGTGCCAGTGGGTAGCAGACAAGGACACAAGGCTGTAATAAGTTTTTATTTTTAAAGGCAACTCTACATGCTGTAATTTAGGGCTGAATGAAGTCCAGACATGCAAGACAATTAGACTATGATTTTGGCACAGGTAATGTTTCCAGTGTTCAGGCTGCCAGTATAGACATCTCGGTATGGTACTGTGTTGCATTCTGGAGAGACCATAATGTCTCTGGAGATCCTGGAGATGGAGACATACTAGAGGATAAGGCCTTTCTAAAAGTGGATCTGGATATCCATCCTCATCCGTTCCTGCACTGGGAATCTTGACCCTTAGGAGACACCTGATACCCCATGGGAGTTTCTGCTTGAGCTCAGGAGGATGCACAGAGCAACTTCTCCTTTCTCCCCTGACCATTACAAGCCATAAAATATGTCTCAACACCATAGTTTTAGATCTACAAGGGAACAGCAGGAGCCAAAAGCATCGTGACCACAGAAAAATAGCCTCCACCACTAACATGGATGGTAACATCCAGCTGTAGTAGTTCAGAGAAGAGATGTGAGGACCAAGGAAGAAATCCTAGGAGAACCTGTCTGCTTTGGGTTTTGTTTTTTCCATGATTGCTAAGCTGGCTTCTGGATCACCAGAAGTATTTTCCGGTACTCGTGTTAAACTTTCTAAGTTTAATGTAGAATTATTTGAGCTGGCATTTGACTTCCCACTGTAGTATTTTTCCTATTTGGCTAGTTAAAATCATATGCTCAAAAAAAAGAAAAAAGCTAAAATACACAGAGAGGGCTGGAGGATAGAATGACATGCTAAAATAGAGTGAAATCCAACAGACTGCTTTAAAGCTTGTGCTTGGGCATGTAAATAGTAATACCAACTTCAGCTGAACTGTTGTCATAACAGCTAGCTCACACTGGGGCTTAAGGGGATTGTCATCCAGATAGACCCAGAGGAGATCTCAAAGGTGGATATGTCTGGTGACACTGAGGTTAAAAGTTTTCTGCTCCATAATGGAGGCAGAACTGTGCAATAAGCATATGTAAAAATTAGGGCAAAATTTGCTCCAAAGTAAACCATTAGTAACCCTTATAATTACGAAGTGCAAGTTAAGTTTCTTTAGAAAACTCAACTTGTATTTCTCTTTTCCTTTTTAAATAAGATGCAGAGTATTTCTTTTCAAGTCTAAAAAAGATCAGCATATTTCCCTAGGTATGTCCTTACTTTTCTCACTAAAGATTTCCAGTTTCAGGTTTTGAAATATTGGAAAGTATGCAGAAGATGTAGTCTGTGCTTTTGCAAAACCCAGCCCGTGTCAGCACCAAGCAATTGCTGCACAGGAACCTTAAATTGGAATTATAACTGGCTTGATAGCAATTGAGCTGAATACTTGATGTCTTCAGCCTGTTGGCCAGTTCAACAAAATAACAGAAAATGTATCTGAGGTGAACAGAGGAAAGGAGTTTTCCAAATGAAATAAAATCCAAAAAGAAAATGGTTAAATTTATTTCTTTTTGTTCCTCAACCCAAGCTGAATGATTTTTTTTCCTGGGACAGAATTTTTTTTTTTGCATGTTAGTTTTCTTTCTTCCACCAGTGTCTTAAAAATGTTTTTATCGATTAAAGATTTTGACTGCATACCCACTAAAAATATGCCCTTTTTGGTTGAAATACTTTGTTGAATTTCTGGACAGATTTGTTTGGCCTGAGGTATATTTGAATGGAAAAAGAGTTACCATGGGAAATTTTCCCTATTTGCTAGCATTTCTATGGTCCTTTTTGCTTCCCTGGACACTAGTTATTTTTTTTTTCCACTTTGTTTTCTTTAGGGAGAAGATGGAAGTGATTCAAGTCTTCTTAAATACAGTAATTATAATTCTATGCAATGAGCAAAATGTTTGTTATGTTGCTATGTTCAGGTGCTTATACTCATATATATAGTGCTGGACTGGATCCGTCCTGGCATTAGCTTCTGGCCCCGCCATCTATAAAATCAGGCCAAGTTTCAATCAGATCATCTTAGGGCTGTTAAGTTTTCCAACCTATGCTATCATACGATGAACCTGCGATGCTTTCCACATTTATTTATTTAGATTAGAAACTTTAGGACAGTAGCATATCACCATTACCAACAATAAAAGTTGATACTCTGATAAGCTGGTGTTTCAGTGAGTTGTTCTCATCTGTGCAGGCTACAAATGAAGAAGGTAGCAGTATGTGCATGGACATAATAGCAGCTCTCAGGAAAGATAGTTTCTAGAAATGCTTATTTTGTTACTGCATCCACAACTTGAGAGCAGAATGAAAGCATCCAATTTAATATAAAAATGAAACCTAACAAGAAGGGCTGTAAGTGTGAAAGTGTGGCAGGTGAAAGAACTGTTTGTGAGCAGAGACCTTATCCTAGTTTCTTACTTTACTACAGCTGGCCTAGACATAGTAAAGGCTGAAAAGCCCTTGGCTTTCTTCTCAAATATAAAATGTCTAACAGAAGTGGAAGACAGAAATTATGTGAGAAGTGTTGTCCTGTTTTCGAAGACAGAATTTATGTGAGAAGTGTTGTCCTGTTTTCAGCACTGGTTCAATGTAGATCTGTTGCTGTGTCAGACAGAGACTTGGGTTATTTCATTAGCTTCTTAGTCAATGTTTTGGTTTTAGTATGAAGAACATGTGACATTATATAGCCTACATTTTGAAGAAATCTTTTAGCTGTTCAGGAAGCAGCACCTACTTTTATAATGTTTAAGTTCTTGTCCTTCACTTGTGACTATGGTTATTTAAGAAAAACAAGCTTAATGCAATTTGATATAAAACCTGTGCCAGGGTAATAGGTGGATAATTCACTGGTGGTTTACATTTGAGAGCAAAACAAGTATTTTCCAAACTCAAATTTCCGTGACATTTGGTATCTTGAGACTGCAGCTGTGGGCAAAGGATGATGGTATTACAAAGGGCTTGATGAATGCTGTGGGGCTGGGATGGGGCGAGAGGCGTGGGAGAGCTCCCAAATCCTGCCCGAGGATGGCTGTCAAGAGGATGGCTGCTGGCATGGCCAGCTCATGAGGATGATGTCATTGCCAAGAGAAGGGTCCTGACCCCTAGAGGACTCAAGAACTGTTTTCAGATCCTAAAAGCAGACTGTGGTTTCAGACGATACTATTATTCAGCAATGTGAAGAAGAAATTGTCCCTGCCTTTATACAGGTGTGTGCTGCCTCTGTGGGCAGTGCTGCATGGCAGAACAAGCAATATTTGGCCAGGTAATGAAACCATTTGCTGCTGGTTTTGTTTCATGACAACCCCACAGTGCTGCAGAGATGTTACGATTCTGAGGATGAAGTCCAGATTTAAACCCCCCAACCCCGTGGGTCCCTCAGGGTGCCCACCACCTAACTGGCACCAATGTGTGAGGCTTGCACTGTGTCTTAGATGTTTTCACAGTGCTGAGCACACCATCTCTGCCTGCCCAATAGTCATAGGGACGCTCCTCAGCAGACCTGGCTGCAGCCACGCAGGCATGTGTTGTGTGCCTGGGTATCCCTATTTGCTTGTCTTGTGGCTCTGCTTTGGGGGTTGTCACCTTGTCTGTGTAACCACATGCTCCTCATGCCATTCCTTGACCCCTCAGACTTTAGAAACCTGTGGCTTTGCTGTAATGTAGAGATTTTATCTGCATTTTGGGTGGTAATAGAGGCTTAATGCTGAAATAGTTAATAGACCAGTTAAACATCTCCTGTGAATATGTTACACTCAGTAGGTGCAGGATCTATTTGACTTTATAGCTGTAGGAGCAGAGGGCTCATTTGGATCTCACATCCGCATGTGCATAATCAGCTTCTGCTTGTAGACTGCCTGATTAGGCATGATCTTCAGTCATTACTATGTCCATTTAGTGCATCTGAATCGAAGCTCCATGGACATGTGTGGCCATCTCAGTCCTGTGTATTCACTAGTTACATATATATTTAATCTCTCCAAATGCTGAAGGTGGTGTGCCAAGTTCACTTAGTGATGTTTGCTCCGCAGGTAGCCTGCTCAGTTCTCCTTTTGATCCAGACTACCCAATTCTCCATTTGATCCACAGTGGAATGGAGCATCCCCTGGGACAGGCTGGTCATCACATTGTTGCAGTAATGGGACAACATAAGCAGGAGCATCCCTGTGAGAGGGATAGTTGCTGCTGGGTGGCAGCCACCCGACCGGCATGGTGTGATGGGGGGAAGGCTGAGATTTGAGAAGCTGCCAAGAAGGGATAAGAAACAGGCAAAGCAGACTGCTTCAACCACCAGCTCCAGCCTTGGAGAAGGCTGGGTCTTCATCCTTTCTCCATCTGTCCCCACTTCCCCCCTTTCCCCACCCTCAGCCCTATTTTCCACATGCCGAAAAGGTATTTGTCCTTCCTTTTGTCTTTACCAGTGATTGTTGGGGGAGGGAGGCTGGTATTTTGTTTTTAATCCCTCCAGGAGCGCAGTCCTCATTGATACTTGCCAGCTCTGAGCTGTTAAGCAGAGACGTTTTGAGCTGAGTGCAGAAATGTCTGCGGGGGGAAAAATGAGCTGGTTGGTTTTGCTTTAAAAATAAAATAAAGGTCCCACTAAAATTCACCCATGGGCCAAGGAACAAACATGATAAATTGCAGCCCAGAGGGTAATTCTTCTGGAAAGGTAAAATCATCTAAAAATAGCACCTTAGAATGAAAGTGCTTCATTGACAATAACTACAGTGTTGCTACGGTGATGCTGGAAAAAAATGATCGCTGATACTTAGACTGCCTCAGAACTGCTCCCCCACCCTCCCATGGCATGAATCAACTGCTAGTATTAAAATTACAGACAAATTTTGTGTTATATTTCAATTTTTTTCCTTGTCTGAATGCTTTTCTGTTCTATTGCATGTCCCGCAGACAAATGAAACGCCATCAGAGAAAGGCATTGAAACAAAATTTATTGGTCAGCTCAGTGTGATCTATCTATATTTTGTCTCAATTGCAACTCAGTGCTATTTCTTTTTATTACAGCAGCTTGCTTCAAGAGCAGGGAGCCCAGGGTCTGAATGAGACCCAAAGATAATAGCTTAATGGGACTGCTCACAACTTTTTGGTTTTGCCTGCAGCACGACATAGCACTGGTGAAATCCCAAGTCTTTTGTTTCAACAAGTTCAAGTTAAACACCTCCCAAGGTATACACTGTCCTGCTTTGTGAGGATTATGAGAGATGAGAAAGTTGAAACTCCACATTTCTTTTAAGAAAACGCAGTTTGGCAATAAAGAGTTTTTCTTTCAGTGTAGATATCAACAACAGAAAAGCTGGGTAATACCTTTTTGATCTACTCAGCCCATTCAGAGCCAGTTTGGGGGATTTGAAATGCAGTACAGTTCAAAACATATGTGATGCTGCAGAGACTATATTTGCAGGCAAGGAAAGCTTCACAATCTTTTGTGTAGCAGCTGAAACCTGCTTAACCGTCTGCCTTAGGTAAAACTGGTAAATGGCTCTGTTTATACAGCAGCTGCATCTCAAATGTGATCCGTGCAGCTGGCGACAGACCAGTTGCAATGTAGATGATATTTTAATTTCCCCATCAAATGCTGTCTGTAATTTGCGGGGCTTTCCTTAGACAAGTGAAGCAATATTAAAACACACAGTGGGTACTGTGTGATATTTTCTGCCTTCCTTGAAAAGCCCAGAGTATGCCAGTTACGCTGTAGACAATGTTGTATGAATGTGAAAGAAAAATATATCAGTGAGTTCTTAAAATTAAATTTAATTTCTAGCTGCATATAGAGTTCTTGTTTCTGGCTTTTTTTTCATATTGATGTTGGGCTAGAGCCATCAGTATGAAAAAAATCACTTCTATATGGCACCTACCCTTACCTAAAGAAGATACTGCACCAAAGTCAGTCTCGTGGGTTCAAGAAATTATATAATTAGCTTTTCAGAGGATTTCTGGCCCTCTGAAGCTAGGAATTACATTTTATGAAAGGTAATTTTAAGAGTGGTTGACTGGCGGTGTTGGAGGATGGAGTGTTAAATGGCAAAGGAACTTGGCTTTATTAAGTGGCTTTTTCCAGGACAATTATTGGACCAAGCTGCAAACCTCCCGTGGCAGGGGGGTTGGAACTAGGTGATCTTTAAGGTCCCTTCCAACCCAAAGCATCCTATGATTCTATAAATTCAGAGGAGATGGAGGCACCTGAGATTTTGTGATGTTATATAATGTTTTTAAACAGTGACTCAAACTCTGCATTTGTGAGCTGGAAGGTTTGGTGCTCTCCTTTGTAGCTGGTATTCTGGTGTTAAGGAAGAACAAGATAGTACAGGAAAGTGAGGCTAAGTTTAGTTTTTTCATGCTGGACGCACAAAGATAATGTGGGGTTCTTACCATGATGAGGTGCTGAGTGAAAGGATTCATTTCACAAGAGCATTTTAGGAAACTTATAGAAGATTTCATAATGCTTTCCTCGACATATTTATATATAGCATATTGCTTTTGTTCAGCCTTGCACAGTGTTCGGATATGAGAGGCTGTGTTTAGAAGGTATTGTGATTAAAGTTTAAAGGGATGCTCATCCATGCTTGCTGAAAATAATGAAAGACTTCCTTTGACTTCAGCAAGCTTCAGATCGGGTTTAGGAGGCGGCAAGCTGAGAGATGTCCCTCATACATCCTAATGCTCTGACACAGATTGCCCCAGCCGATAGCGCTGGTGATGCAGAGCAGAATTTGCACTTCTGAATGTCATTGGATGACGATCTGCTTTGCTGCCTGTGGATAAACAGAGAGAAGCAGTATGTTAGGGCACAGCAACATCTGGCACAGCTGCCAAGATGGGATACAGAAGCTGGGAGCTGTGGCGTCCTGTCCGAGGAAGTGGTTTCCTCTTCTGACAGTCTGAAATTCAGTGTGGGCCTTGCCCAGACGCAGGATACTGCCAGGCAGCTGCTGGGTGGCATGGTGCCTCCTGGAGAGGCAGCTTCCCCCAGCCACCGCTGAGGTCCTGCTGGTCTGTGAAGCCCCTGATTTGGGAAGGGGGAAAGTATGTGCATCACTCTCCTGTGCTGCACTTCAGCTTCAATTACAGCCTTCTTTGTAGCTCTGTAGTGGAATTGGAGTAATAGCTTTGAGAACTAAAAACCAGCATTTTAAAGGGCTGTTAATTCTTGAACAGCTGATCACTTAAAGATATAAAGGTGTCTGTCATGGTGGACTAAACCATGTCCTCCATGTCAAAACTGGACAAATGATGAAATTGCTTGTTGGTTATCATTGTGAGTACATCAAAAGAAAGGTCACAGCGGAAAATTTTTTCCTAACTGGAAACTTAGTTCCTATTAGAGGTCTTGCTGGTTCAAGGTAACATTTGCATTCTGGCAGAGTTAGATTCCTGAACCAGCTTCAGGTAAGGTTAACCAATTCAGCTCATTATTTGCAATCTATTTTACAAGGTCTGTCTTTTCAGAATGCAGGTAATATAAAACCATCTGTCATTTTACAAAGGGGCCACAGTTACAGCTCCCTGGAATCATCGCCTTAATGTGTGTTAGAGTTGCTGAATAATTTGCGTGTGTGTGAATGAGATTCTACAAATAAATCATCTAACCTTTTTGTTCTGGAGAAAACACATGCTTAAGGAAGAGTAGGTATCTAGGATCTGCTTATTTTACCTCTGGCAAAGCAGCTGGTCTGAATACATGCTGTGTAATGATAGATCCCTTGGGGATCACTTCGAAGTATATTAAACATCATCTGCATAGTTCTTCTTCCCTTTAATGACTTACTGACTTTTGTCAATGTATATCATTCCTTTCTCTTCTTCTTTGATGATAAGTGAGTTTGCTTAGCAAATGACTGCCCTATGATGGCCTCTTAGCTCTCCTTACTGGGCTTTGAAACTAAACATTTGCTCAAAAATGTGTAAAAGGTACTGCGGTGTTAGCTCAAGGCTTGAAAAGCTTTGCCCATCCTTGGATGAGTAGGTCTGAAGGAAAAGTGACTCACAGAGGGCTTGATTTGTGATTGCCTCCAGGAAATGGGCAACAGAGACCCTTTGTGAATACAAGCCACTGAAGAGTTAACTCTGAGCTTTCACAGGAGTACAGGCAGAGTATTTTTCTAAACAGAGTTAAGTCAGATAGTAGAAAGGAAGATATGAAATGGCATGTGAAATTCAGTTCTTTGTGGAAGGCTAACACATGGTCCGTGTCCTTTTTTAAGACCCAGAGAAGTCCCTTTTGCTAGTAGGCTGCTTCTTGGGAGACTTTCCTCTTCTTTTATAGCCTCGGTGATAGCAACCCTTAGAAAAGCACATGCATATACATATAAAACATGTACCTGACACAGAGCTGTGTGCTCACCCCAAAGTCCCAGTCTGGAGTCATATTTTTAGAATAAACAGCAAAGACCCCATTGCCTGCAGTGGGCCCTGTCAGTACATGCTCCACCAAAACACTTCCCCTGTCTAGCTCAAGAGGCACCCTGAGCTCTTCCACCCACTTCAGAGCAGGAATGGGGCAGCCCGGGTGCAGGCAGGGATACAGAAACAAAATGGGTGAGAGCTGAGCACCTTTCCCTGGGAACAATGGGGCTCGGCCTTCATTTCCGCGTCTGCATTACGCTCTGCCCTCTTCAGTTACTTCAAATAACGGCAGATTGAAGGCAAGTGAGGGCATGACCTGGCCTCCCCCTGCCCTCGAGTTGATGGGCTTCTTCCACACAGGCCCTGTGTTTCTGTCTCGCTTCCTACAGTAATGACCATGGCTGTTGTTAAGGGCCTGTAATATCCAGCATAGAAATTGCTGTGGCAGAATCATTGCATTTTATATCCACTGGGATTTAGACTAATCTGTATTATTCTGAGAGCTCAAAAAGTGTGAGGGACCCTTTCATACATTTCAGCCTCATGTAGTAGATGTTATCTAAAACTTGTTTCTGAATCTTACTGTACACTCCTACAAAATAGTGACCGTGAACCATGGTCTGCATATCTGCAATATATTCATGTAACGTACTGTGCCTAAACTGGGGTTAGGGGAGGTTGAGGAACATGTAAACAGATGTCCTTGAGAATGCTCTCAGCCCTGGCCTGAAAAACAGTGACCTCTCATAGAGTGAGATGTGGTTATGTTAATTGCTGGTCTTTTAACAGCTCTGGCTGCTGCAGTAGATAATTCCCAGGTGTGTGAAATATTATCCTTGTGTCTTATGTTTCTGCAACTGGATTCGTGTAACAGAGAGCTTCAAGTGGGCTGCAGACTGAGATTTTATCTTCTCTGCAGCATCAACTCAGATGATTTTTGAGTCCTTGACCACACACAAAACCTGCCATTCTTGACATGAGGTGGGGCAGCAGACCCACCTGGCAGTATATTCAGATACTCCTTTGCTTTCAGATGCTTACTGGCCCTTCCTGCAGCAAAGGTCCTGCAAGGACCATCCCTCTCTCAAGCAATGTAATTCTTATATTGCCTCAGGATCTGCTGCTGTTCATAGTCTGCCCAGAAGGATAAACAGGATCTCACCCTGTTGACTGCTAAAGAGCTGCTTCGGGAAGCCCAGGAGATTAGGTGATTTTCCCCTACAGAGCTTTGCTGTGTTCGGTGCTCTGTGTGATGTACCCATGAGGATATACTATCTCAAGTAAAGTTTTGCAGGATGGCCACTCTAAACCAGCTTCAGCAGACCGAGACAAGGAGGCACCTGGGGTAGCTCAGCAGCAAAGGCTTATGTGGTCAAATCTAGTGCAGATCGTGGTGTTGCCTTGAACGTGGCTTCTGCTTGCTAAGAACAGTGAACAGGAATATAGATATAGCTCAGGTTTTCTGTTGTAGCTTGTAATTCTATGTAAATGGCTGTAAATCTTATGCTCTGGCAGAGATCCTGACAGTCTGATAAGGCTATAAGCACTTACCCTCATGGATGAGACAGAATAGTTTTGCTGTGACCCTTCTTTGGTGTATATGTGTCTTTCTCTAGCTGATTGCACCAACAGCAGAGGCCATCTGCCCTCTTGGGTTAGGCTGTAGCTCTGAGTTTGGGGTCATCCCAATATTACTGCTTTCAGCCTTGAGACTGGTTATTCCCCTGGAGGCAGTTGTTCTAAACATAGTCATCTTAACTACTTTCCAGAGGAAAAAAAAACAACAACAAAACAAACAAACAAACAAAAACACACACAAAAAAAAACCCAAAACACAAAAATCAAAACAAACAAAAAAACCAGCTTTGCCCAAAGCCCTCTGTCTCAGTAAAACTGACTTTACTTAGGCTTTTGGAGACTACAGATCCACAGTTCAAAGCCCCAGGGAAGATGCAGTACAGTTAAATACCTGATTATTGAGAAGAACTGGCAGTGAATAATCCCTCGTCAGTCAAGACATTGGTTGGTCTGGAGTTGGTTTCACGTTCCTGCCTTAAATTCCAAGATATGTAACAGTCTCTTGGTGTTGGCCTACCAAAGGTGAATTTCATCTGAAGGGAGTCTCCCTTGAGCAGTAACTTATTTCCTGCAGCTAAGCTATATCTGGAAACATGTTGCTCTTGATTTGACTGACAGCATTATGAGTCAATTTTGTGAGTTCAGCTTCCAAAATAACTGTGTTTGAATCCAAGAATAAGAGCTCTGTTGTTGCTCGTGACACTAGACCTGCTTTACCCACGCAAGTAATTGACCAAAATAGTCAGCATCCTGAAGATCATGAGATTTTGAGCCTATGTTACTGTTCTCGCAGAGAGAGAACCTCTTTGTATTCTGTAAGAATTCAGTGTGTTTGCATGCGTTCGTGTTGGTAGCTTAAGGGGACTAGCAAAAGATCTTTTATCACGGGCAGTTCGCTATAGGAAATATTTCTAGGAAGTCACCGTCTCCTAAATCTTTGTGATTTTCCTTGTATTGACACTTCTTAATTTATTTATTTTTTCCCAAATAATTTTATTTACAACAATTTTCTTAACACATGTGGGGATGTGTCTGTTTTCTCTTTGGAGCCTCTCCTGTTGCCTTAACAGAATGGTCCCTTGACTCTTCTTAGTTCCATTGCTGTTAAAAGTCATGGTCATCATTAACTTTTAAGTTAAACAGCACTGCATGTATGAATGTGTGAAAAAAAGTCAGTCTCTCAGAACGTAGGAAAGAGTAGGATTCGAGATGCTTGGTAACCTTAACATAGTCTCTCTGGGCTTTATAAAACAGACTTTGATTGTGTAGTTATATGTGGCCCAAGGGCTTGTCTAACTTAAGCCAAACTAATGCGTAGCTGAAGCCGATAGCCAGTGAAGCATGTGCTTCAGCTTTGCTTCCTTGTCATTCCCAAGATCCTTTAGCTGTGAGCCCTGTTCAGCTACCGTTCGACACATGGGAGCATTTGCTGCCATCCCTGTGGCTTTCCCAGTAGGTTATAAGGAGAGGTTTCCTCCCAGGATGCAGTTTTGCAGACATTAGACAGCAAATACAGAAAGCAGCATATGGCATTATAGTTCTTTTCTTGTCTACCATGTAGGCAATATGGCCTGTAATTAAAGCATGGTGCAAACCTAACATTTTGGGAGAGCTGTAGCTAACTGTCTCAGTGACTCAAGGACAAATCTGTATTTATCCACCCCTAGCATTATTTTTCAGGGCCTAGAAATGGGCTACCTCTGAAGTGAAAATTTAAGGAGACAAGCTTGCTAGCCGTAAATCCCTCCCAGATTTTTATTTGTTTGAGGCTAATGCTTCTGTATTAAGCATGTGAATGCACAGTCTGCTCAAGTTATGAGAAGACATGATTTTTGCTGTCACAGCTTGATGATGTGGAATGACCCTTGCGTGAGGAAGAGGTGGGCAATGTGACTGCTCTCAGCTGTGCCTCGCAGCAGATTCAGTGCTGGAGACCAACAGGGTCAGTGGCTAGCAGGACATTTGGCACAGGAGAAGGACTAGTCAGACAGTGTTGGCTCTCCTTGCCCTCACATCTGGCTGTCAAAAAGCTCTCCAGAAAGGAGCAGTAAAATACATGGACTGCTGCCCAACTGTGTGATTGCTGTATTATTAGAGGATGCTGTTTTCTGTTTGCTTGTGGGGGTGAATGTGCTTGTCCCTGACACCAGAGACTGCAGCTAAAGCCACAATGAACCTGACCAAACTGGAATATTTCTTATTGTCCTGAACTTTGTTCAAGTTAAGTGATTAATTCCACTGACCTTATCATCTCAAGCAAGCCCTTCTCAAGCATATCAGCAACCAGTTTCAACAAAACTTCCTCTGGGAAGATATATATTCTTCACAAATATATATATATCTTCACAAATATATATATTATTCACAAATATGTAATTCTCCACCCATAGTTTGGGAAAATTGAGCTATGAATGCACACCTGGTGAAGCACTATTTCTCAGTCTCCATCTCAGGTTAGTAGTGGTGCTTTGGATGACAAAGTTTTTCTCAACCATTTCTTCAGCTTTTAAAGGGAATAGCAATAGAGGAAGATGGTAGTCTGAGTGCTAATACTTTTTATGTGACATCAAGGGACACATACCACATGGCAGGATTCTCAGGCATAACAGATTTGCCCTCAAAATGTGGGGATAATTGCACGTGTGTGTTGAGAAATCATACCAGTCATGTAAAGAGATAATGATGACTTGGTGGGGGTCTCAAAGATTCTTAGCACATTACATGGGATTAAATAACTTTTTCTATTACTTTTTGTAGCTATTTCTTAAAAGGCAGAAGGCACAGTTCTGCAAAGTGGCAGAACAGCTGCTTGATTTTCACAACTAAGCATAGGCTTAATGTTAAACACACACTTAAGTGCATAGCTGCATCAAGATGATGAGCTAAGTTGGAGTCTGATATTTTTCCAAAGATGCATGTGTATAAGAAGACCTTTAATATGTGATCTGTTCAGGCAGCTAACTAAATCAGTTGAATGCCACTTCTTGGATGTGTGCTCTGATGTAGACAGTGCCTGTAATGTCCATCCATACAAACAGCTCCCTTCTCTCTCCTGAATGAAAAGAGAAGCTTATTTCAGCTTACAGGGTGATGCCAGTTGGAATGCTGAATGTCTAAATTGGATCTGTGTTACTGGCTATGTCTCTGATCTGCTTCTAAATCAGTTGTGATGAGAAGACTTTACCTTTATGAAAAAAAATAAATGAAAATCTGCAGTTGTGCTTTGTCAAGTGGGATTGAAAAGGAAGCCCAAAATAGCCAAGCACTGCATCTCTCTGTGTAATGGTCTGCATAAAATGGATATTTAGCATTTAATATTGGGAGATATGCTGGTAGCAGTGAAAGAGCTTTATGTTTAGACTTGGTATAACCTGCTAAATTATAATTTCCCAGCAAGGAAAAAATATAGCCATGCAAAATTTAGCCGGATTTATTGCTGTTGTTGTTTCCGTGATTGTTATTGTTGCCAAAAGTCCAGGAGGGAGAGGAGGACCCCACCCAGACATAACACAGTGATGGACAAGGGAAAGTTAGATGGTGGGATAGGAAGTTCACACCATCTAATGCAGGGCTCGGCTCTGTGGGGCTCCTGGCAGGAGGTTTTGAAGGGATGGAGGAATGTTCCTGGCCATATCCTGAGGTGTCTGGCAGAAGGGATTGCTCACCGTCCACTGTGTCCCCCAGGGTAGCAGAGTGTGGCAGCTGGTGGGATTGGCCATGCCAGCCTGGCAGCCTTGTGGCTGGAAGTGGAGGCTTCTTGGCAAGGCTAAATAAGATGGCTTGTCGTAGGATCCAGGGTTTTTCATTCCCGTGTTGCTCTTCAGCAGAAGGATGAATGATCCTTCCTCAGAGGACCCACCAAACCTGCAGACAACGAATAAGTCATTACAGTAAAGTACAGAGAAGTGTTGGGTCAAATCCTTTTTTGCTTCCTGTAAGGAGATTTTGAAGCTATGCTCCAGTGCTTAGCAGGTTCTGGTGCCATTCAATGAGTTTGCTATGCTTTGGATGATGCTGTACATGCAGCTTCTCAAATGTACCATGCCAGCACCCTGCATCTTGTGCTGCCCAATGAAGGACAGTGCATTGTGGCGTGCAGTGATAATTCCAAGCTGGAAACAGCATCCAGAAAGCATTCTGTAGGTGCTGCATTGCTGTCATGAACTGCTGGAGATGAGCCTCCGAGACATCAGACAGTTGTTAAAGTGAGGAGAGATGACAGAGCAGCATGAGCCAGATCGGCGGCTCCTGTGGAGCCTTAGTCTGTACATCAGCTGTCCAATGCTTCCTCCCCAGGAGTAGGGTTAGGTGACAAGGATGGTGCTATTGATGTCCCATCTAGATGCATGCATGAGGGAGGTCATGAAAGTTGCATGAGAAGTCTAGTTCAGGTAAGGTATCATTACAGCAGGCTGTTAGCACAGTGTGAAACAAGCTCTCGACTACCACGAAACAGGATTCTTGTAAAGGTTTAGCATCTAAAGCCCGATATTACAATGGCATCCAAGTGAGTAAATGTAGGGCTGTATCTGGCATGAAAGCTTACCTGCTCTGAACTAATTACAGGATCAATATTAAAACATGAATCATGCTTTTGTGCGATTTGCATCAAGAGTAACAGAAATAAATCAAACAGCATGGAGTATTTAATCTTCTAAATGCTGGGAAAATGCATATTATTCTCCATATCAAGCAGTGGAAGGAATTGCCAACTACATTTTTTACAAGGGGAAAGTTGTAGATAAGGGTTAATATTCCTTGCCCAGAGCTCCAAAAGGAGTTGGTCTAAGTGGCATTATTCCAAAGTACATTAAAAAAAACCAAACAAAACATTAAAGTCGTGGTTTTCTCCTGAAATGTGCATAGCATCTGCCCATTCTGACCTTGGTGAGAGGCAGCCAGGATAGGAGAACTTTTTGTTTCTACCAGCAGCATCGGGGTGTACTGCATCTTGCTGCTTGGCTGTAAACAAGGAGTGTGCCTCTAGGTTGTCAGTTCTGCTCATTTGGTTTCTTTATGCTTACATGGTTCCCCTTACTTTTGTTTCATTTATTTATTTGCCTTAAACTCTTCATATTTTCTGCCACCTAGCCTTTGGCACCATCTATGTGGCATCTCCTGACATCAACCTTACCCTGTATAATAAATATAAATACATTTCATTTCTAGGTCACTTCCAGTAATTATTCCACTGAGCTCTTCCTGCACCGATTCTCCAAAAACCTATGGGAGACAAAACCCAAACAAACAAAAGTTCTTGCAGGGTATGTTTACCTGGCACCAGGTCATATGCTCTAATTCACCTTGAGCCTGGAGTAGTAACTTGCCTTCCAGATAATGTTGCATGAGGATCTCTTTCAGGAAGCTTCATGGGAACTTGTGAAGCTCACCATGTTAGACAGCGTGGAGGGCTTAACACTGACTCTCAACACTAACCCTGACATGACTGGGGCCTTGCTGTCTACCTGTCAAAAGGACCCCTAGAATGAGTATGCTTCCTTGTGAGACTATATGATGGTAGTGATCACTCTGTGCTTCTGAGGGGGATGTCTGGTAACAGAGGATGGCACCTCAGGAAGTGGGCATTATTTAATGATACTAATGATAGTAGCAGAGTGTCAGTTATCTGGTCCCCTCTGAGCAGGACTGCTTGTTGGAAGGGTTTTGCACATGTATTTTGGACTTCGGTGCTTGTATCAAGTTGCTTCTAATTGTACTATTTTAAATAAGGGTTATGACATGGAATTTAGTGCCATTATTGGCTAAAAAAGAGATAATTAAAAGGGACATCAGGTACTAATTTTTCAGGCTGAAAAGGAAAGATTGGGCTGGAGGGGTGTCCCTAAAGCAATTCTGTCTTACCTAATGCTATCTATGTGAAACATATCCAAAAAGCATTGATTTTTCCAGTAGAGGTTGTACTTCATTCACCTCATTTACCAAAGTATTCTTAAAGGCAAAGACTTGGCAAATTGGCTTTGGATAGTAAACCACTGGAATTTGAAATCTATGGTATGCCAGGGCTAACTGGCTGGAACTGGGAAAGTATCTCCATCTGTCTTCTGTGACTCCCCTGTCATCATTCATAGCAGTGTGATTGGCACTGACTTACAACCTGGATTACTCAGGTGAGTCTATCAATTGTGCTGTTCGGGTCCTCAATTCCTCTCCAGTTTTCCAAGAATGTCTCCCAGGCTCCTCCTCCACCCACTTCCTCAGCTGCTGAAATACCTGGGCATAACAATGGCAACCACTCATGCGTTCCTGACAGAGAAAGCTCCTCCCAGGGCTGCAGAGATGAAGAGAGGTTATCACAGCCTAAAGGCAGCCTTCAGCTTGAGTTACTGTGAGACTAAATTAATTTATTTTTTTCATATATATGAGGAGGGTTTATGTGTAGTCAGCTAAAGACTTTGAGCTCTTTCTCTGCAGGTTGCATGGGCCAGCCATGCTGCAGATCATTTTAATCACTAATCCTAATGACTTGCTGAGAGCACTGCTTGCATTTGTGCTTTGTGAATATTGCTTTGGGCAAATAGCTCCACCATGCCAGAAAAACTTGTGCATTAGAATGGATGAGATTCATAAAGGTTTTCATTAAAAGGTTAAGATTATGGGCAACGTCACCTATTTTTCTTAGTGAAAAGCTAAAGACCAAAAAGGCTATAAACCAGGGTATAAACCAAAACATTGTGCTTTTTAGAGCAGAGACGAAAAAAAAAAAGCTTGGGATTTAACAGCAGCCAGAAAGCCAGGTTCCTCTTTCTGCCACAGAGATGAACTGCAGTGGTACAGATTGGTTCCCTGCAACTCACTCGCCTTTCCTCCAGACCAGGACGGCTGTATCCAGACCATCCAGATGGCCCAGGTTGGGGAAAATCCTTGAACTGTGCCCAGGGGCTACCTGGGAGAGGGCTACACAGCACTTACAACTGGGATGGACAACACAGACCAGTGCTCATGTGCAGGGATGAGTTTGTCCAGCCTGATCAGTATATAGAGTAACTTTGGACTTCAGTGTCTTTCAGCTGAAAAAGGCTGGCATATTACTGAATTAGGCAGCTTCAAGTGGTCTCAATATTTAACCCGTTTTACCATCACTGCACAGTTTGACATATTAGTGGTGAGGTGACCTTTCCAGTAGTACCTTGGAAAAAAGAGCAGTGTAGGACAAACCTTTCCAGTTACACCAAGACTTGCTATGCTGTTTTAATCTAAGCAACTCCTCCTGTCAGCCAGCTGAGAGTCTAGGGACTCAGCAGATCATGAAGTGGCATTCAGTGTATCTGATAAAATGATGGAACCTAATGTGGAATCACAGAACAGGTTGTGAAGGTCTGTTTTCATTCCAGCACTCAGATACAGTGATAATGGACAACATGCTCAATCTCTCCTAGAGTTACGTTTTTCATTACATTTCTAATGAAGTGCTGATTAGCCTCTGCTAATTGACATGAGCCCTGAGCAGGCAGAAGCAAATGAAAACAGTCTGGCAGCTGGTTGCTACCATGCTTTGACATGTTGAGTCTCTCCTTAACTGCTCAGCAAGTGCAGGTTGGTGGAACACCACGGATGAAGTGAGGTGACAGTGGTATTACGAGGGCTGTTCCATGGATTTCACTATTCAAGGTGTCTGTCACCTTTTTCCTTTCATTCTCTTCTATTTGCAAATTAATTGAGTTCATTTCTAGTACCTGCTTCACTTGAATTTTTGTTTGCTGACTTGTCTGGAAAAGCAATAGTTTTAGGCAGCCAAGTAAAATAGAGTTGTCCTCAAGTCAACTGTTGGTGAATAGATTTTGTATCTGGCTTGGTGGGTTTTTAGGAGAGTTTTTCAAGCTCTGTTCCTGTTTGTGTCTATAGGAGTTCTCAGCTTGCTTCCAGGAACAGGATTTTGTACAAGCTTTTTTTTGTTTAAAATAATCAGTATATTATATTTATGCTATGTCTATAGCTGAAATGCAAGTACTGGATGAAATATTTCTGTCTAATACTGAGGGTAGGCACCTGACAGCTTTCACAAGATTGACCTTTCAATTGGGCCCCTAGTACACGGGACTGACTGCCAGTGAAGTGGTTGCTTTGGTGTTAAATGGAGATTTTCATCCTAGGCATATAAACCCTACTTTCATCTTGAATCATCTTAACCTGACTTCCTCAAAGTCAGGTTAAAAGCCTAGTACTTGCTGAAAATTAAGCTACTTTATCTAAAGTTGATTTTTGATGGTTTGTTACCCACTTTAAAACCTATAGGCCATTATGTCTTACAGTGTAAACGCCGTGGAAAATGTCACATTTAATAAAAACTGTGACCTCGTTCTCAGCCTTGTTTTAAATTAGTTTCATTATTTTACTCAATATATTATTTATTCATGTATTCAAATATATTTATTCAGTGAAGGCAGAGATATTTTGATTAATTCAAAGACTAAATGCTCGATACTTCTCATGCAAATTGCCAAAAAAAAAAAGAGAAGGTAAAACTCTTTTTGCTAAATTCATCATCACAGTGTAATGAATGCTTCTGCTTGTGCACAGTCAAGTGAGGTTTCATGTTATCATGAATCTCTCTCCATGGCTTTTATTGTCATAGAAAAAAATATAATTCAGCACAGGGTTTATATATCTGCTCAGTGCTTATTTACAGACCCCATTTAGATGGGAAGTAGGGTAAGTGGTCAGAGGAGCCATGCCAGTTATGCAGCCAGTATTGTGGGATGACTCCTCATATTTCTTTGCTATTATTTCTATAAATCTACCAAGTTTGCCTTTTTCAATTGAAATTTAGTATCCTGTTTTAACAAGGCAGAATGAGAGGTGAGATTTTCAAAAAGAGCTTGCCATTATATGAATTAATTTCCCACTGATGGGTGTTAATCTCATTGACCTGGCTTTGGGGGGAGCAGAGCTCAGGCAATGCTCAGCCCTATTAAACACTCGGAGCAGCAATGTGCTGAGAAGGTTCCACAGCTTGACAGTGTATCCAGGCTCTGGTCCTTCGAGCAGGTAAAGACATTAAAAGGGCTTCAGATCAGGCCTGTTATTGTTAACTAAAATCACTCATAGAATCGCCATAGACTTGATTTAGCTTGGGGAAAAAAAATAAATAAAAAAAAGCCTGGTGTATTTGGACCCTTTTTGTTTTAATATATATTATGGGCAATAAATGTACTTTCTGCCCCCTCAGTACTGTGACTGAGAGTCAACCTAGACCAGGGCATTCACAGACCCCCTTGCATGGGTTCCATGCAGACTCTACTGACAAGGGTGACACTGAGGGTGTAGTAACCATGGATGCTTCTCCAGCTCATGAACAGTTAATGCCAGGGTCAAGGTCTTGATGCCCAGGGGCCAGGAAACCTTATTTTGCACCAACCTGATTCCACTGCTTCCCCCCTCCATCCTTTGCTTTCCAAGGAAGCAGCTGGTATCGCACTGCCGAGAAATTGTGTTACATGATGCCCAGTCTGGTGGACCTGACCTACATATCCCTCCTGGCATACCCACTGAGTACTTCCACAAAGCCTGCTGTGACACAGGGTGCCATTCCCATCTCCACTGCGAGGGCCAGTTGCGTCCTGGGCTGCCTCCCAAAAGGTTGGCAGTTTTGATCAGATCCTCTTTGTGGATATGTCTGGAAAAGGGTCCAAGGTGCCTCTTCACTGTGCAGTGTTGTGCAGAAGGACTGACAGTGGCACAGGCCAGGCATTTTCCTGAGCACCTTCCAGAAAAGAGGCTTTACAACTGCAGGGTGAAAATTTCATGCTCAGATCTCTGTACTCATCTTTCTCTATCATGTTGTATTCAGTCCCCAGGAGGAATTTCCATTGATATTAACTGATCCTCTGTGTGTTAGGGATCTGAAAGCAGAAAATTTGTGCTCAGATTGCCAGACTTGATGCAGACAAAAAAATGACAGTCTGCTTTAACCTTGTACAAATTGCTGGTAGAAACAGGGGAGCTTTTGTTCTGGCCCTCCATAGATCAGCCCTTAAGCACCACTCTGAGGGTTCCCACATCCTTGCATGCAGCACCAGGCAATATTCTATCTTGTAGCAATTTTGTACCACAATATGGAAATGAAGGTAATTATGTAATATGGAAATTTCCATCAGAGACGCCTGTTCCCCTTACCTATGATAAGGCCTCCCTTGTCATACCATTTTACAGACACATTGTAGTTCATCTGAACCATGAAGTACAAAGCAGCTGATTTTTTGATCAAGGTCTAAATCAAAATGTTGCAGTAAGAGCTTTTCTCTTTCAGTTAAAATGTGTGTATTTCTAGGCTGCATTAACAAGATCCTGCATTACAATAAATAGTTCTTAACATATGAAGCGTAACAAGACAGTAGCTGTCTAGTAATAGATGACATAAGCTGTATCAGTAACTTGAAAGTATCCATCTGTCTACTAAGGCATGTCCTTCACATGGGATTTGCCCAAAATAAGAACTTTCTGTTCCAAAAATCTGGTTACAGAAATTGGATTGTTACTGAGAGCATGAAATACTGCCCTGGCATGAACTTCCCTTCGGCTCCTGGTGACTGAAGAGGCAGAAAGCATGACCCGCAAGGTTGGGAAAATGTCTTCAGGTCAGAACTTACCAAACCTCAATTATTATGTTCTTCAAAGTGAGAGAGCTTAACACAAACACCAGCACCGTGGGAGGCACCTTCAGTCTGTTGAGCTAGGCAACAAATTCTCAGCTGTTTGCGGTCTTCAGTCACACCACCATGTAAACTTCTAGGACTGGACTCATGCTTAGGATATCAAGATTGTTGCCCTTGTCATTTTTTAATTCCTTCTGTGTGAAAACTTTGGTGTGAAACTTAATAATAAAACCTGTGGGCAGCTCTCCTAACAATATAAATCTCCCCCTTGTTAGAGGGTCATCTGCCGAGCCCTCAGCAGGGTGCATTGCATCCCGCACGAATGCTCATAACTTTCTCAGGTGGATATTCTCATGATAGCTACTGGGCAGTTCCAGTCACTTGAGACCGATGAAACAGAGCAGCCCACAGAGGCACAGAGGTTGGAAACATTTGCAGATTTATTTTTATTTTTTACAGAAGTCTACCATGCATTCCCTCATTATGAGAAGTGTCACTTTTCTCTGAAACTGCTGTTGATGCACTAGCCCTAAGGCATTTGAAAGAAAACATTCTTTCATACCTGGCGTTGCCATGAAAAGAACTTTGCTATGAAAAGGCAAAGGATGTTAATGACATTTGTCTGGATTCTCACCATTGCTCATTTTATTTGTGTTTTAAGTTGGGTCTGCTCGGTTTCTCTATTACTTTTATTTATTATTTCAACACCACTTTCTGGTCTCAGCTAGGAATGTACCCTTCACAGCTCTGGACACTGCACAAACACAGTGGAGGAAATTCTGAATTCCTTGAGGTCACTGACAAGCTTGACGTTAATGTTCGTAAGGCCCATGATCTGAACCACAGTCTTCGTGCAGTGGAACGGTAAACAATTGTGCTGTGCTTAATTCCAGCCGTGTCAACGGCAAACACATTTTTCATTGAGTGTTGAACTCAATAAAAAAAAGGAAAGGTGTGATGCAGAAAGGGAAATGTTGAATAGAAACTAGGAAACCGCTTTGATTTGATTGTCTTGATACTTTGGTAGATTTACTTCCTTCAGAAGCTGGTGTTAATGACAGGAGACTGGGACAATGTTGAGTGTCAAGCTTGGCTGTGCCACATACCGTATCAGCTTGACCAAGTTTTACATTTATTGAACAGCAATAAATTACTTGCTTCACAGTGGGGCTGCGAGTTTGTAATTGCAGGGTCATTTATGCTCCTACACAGACATAAGCTGTCTGCTTGTTCACATATATCCCCAGTGTAAGGCTGCTGCTTTATGTTTGGCTGACAAATGGGTCCGGTCTAAAAATGTTTTTGTTGGCATTCACCTCTTCAGTGTACAGCAGAGACAGTGCTGCTGAGTGCTCTTCTTTAATCTCTTAAGTAAAATATGTGTTTTCTCTTTGAAGGTCTTTCTAGGTTACATATAAAGGATAGGTTCGTTTAACTGTAGTGTAAATTACTGTTGTCCAGATTTAGACTTTCAAGAACTGAGTCTGGGAATAGTCTGTGGTTTCTCAACGTTGTTGAGCCGCAGAGGGAGCAAGCTTGCATCATGCCTGATGACCACAGCCAGAACTAGTTGAGTGGTTTCTTTGATATAATTAGAGCTTGCTTTTAGTTTTAATCACTTGCTATTTTTACAGGTCCAGGAGAGGAACTGATTTACAAGTCCTCTCCAACTTCTCATAAGGTTCAGGAAGGCCATGAACGCACAGAAGGTGGGGCTGTTAAAAAAGGCAAGATGAGGGTATCAGCATGTGCATTTTAAAAACACATCTATACATTTCCCATCCAAAATTTTATTTGTTGTTCTCTGTAAAAGCTGAATAGCTCTTAGCTGCCTACTGAATGACTCTAGCATCCTTGAACATAAAATTCTTATGCATAAGTAATTTCAGAAGGTGTTTTCTTACGGTGCTCGTGAATCTTTTTAATTATCCCCTTTCTACCGACCCCATCTGAAAATCAGGTGGTTGCAAATACTTGGGTCTGTGAGTCAGGAAACACCAGGCCTGCTTTGCCACAGACACACTCATGAGTTTGGTTTTTCCAGCATGCTCAAGCTCAGAGAACAGGTCACCACCACTGCCTCCCACAGCACTGTGGCTCGCTAGAGGCCGGGTCAACCATCCAGCTCTCCAGATGGTTGGGGTGGCTTTGAGTAGGTGAAGGGACTCATTACTGCTGTGTTCCAGTGGCACAACAGGGAGAATCAGGCTCCTTCTCTGCCGTGACTCCTCACAAAGGTTAAGGGGCAGCCCAGAGCCCTCCTCCAGCTCTATGTCCTCCTCCCACTGATGGCAGCACTGGACAAGGGCATTCACCAGCTAGCACCACAAAAAGTCATCAGGAGTCAAGCACAGTTTGTGGATTTTCTATAAAAAACTAATTACAGACTTTTTTTTTGCTGAGTGCCAAATCCATTTTCCTCTCTTCTGGGAGCCATTCAACATGTTCTGAGGTAGAGCAAAACTGCTACAGTTTAATGCAGTATTTTATGCATCTTCCCTGCACTCTAACACCTGACTTTTGCTAATAGCCCAGCATGGATTTTCTTTTTCTTTCTAAATTACTTTAATAGGCCTGAAATGCCCCATAACTAGGCATTTCCCTCTAGAGGTTCATTCCTCCTTCCCCAGGAAGAAGCTGGTATTTCCAGGAGCAGTTGTCTGTACAAGTTTGTCACCCGTAATGGTCATGGGCTTGAGGTGGAGTCAGGCCAGGTGACATCCCCGCTGCACCATCATGCCCACATAAACCAAGGGGATGAAGGTGGGTTAGTATCACCCTCACTGCACCATCCCTGGGGGGCACCATCTCCCACACCCTCACCTCACCAGGTGGGAAGAAGAACCCCGTGGGACATCGCACAGTCTTGACCCAATGTTGCGTTGGCTCCAAGCAAACATCCCTCTTAAGTCAGTGCTGGGTGCTGAGGGCTGCTCTGTGAATATGGTCTGAGTAGAAGGTCTGCACGGTTTGTACCATGAGTACACTGGGATGAGGACACTCTTGCTCCTTGCCAGAGTAAATGCTCTTTCAAACACGATCTCCTGTGAGAAAGGGATGTCATAATTTAACCCTGAGCCTGGGGACCCAGGCTGCAGTTGCACTATCTAAAGGCCTTCATCTGGGAAGCACTATTAAAGAAAAAACCCGGGCAGATGGTAAGCCTTTCAGATTTAGCATCTCTGTTTATATTCCTTTCACAGAACCGTAGGACTTTATTAGTACAAGTCCTTGGGCATAAACTAGAGCAAACCATGCCTGGAAATGAAAAACAACCCTACCTGAAATGAAAACCCTGTCCAAGAAACAAACCCACAGAGAAACAAACTCAGAATTGAGGTTGTCACAGTGGTTTTCATTCAGCCTTTTTTCACTGACCCATTTCCCCATCCATGATGTTCTGACTATGGGTACATTTAATGAAAAAAGAAAGAAAACATAAACTTCAGCAGAATATTAGAAGAAATGCTTCTCAATAGAGAGGTGCACTAGGGTTATAAAACATTTTCCTCCCCAAAAGCAAATGAGCTTTAAAAGCAAGACTAGGCAGTGTGCTGAGTGTAGCACACAAGAGGAGGGTCTCTGGGTGAAAACACCTTTACTAGCTCACACCTCTGATGGGGGAAGATTTTCAAAGCCACCCGCGTGTAGTTTCAAAAATAGTCATGTCCATGGCACTGCAGAGAACACCCTCAACTGCCCACAGCAGACTTTGGGATGCACCATTGTCCTCTGCTGTGCAGAGAAGCTGTGCAAGTTCTGCCAGTAACCCTTCGTCCCTATGGCACCTCTCTATGCCATTGGGAGAGCAGCAGGATTACTTTAGGGGCTGACAGTTTTGGTACGCAGCTCTTAACAGTATCAGAAATTCCCAATGTGTCAAATCAAAAGCTTTTTGAAATCAGGAGGAATTTTTCCATTGACTTCACTGGGTTTTGGGTCAGGCTATATGTGAGTTTTGGATCTGTGTATGAGTTCTTTTGTTTTGACATTGCCTGAGAGAAAGGGGAATTAGTTTCTTGATAGAACAGCACCAGATTGCAGCTCTGCATCTTGGTTGTTTTAGTTTTGTTTTTGGTTGTTTGGTTTTTGTTGTTTTGTTGTTTTTTTTTTAATTCAGAACAACTCTGCTTTTATTAGGTTTGTGTTATCTCTTACTTTACTACAATTTTTTGCATTTCATAAATATTAATTCCCCAGACAGTCTCTTTTGTTTAGTAGTTTTTATCTATCACAGGCTTTTCTGTTTTCCTTTCCTCTCTTGCCAGAGAGATGTCATCCTCTGCCATCAAAAGCAAGAGCTTCTCAAAGGAAGCTCTTCACCCCAGAGATTCAGGAGCAATATTTTCACTATGTATCATTTTTGTTTTCTTCTCTGTGTTCCTTCCCCTTCATTTTCTAATGCTAGAGCTGGACTCTAATTTCGCTTGCTCCCTTGGAGGAGACCATAAAGATTTAAAAATATGTTCACCAGCTTTTCTCTCCTGTCATCCATGGACAGACATTTTAGACCAGTCATTCCTCTTTGTACCAATGTCAAGGTAGCAAATTGCTTTACCAGCTGCCATTGAATCCATCCCAGAGGACAATTCCCAGGCAGCTTGTGGTTTTGTAACTGTTTTTTTTTTCTCAAACTACTTGCTTTCCTTTATGCTTTCCCTTTCGCCTTTGCTACTGTGTTTCTAGTTGCCTTTAATGCAGATGCATAAGATGTGGTAGGCTGAAGAAAGCAGGCAGAATTCTAGGTCTTCATTAAAGTGTACCCACTAACCAACTTCCTAATGCTACTTCTCCAAGTGGGACTGGTTTGGTTTAATATTGTACACCTATTCCAGATAAACTGCGTGCTTCTCATGTCCCTGGTTCTTGCAGTGAGCCCAGTACTTTTCCAGAAAAAAAATCAAATGCTGCCTTTTACTTCTCACAAGGACCTTTATAGATCCGTGACCTTTATGGTTTTCTTTCCATAGCATACAGGTTGATTTTCAGGGGTCTGGCAAACTTGTATTATCAAATTAAGAAAACAGCAACACATGAAACCCTCCTTTTTTGTACTTGACATGTTTTTTATTTTTTTTTAATCCTGGTACAACATATCGGAGTGCTGAATTTTAATGACTTTCCATTAGATCCCAGTGGTATGTAAGATAAATGGAAAACTCTGTGTTGCTGCAGTACATGCTATTCATTTTCATAACAGGCAGTGCCAAATGGCTGTTATTAATTTCTCAGGGACACCAACATGATTTGGAAGTAACACCAAGGGTGAATCTCACAAGTGTTGCTCAGGAAAGAAGTAACAAAGAGGAAAAGGTGTAAGTCTAAACTAAATGCTTTGAATATCTGTAATCTGCTGATTCCAGCATTCTTTACTGACACAGTTTCTCAACCTGCATTTTGAGACTCTAGTTTAAAACATTTACTTAACCTTTATACAACTGGGAGGACTAGAAACTTCATGGAGGGCAAATATATAAAGAGATACTTTGTTCTGGAATTCTTCTAGAGAAGTATTAGGAACCAGGGCTGAAAAGTAAACCAAATCCCCCATTTTATGAATCACAGAAAATGAAAAGTCCTGGTGGCATTGCATGGCCTTAAACCTGCCCGAGTGGCATGTGCACTGGGAAGAGGTGTTGGGAGAGGACAAGGTTCAGCCTGTGATGATGGCAGAGAAATGCAGCAACACTGGGCCAGTTCTTTGTGGCTCCCTTCTCACATCTGGAAGGCAGGATTGATGCATAATGCTTTGTTTGAAGTTTGCAGATGGAAAAAGACCAGATAAGTACTGAGTGTTATTTTTATCTCAGACCTCAGTCTGCAATAGTAGCTCCAGATGCAGCTTCAAGAAGAATTATCCATCCTGCCAGCACCTGCAGATCCCTCTGCAGTTTATCTGAGGTTTGTTTGGGAACTAGCATTTATTCCCATTGAACATCTGTTGCCTTCAGTCAGTAACGAGGTAGGTCATAGCTAAAATATGCTCATATTTTAGTGAACTCAGGACTGCTCCCGTACCTCGCTGTAGGGACCTGCAAGATCTCATAGTACTGCCAAGAAGCTGTTGTTTTAAGATACAGTTGAGATTCTAAGATGTACTGATCTCAGTTGATTTACAAAACCTAGGTGGGCAGGGGAGTCTGAGAGGGGCCCAATCCTGTCTGCACTATTGGAGTGCATGAAGAGGGAACAAAAGACAGTATTAGGTTGATGTGTAGGCTCCCCATAGCCTGCCTGGCTGTTCAGCACTTCAGTTTTTCTCAGGTAATCTTGGCAAGTGTTTTCTCCTCCTAGAAACGGTATAAGCAAACCTGCAGTTTATCTCTGCTCAGGTGGTCCTTCTCTCTCTGGAGCTGCAGAGGGGAGAACGTGAATCATTAAAGGCAAAACAGGAGCAGATGTTCTGCATCAGGTTTGAACTAATAGTGTATGCTAACTGCTTTATCTCAGTCTCCTAAGTACTATGTGTGTTTTGGAGCAGCCTCTTACTCATCCTGTTTAACATTCATGTCTTCCTTTGAAAATGTTTGTATCTCCCCTCTCTGTTCCCAGCCCACCATGGGTTTGAAAGTTCAACTTGAGCTCCAGTTCTATTGAGTGCAGCTTGCAAAAGGGATACTTGAAGGGGTTAAATGAAGAGCAGCTGATGAGAGTGAGGAAAGAACACTGAGGAGCACAAGTGAAAAAGAAGTTCAGACAGATTGAAGAGCTTAGGCTAACCTTAAAATAACTGGGATTTCCTTGGACCCTAATTCCCACTAACCTGGGACTGAGAACACAGTGGTGTTAATAAGGTGGGTTAGGGGGTCTTGACCACTTCTGAAGAGCACTGGAGTGAGGGACTGAAGTTAAGGGCTGGAACTTGCATGTGGTGAGCAAGTAGAAGAGATCACCTAGGAGGACAGTAGAAGTTGGATGAAATTACAGTTTGTTCCTGGAAGCAGTGAATCCCACATACTTCTTTCCCCTGTGGCAGAGCTTATTTTTAAACAAAGTCAGATATAAAGTTAGGTCATGGAACAGGAAGAGAAGGTCTCTAAAAACTGTAGGAGAAATTGGGAAGAGGCTTTATGAGATTTACCTGCTCATGCTAGGTGGGATACACAGCAGTTGGAAGATACACATGGGGACGGATTACAGGAATGGATACAGGGTTTCAGGCACCTGATCACAAGTGTCGTCCTTATAAATGGGCCTTTGCGTGGTGACCTTCTCCAGCTAGTATTAACCTCCAGGAGGGATTTAGAAACAACAGGATAAGCAGCCTTTCATGAAATCAGTTTTGTATTTGAAATGCAAATCTAAACGAGTTGAGAGCAGTTGGATGCCGTTGTTAATCTCTAGGTCAGCTGTGCTGACGCATCTCATAAAAGGCAGGATACATTCAAAGAACAAAATCCACTGTTAATTATCGGCATATTTATGGGAGGCATTCGTGTCATGGAAGCCTCGCCATGGGGTGAAGGGCACAGGAAAGATTGGCAGCTCTCCCTGCCTTGCAAAGACAGGTCCTGTACCAGGCAATGCTGCAGTTTGGAGGTAGAACCATTATCCCTTCATTCATGGATCCAGTGGGTGGAATTTACTGCATAGAGAATCTAAAATGACAGCTTTCTTAGCTGGAAACTGTAATTTAGGTTTAATTCTTCTGTCAGGAATATCATCTCTTCCTGCACTATGTAACTTAACACTTTTTGCTGCTCCTAAATTCACGTCACCTGGCAGGTCTTGAGAAGGACAACCTCTGTTCTAAGCCAGAACAGCATCAACTCCAGTGTTTATCGGGAGCCATCAGGTGTCTCTGATGTCTTAACTGAAATCACCAGAGAGGTGACAGTGGTTCCAGGTACTGACTGGCTGTGGGCACCATGGATGCTTCGGAGACCACCCTGCTAAGCAAGATCAGCAGCGGTGCATGCTTTCCCTCCACTGTGCTACTGAATTTTTTCAGTCCCACCTACTCACCCATGAGAATGTCTTTCAGTGCTTCAGTGCTACCTGGAGGCACCCATGCACCCTGATCTGTGACCCACATAATCCCGTGTAATGCCTGTGTGCTTACCACCGGGATATGGGCAGGGATGTATATGCATGCATATGTATATAGGGACATGTATGTATTCCTGCACAGTTCACTGGCATTATTTTTTAATCCAAGAGAAAATAACTGCTTATGAAAATCAAAAGCCCTGAGAACAGTAGCAGGCTGGTATTGATAGGCTCAGAGAAGCCAGTGGTAGCTGGAGGTATTGGTGGCTTCAGTTCCCCTGTAAGTACATTTCCAAGGCTGCCATATGAAAAAGCAGAGCCTGGCAGTTTATACCCCCTGTGCTATGTTTTACCTGTGCTGCCTGTGCGAGCAGCTTCAGGCAGAGCTCACCTCTCTGCCACGCGAGGAGCCCTGGGGGAGGTGGAACAGCCCTGGCCCTGTGTGTGGGACAGAGACGTCCTGTTCCCCGCTGCCCGGGACGGGGCACGTTTCCATCGAGCGCACGCTCTTGGCTCCCGTCACCAGCACAGCTGAATGCCTCGACTCACTCCTGGCTGTCAGACCATGTCCCTTTGGGCCAGAGGGCTGTGGGTTGGCACTTCTCTGCCACTCGCCTTGCCCTGCTGTGCGGGGAGAGGTGATATCTTTCCAGTCTTTCCATGCCCTCCGCACTCACACTGTGAGCTCCTGCCTTGTGCTGCAGTCAGCTCGGGGACAGCGAGGACCTGCCTTGGGGCGTTGGCACGCAGAGCAAGAGCTGGCTGAAAACTCGGTCCTGGAGCTCCTTTTTCTTCTGATCTTTGCTGGCATGCTCAAGCTGCAGGTGGGACAAGGCGGATGACAAGGATAGGAAAGCAGCGCAGAGGGAGCCAGCTCTTTCAGCAGATAGAGAGGGAACTGATGAGAGGCTGGCACATGTTCAGCATCCATGAAAGGAGCAGAGTGCAGAGCTTGGCTGCAGCCGGAGAAGAATCCCAAAAGCAAGAGCTCCGACTGACCTTTTCTGCTGATTTTCTTTGGGAAGTTTAAAAAAGAATAAGCATTAAAAAAAAGGGAAAAAAAAATATTATGTGCAGTTTCTTTCAGGGTTTAGTTGAGGGAGTAGCCAAAAAATAGCTGCCATTTAAAGAAATACTAAGAATTTGTTCTTCCATTGTAAGTTAACATTTAGTATGCAGTCCCTAAATGGATCTGTTATTAGATGAGACAGAGAACCTTTAGAAATCACAGTAAACACAGCTGTAGAGATAATTAAAATTAACAAGGAATCGTGCTAATAATTGTACCTTCTAGTTGTCTTAAATCAGTGATGGAAGTTACTTTCAACACTGACCTCATGCTCCAGCATAAGAAAGCTTAATGTGGCAATTCTTAAAAGTACAACCAAGACACTTTTAGGTTTGTCAGGATTTAAAGAAGATTACCTAGGCACGTTTTCTGTCTTTTATTGCTGTGCTGAGGTCTCTCCTGCTGCAATTTAGAGGGACTCAGGGAGACGGGAACTTTCCAGTGAGGGCCTGGTGGTTGGATCCTCATGGTGTTGGATGTCGTTGTGTGTGTAGAGCTGGCACAGTGGATGGAGCATGCTGGCATTTGGGAAGAGGTGTTGGTGGCCAACAGAGAAGGCAGCTTTATGCAGATGCTCTTTGCTTCCCAGAGAAGCCTGTGGTGGAGTCATTTGTGGTCAGCTACTGGCAGTGAGTTTCTTTTGGTGCACAAAGAATGAAACATCTGCTTTTATAATAAAATCCAAAAATATTGAAAAAACCAAACAAATCCCTCTCCTGTGCCATGGTGCATCTTCAGTCTTTTCCTTTAATCCCTCTTTGGCCTAATCCTGAGAGAGTTAAGGTTGGACTAAATGACTGCTGCTGTCTTGTTTGGACCTGAGGGTTGAAATCACTGGCATTTATCGCAAAGTAGAAGAAATCAGACCTAGGAAGCTCTTGATGAAACAGACTTTCTACTTTTAACCCAGAATCTTATTTCTGTACTACTTCATTCCACAGCAGGAAGGTTTCCTGGGAAAGCCTGTTGTAATTAAGATTATAAATGGATGCTAGCATTTTAATAGGAAAGGCCTTTTGTCTTTTCAAGCAGGGGGTCATCTAATTCTTTTTGTACAGCAGCAGAAAGGTGAAAAGTTTCCGGTTAGCTGTAATTAAGGCTGCAGAGAATGAGCAACCCTGGTTAGTCACCTTCTGCGAACAGGAGTAAGCAGCATGGACAAATGTGCCAGGAAAAGTTACCTTGGAACAGCAAATTTTAATCTGAGAAAAATACAACTTCACTAAGGGGAGGTAAAAGAAATTCTATGTTAACGTGTTTAGTTGAGAAGAAATCCATTATCCGGAGGATTCCAACATCTTACTTTAAAAAAAACAGTGTGGCATTGCTTCTTGGGGGCCTGAGCCTGTACCCCTTGTTCGTGGGAGGGAGGAAAAGTTAGAAGGGGACAACCTGCAGCATCCCACACAGAACACCTGCCCCAGTCATGGAGGACAGGGGCTCACTACAGCTAAACATGAAATTATAGGGTTCCCCTCTCCTGCAGTGGGTTGCTGAATGAATGCCCATGAATTATAGGTAAAGAAAACAGCTATGTAGCATCTATCTTCTGTTTTTCCTGTTTGGGTTTCAAAATCTTTGGAGCAATATTGGTGTGTTGCATGCTGAGTTAAAAATTGGAAATGCATTACCCTGATTTAGCATGGGACTGAGTAAATTGTATTCAGTTAAAATAACAGATAGCCTGCTGAGAAGAAAATAAGTATTTCTACTTGACTGTGCGACACCTAAGCTGCAACCCAGAGGTACAGGAGGAGGATTTGTGTTACCAAGAAATCCATTTTAACATCAGCTGCTAGATCAGAGCTGCCAGGGTAAACAGGGTGGCAGTTCCAGACATTCAGGCCTTCTGTATCTCCTCCACCATGTCCTGTGCAGGGTCTGTCGCGCTGGTTTCTGAGCTCCTGCCTGGTCTCTGCCCACCCTGTAGTTTGATGTTGGTGCTTTTTGCTGAAGGAGGTTTCATTCAGAGCACTAACTGGCCTCTCTGCCTGTGTGGCTCTGCAGCACTTGCTGAAAGCCTTGCTCCTGCAATGTGTACAATATCTAGGTTTGTAACAGTGAGCTTAGCTTCCAGAAGCATTGTTCCAGGTTTGTGAAGCTTGAAGGACCCACAAGGAGACACCTGATCACATAGTAGGATCATATGGGTTCTCTGGACACCTTCTTGGGCAGGAGGTGGTTCCCAGTGCTGTAGATGCCTCAGTGTTTCAGCACAGATG
Source organism: Chloroceryle aenea (assembly GCA_013399075.1). NCBI lineage: Eukaryota > Metazoa > Chordata > Aves > Coraciiformes > Cerylidae > Chloroceryle > Chloroceryle aenea. Next base: position 234,561 of record VWZY01011418.1, on the reverse strand, counting down.
TGTCTCATCCTTTCTGTTGGGATTTTTCCTGCATCTAAACTGAGTCTCTCTTGTTTGCTTTATTACCACTTGTCCTAACTACAGGGAGTCCAGACAGAAAATTATTCTCTTCCTTCTTGCGGAATTTCTTATGTGTTTTTGTATTTATGTATCTACATCATCCGGTTTCCCCGCTCCACCCAGTTTATCTCACCCCTACTACCACAACTGCTTGCAACAGATAAATAAATGTCAGTTTTTCCATTGTCTCTTGGATGTCAGCTACATTAAAATGCACGTTCTCATTCTGTTTTTTAAAGGCTACTCCCAGCTCCACCCTGGCTGACTTCATGCATCCCCAGCCCAGTGCTCCTCCTGGTGCACCATTTGCAGATGTACATGGCATGCCTTTTCCTAATATCTTCTCAAGCCTCTCCTTACAAACAGCATCTACAGCTCCCACAGTAGAGGTGTGATGCCAGACTGCAGCAGCTACAGGTCGCTCCCTTGGCTTTGAGTTTCCCAATGCATGTGCTTGTTTCCAAGCCTCAGTTGTCCCAGTTTATGATTCATCTATGCCTTGGTTGCAACCTGGGAGTTGTGAGATAAACACTGCAAGTCTCTTTGACCCTATCTACAATCCCTGGTGACTTGGAGACAGTTCTGCAAGCCCAAACCTTTCTCAAGCAGCTGCAGCCAGCAGTAGCATATCCTCAGGAAGGGGCTTTCCTAGGCAAGGCCAGGAGCAATCAGCTCCCTGTCAGCCAAGAAGATCAGGTGCAGCCTTTGGAACACTCAGATGTGGCGTGCTGTTGTGTCCCACACCAGGTCCCCAGTCCCTGTCCCCCACTTTCGTGAGAGCAAGCTCACTCCTTGCTACTGTACATCCATCAATCAACCATTAGCGTAATTAAGTCAACTGAAGGGATGATAGGCAGGGGCTCCTAAGGGCTACTTGACGCAGCTTTGAGTGGCCAGCGATTGCAGCGTCGAGGTGAAATATCCATGCCTGGGGAGCAGGAAGGGTTAGAAAGACTGTGGTTGTGTCCCTGCGTGTTGCAGGTTACACGCACAGGTCCAGAGAGCGTGAGTTCAGCTCCAGTCGTCTCATACCTGCACATCTGTGTGCATGTGTTGGAGGGCCAGAAAACTTTCCTTTTAAGATTAAATTCATAGAATAGCGAGACCTTTCAGCTTTTTAATACACACAGTGATTCATGGCTGCACTTAAAGAATGAGCCAGGAGTGGACAAATTCATCACACACCATCCTTTACTGTCAAAGCAGCAGCGAGGCGCTTCGGCCACAGCGCAGGGCGGTCAGCCTGCCAGCAACAGAGCTGCCACTGCAGGAAGGCTGTGCATCTCCATCACCTTCACCCCACCGTGGCAGCTGAAGAACTGCCCTGGGGTTTCATCTGCTGCTTTTTCCTGTGATAAAATAGAAAATAAAAAAAGATTGGCCATCTGCCAAATTCCCCTTCTCCTCCTCCCTTCTGACAGACAGCGTTGGTTGCTGGAAAGACAATGCAGAGTGCTTTTTGTACATGCAACATGGGGCTCCAGACTTGTCTTCTATAAATTAAATCACAAGAAATCCACCAACATGAAGATTTTTTGGTTTAGTTATTCCCAACACAGGGCTCATCCGTCCTTCCTGATGATTTCTTACCTTTTAGGTGTCTTGCACTTAAACTCAGTTGCTTCGCTTTTGCCTTCCCTGTGTTTGTAAGATTCCTCCAGAGCTTCAGAACAGCAGCGTGCCTGGCAGCACGTCCTTCACCCCCTGCATGGCCAGGCCAGAGGTCTTTCTGCCTGGTCTGCCTAACTTTTCTATCTCCTTGTTCAGAGGAGACATTTTACAGGATGTATACATTCATCTCACTAGCCTCAAACCCTCCGTATTATATGAGTCCTGGCACCAAATTGTTTCAGGCAGGTAGAATGGGAATGGACAGGCTTCCAAAGGTGTTTGGGATTATTCAGGAGAAGGTGGCATTTAGAAGGATGCTCGCTCTTTTCCTCCTGAATTGATACCTTATTGTGTGACGGAGGCTTAGGCTGATTTAAAGTCTGGTTTTAACATACAGCTGGTGTCACTTGGTGTCAGTCTGTGATTTTTCAAGGACATTTTTTCATCATTTAGGCTTACTGTGGTACTTTACTTTCTCTCCAGAACAAAAGGCCAATACTTATGACTTAGTTGTGAAGTTTTCCCAGGAAAGCATCGGCGTCTGTGGCTGCATTTGATTACTGATGGATTTTGACTGGTTTAGTGTTGTTTCTTCTCTAGCACCCAAATCATGTACCTGGACACAGAGGAGTGGACACCAAAGTTGATGTGGGTTTGGGGTGTGTCATTGTTCAAATAATTGTAGCCTCTGGATCCAAAGTAATGCAACTACTGAGTTATTTCACCTTTCCTTCTGCTTGCACGCACATGGACAAAGCTGGGTACGTGCATAGGAAGGCAGAGGGAATGTGTGAAGCAGTTTAGGATTTTTGACAGTACAGTGCTAGCAGCTACTGTGTATGACTGGTTTCCTCTCAATAGCTTTGATCCTTCTTCTCAGAGCCCCAGTGCATTCCATACAGTGGGAACTGAAAACGGTGTGGTTATATTGGGTTGCAGTACAGAGAACTGGAAAATATGCAAAACTGAGAAATTGGGCCTTATCTTCTCTGTGGGTCAATAAGTTCAATGCATGAAATGAAGAAAAGAAAGCAGCTTTGTAATATTCCAAGAGCTTCCTTCAGAGGATATAATTTGTCTCTAAAATCTTCTCACTTTGTAAAAAGGCTCCTAACTTAATATTAGTTTTATTATCTTCTCTTATCCAGCTGCTCTGTAGAGACATTTTCATAGCAAATTTGTATTCCAGTTTATCTGTCCATAAACTGTGAGAGAAGATGTGAAGCATTTCCATCTCTAGTACACGTGATGTGCTTTCTGGTCTGTCTTATTGGACGATGAATAAATACTGAGATTTTGCTGGGGTTCTCATTTGAGTGATGGAATTTTTTGTGAAGTTAAATCGAGGATTATATGCTATGAAATGTGCAATCAGTGAAAGTAGGAAATGTTGCAAGGCTATTACTTTAAAAAAAATATTGCAGTCCAGGTCGGTTTAATAAAATCCCTTTATCTAAAATATAATTGTTCTTTTAGATTCAGTGTTTTGATTCACATAGCTATAACTGTCTGACTGGCATCTGTAGAAATCTGCAAAGAGTAATCATTATTTGTGATTATTTGAGAAATGTTTATGCTTGGACTGTCAAGTATGAAAAATTGCTAGTTCCCCTTTTACTGTGTAATGATGAAAGTCTTTAAGAAAGCTAGCTAGAAATTGGTGTATAGAATATATATATACACCAAGTAGGGTAGTTATGGATGCAGATTGTAAAAGCCAAGTATTAAAATAGTCTAAAATATGCTTGTGACTTCAAGGCTGTCTGTCAAGGTTGCAAAATCTTAGCATTTGGAATGTTGGAAGCATTCTTGCATGTAACCTCATGCTCAAAAAACAAAACCCTCAAGCATTTAGGAAAACAAATAATACTGAGAAATGTTTTATATACTGAATAGCAAACACCTCCTAGAACTTGGATGATGTGGTTGATGGACCAGGGGAAGGAGATCTGATAAACCTGAGAGATTTTAGTCAACTGAAATACTGGTCTCTCTCGGTGTCGTGTAACTAGGACCATTAGTGCCACCTATAGTTACTCTATCTGACACTTTTCACTTTAAGACCTTGTTTTCAATGGATTATGAGCCTGATGCACACACCTTCTAAACAAATACCATTATAAAGAATCCGGTGGAGATGAGCTCTGGTTTATGCTCAGCTTAACAGTGCTACTGGATAGATAGAGCTGGGTGTTCAGCAGTGGTGCAGCTGATTGGACACTGGAATGGGTTGCCCAGAGATGTTGTGGACGCCTCATCCCTGGAAGTGTTTAAGACCAGACCATGGCCAAATGCTGTGTCAGCACTCCCAGCACAGTTTGGTTGTGAGCCTGGTTACAGTAATGTGCAAAACTAGCAGCAGCTGCAGGCAATGCTATAGAAATAAACAAAACCCTGCCATATAAGTGCGGGAGATACTTTTTTTCACACTAATTTTTCATAGTGAGACACAGCTTGATTACCGATGGTTTTGAGTGATGCTTAAGTATTTCTATCCTTCTGTTAAAAAAATGCTTTCAGTGCAGGTACCTGTGAATTGGATTGATCTCTGCTCTTGGTTTGCAGTACACTGCTATATTCGGAAGAAAAACACTAATTAAAAATGTCCTGTGTTTAAACCTGAAACTTGCAGCTTGGCTGTGAAGCTTGGAAAGGCCCTCAAAGCTTATTTTATCCTGCTGTGCCTAAGTAACCAGAAGAAAATACCTCCCATCTCATTACTGTGGTTTGCCTTGAATAACCTTTGCATGTCCTGTGTTGTTGGTTGTTGCTTGATCAGGATCTATATTTCTGGTCAGCATATTCTGTAGTGCACTGCAGTCAACTCCCCCCACTCGCCCCTCCACTGTACAGAAGACATCCACATGAGCAGAGTGTGTTGGACTTAGCTTTCCTCCCTCATTGTTAGTTTGGGACTGATGGAGATGAGAAACCTCAGAGTGTCCCCAGACTACTGTAGTTTGTTTTTTTTTCTTTTAAATACCTCTGAGCCTGGGAGTCTCCTGCTGCTCCTGTTGCCTCCCTGTTCATCTTGGTTGCTGCATCAGAAAAGGAAGAAAACCTTTGATCTTGACATGCACTTCTTCTCTGTCCCCCTTTTACAACTTCTGGAGGAAAAAATCCCTGGGTTCAAGTGCATCTATGGTGTTGTCAATCCTTTCAGGAAAGAGTAGATGCTTTTATGGGATGTGTCCCCAAAACCTTTAATGCCCAGCTGAAGTTCAAGCTGACCTGTCAGAGGACAGACCTGAGCACTGGCTTTATCACTATCCCCGTACTGCTCAGGGTAACCTGCACTTGTTTAAAAGTGTCCTTCCACAAAGTGGGGTGGATTTAGGCTATGACTGATGGGGGCTTCTTGAACTGAGGGGTCAGCAGGGACCTCTGGTAGTGACCACTGGTGCAGCATTCAGTGTCCAGGCAGCAGCTCTGCTCTCACAACTCTGCTGTAGCCACATCTGTAACAGCTTTGAGGGAAGACAGTCCATGGCCCTCATTGTTTGATGTGCCCTTCACATCCATAGGTTTAAAGATATCTACCCCTTGGGTCTTATCTCTCTGGCTGCTTAAATCTGTAGGGTGCTTTTTCCTCATTAGTTGTGACCACATTTTCACTGGCCAAGTAGACCTCTAGTTGAAATGAATGTAGTTCCAGTCCCACGTAACCTTACTCTTTTCCCAGTTCCCCTTACCAGCTTCAGGAGTGAAATTAGTAAGTGGCTTAAAAGCCTTGCCCATAACTTAAAATGAGGAGGAACCATATCAGCATCAGATAACTCAGTATTACTACATAATTTCAAAATATCAAAATGAAAAATGCTATTAATGATTACCTTGCATGATGCTGTAGGCTCTGGGGCTTGCAGCTTACAAGGAAGAGTTTGGTGGTTCTGCAGCAGCTCTGTTGAAGGCTCTCCAGTGCCTTACCTGACTTGTCACTAGGGCAGGGTGACTCACTCCTTCAGTGAGAAGGCTGTCACCAGTAAACCTCAAGGAGAGTCAGCAGAATGTTTTGCTTCTCTGGGGGAAGCAGGTAGATCAGCTCCTCCAGAGTACATTGGATGTGTTAGTCAGCTGTGGAAGAAAATGGGGTTTGATACAGTGAGCAGCATTCTGGGACAGTCACTAAATTGTCCTTTTTTTCATTAAGCTGAAGTCAGTAGGAAAAAGGAAAAAAAAAAGAAAAGGAAGTAGAGTTTTCAAAACCATATTTCCTACACAGTCCTTTGTCCATCAGCCATACCAAATCGTACTGTAATTTATGAGAACAGGGCAATACCCTGTTAGTATTCCATTGTTCTGTGTGCCACCAGACAGCCCAGAGCACACGCAGGGCTGACGCCGGGGTGTCAGTGTATACTTAGTGAATGCAGCTGACCAAACTCCTGTCAACCCTTCCATGTTAAAAAAGTGGGAGACAAGTACCGCCTCAAAGTGCACAAGTATCATCTTTAAAGTGAATTTAATGTAGTTCAGTCTCATTTGCAATTGCAAATACTAAGGCTGCATTTTTCTCCGTACTCCAAATGCCTGAAAATCTCATTAATGTTAATGTATGGGGAAGAAGTGCTTAGCCTATTGATGCAGGAATGAAATCAGGAGCAAAGCACAGCTCTACAAAGATTCATCTGCAGATTAGGGGCTGAAGCAACCATTAAATTATCAAATCTGACCTTCTATCTAATACAAGTTATAGAATCTCATCCACTTAATTCTGTATGTATCCCAAGAATTGCATCAGAAAAGCAAATACAGTGCATTAATATATTGTAATGTAGCAATATATTCAGGCTTTTTTGGTTTTTTTTACTCTAAAACCAGAGGCAAACAACCATACTGTGCTATATGGTATTGATGAAAACCTGCAGGAGGAGAGATTTCAGCATTTTATCTGTCTGCAGAGGAGAATCTGCATGTCTGTGTGTTCACACAGGGTTTTGTTTAGTTCTTTGAAAATTATTCATTAGTAAATCTAACCAGTGTAGAGCTGACCATTAGTTCTGTTTCTCTCTAAGGACAACATAAATTGAAATAGGGATTTTATTTATTTAATTAATTTTTAACAGAAAAAGTAAGTTTCTTTAAAAATCTGTGTGGTCTTTGACAACTGTTTTCTAACATCTTATTCTGGAAACTCCCTGCCAGTCAGTTTTCTTAGGAAACACGAAGCACATTTCACATCTGGCTTCTGATCTCTTTGGCTATAACACAGAACTGCCCTTGAAGTGCACCTGGGAGGTATTCAGGGGGATACCACACACACAGAAAAGATGAGCCAACCTGTCTGAATGAGCTGCACTGGGCTATTGCATGTTTTAACCATTAGCTGACATTTTACTGAACAAAGGGGCTAAAGAGATGAGATGAAGAAAGTATCAAGGAATTTGGAGGAGAAGTGGTGGGTGGCACTGTGCAAAACACGGAGGTCCCAGGCTTGGCACATAAATGCTGTTCTAAAGAAAAAATCCTCCTGCCCCAGTTTGAGGTGCACCCACCTCTTGGTGTTGTCTGTCCCACGAGAACATTCCTCTGCAACCCTCCACAGCACAGAGGGAGGAAGAGTCTCTGCTGCTCACATGTTGCAAAAGCTTTTGCTGCCTCTTAGCAGGGTGAAACCTGGTTTCTTAGGGCTCTCCCGTAACAATACAATTTCTAATTCCTTTCCTCCCCAAGCTCAGAAATCCTACAACTGTTTTGCTCCCCTCTTTGGGTTTGGTCTGGAGTTTGCATTTGGGTCTTGTTCTTTGAGAGTGTTTTTGTAACTCTGAGTCATGTCTAACTACTGGTATTGAAAGCAGAGATTTCACATGTGACTGCAGGAACTGGAGGTTCGGTATGAACCCCCAAGCTGGTGCAAAACCATTTGCCAAGGGTATTGCACTGGTGAGGGGAAGATCTCTATAATCAAAGTCACCCCCATAGGTGGTGTATACGGTCTACATTGCCTCAACTGCTTCATTGCAGTCTCCTGTGATTCATGCTAACCTTACTAACTGATAAATACTTTTGAAAGATGTACGACAAGGAGTCTCAGACTTCCTTGCCTATCAGATAGAAAGGTCAATAATCACCTTAATAGTTGGCTTTGAGGCTGAAGTAATTATTGAGCATAAGGCTCTGTGAAATCCACAGGCAAGTGGTGTTAAGGAAATGGAAATAGGATTACCAAAACCTTCCCCCTGTTGCTTTGCTGCAATTTATTCAGACTGTGTGAAAACCATTTGTAGCAGTGAGGGTGGGCTGCACAGCAAAACACCGTGCCGTGCAGACACCTCACGTGGCTCTGAATAACCAAGCACAGGAGCCCTGTATTGGCATTGTCCTTTGCTTGGGCTAATATTTCCCATTTCCCAGAGGAGCTCATTACCTGCCTTACCAGAAGCTCTTGCTGCTGTCGCTGGACACAATCTAGGCAGGTGGTGGCTGGTGGCAAGAGCGGCCATGTCAGTGCAGCTGCCCCTGTGGGTCCTGTCTAAGACAGACTGAAACCTCACCAAAGCCTCCGTTAGTGGTAATAGTAGAAAGTTAGGGTGCTATTAACAAACCAGTAAAGGGCTATGGGTGAACATAGGGCCACACACTCTTTCCTTCTCTGCCATTATGGCTCTAGCAGAGAGGCAAATCAATCAACAATATTGTCCCTGCTCCTCAAGAAATCACATTTGAGTGGATGTTCCCCTTGTGGGGTGGCAGGAATCTCAATGCACTTCATTTCTTTTGCTAAGGTCATAGCCAAGAAACAAGCCATGATGATGAAATTCTCTAGCATAAAAAGACATCAGCAACAAGAGGACATACTGTTTTCATTTTGACAAATTTTCCAACTCTGGTGTCTTCCTACCCCATTTCAACAGCCAAAGGTCGGGCAGGGTCCAGCACTGCTGTAGCTGTGGGATGGGCTGCAGAGTGGAGGAGTGATCTGTTTTCCAGGACTATGAAAAGCAGTGGCTGCATCTCAGGATGAGGGCGTTGCAAATACACCTGCTTCCATGCTGCAGCAGCTCTTGTGCTCCTTTGTGTTTGCTTCAAGAGAAAGCCCTGGGCACTTTGTGAACAGTGTTTGAGCAGCACGTATCAAGAACTTTGGAGACAGAAAGAGTTTATCTTCTAGCATAGGAATAATTGTACTCACCCACCGAATGAACTGCTCTATACAGGCAGTAGTCTACTTTTCTATGAATTTGGATAATAAGCAAAAAGGTAGTAAAAGTTTCCCAGCCACTTGACTTACCGGTGCCTGTGCTTTCTTTGCAGTTGTCCAACACAGCAATTCTTCATCAGATTAGACGAGACCAAGTGACAGACACGTGCCGAGCAAATAGTGTCTCTAGTAGGAAGCGCCGCGTGCTGACACCCAATGATCTCAAACACCTCATCGTCGACGAAGATCATGAAATGATCTATTGCTATGTTCCCAAAGTGGCCTGCACAAACTGGAAGAGAGTCATGATGGTTTTGACGGGAAGAGGCAAGTACAGTGATCCAATGGAAATCCCAGCCAATGAAGCCCACGTGCCTTCAAACCTGAAGACCCTGAACCAGTACAGCATCCCAGAGATCAACCACCGCTTGAAAAACTATATGAAGTTCCTCTTTGTTCGCGAGCCTTTTGAGAGACTGGTGTCAGCCTACAGGAACAAGTTCACCCAGAAGTACAACACTTCCTTCCACAAGCGATACGGCACCAAAATTGTGAGGCGTCAGCGGAAAAACGCAACCCAGGAAGCTCTGCGCAAAGGCGATGATGTGAAATTTGAAGAGTTTGTGGCATATCTCATCGACCCGCTTACCCAAAGAGAAGAGCCCTTCAACGAGCACTGGCAGACTGTGTACTCCCTCTGCCACCCATGCCACATTCACTACGACCTTATAGGAAAATACGAAACGCTCGAAGAAGATTCGAATTACATTCTCCAGCTGGCAGGAGTAAGCAACTACCTGAAGTTCCCCACCTATGCAAAGTCTACGAGAACTACTGATGAAATGACCACAGAGTTCTTCCAGAACATCAGCTCCGAGCACCAAACACAGCTGTATGAAGTCTACAAACTTGATTTTTTAATGTTCAATTACTCAGTGCCAAGCTACCTGAAATTGGAATGAGGGATGGGGTTGGGGGGAGAGAGGGGAGAGAAAGCCTGTTTTATTTAAGATTTTTATTTGTCATAATAAATATGGAGAAGGGGTTATTTTGTAAATTAATATTTTCTTTTTTTGAATGATGCTGCGAGCAGCACAGTCAAAATTATTTAAATCAACTGTAAGAAAGGACAGCTCTCTTTGCAGGGTAACAGGATTGTGACGATCTAGCTGTAGAAATGAATAACACTGCTACACTGTTTGAAAAACATGTTAATTGTGTTCTGGTGAAATTCATTGATCTTGCATTCCTCCAGTTCTAATTAATGTTATTTATACTTATTTAAAATATGGTCTCTTGGTAGGTGTCATTTCAGCAGCAGAGATAAGATCTGGACAGAAGTTGTCTGGGTTTGTGCTTTCCTCAGTTGAGCTTGTCTTCAGGTAATACTCTTCCATTAGCTGTTGCTGCAGGTAAATATGGGAATGGTTCCTGATCCCACACTCTTTCACAAGAGTGGTAGAAATAATTTCTTCAGAAAGTGATAATTGCACTCAAGTATACTAAAAAATATAAACAAATCTGTCTTTCTAGCCATGAAAAGGAAAACTGATTTTGATAGATCGATCATACCTGAAAGAAATGTGAATGTGTTCCTTGGGAAGAAAAACAATGATCTTTTTATAAGTCTTTTCATGAGTTTATCAAGAATATGACCCATCCCATTGTCTCTTAATTTGAAGCCCGCCAGCCCAGATGAATACTGATTTGTGGATGGTCCAGCAGGAAGAATCAGCCAAATGGGACTTCAGAGATTTTTGAATGCCCAGTTGGCAGTGACTTACTTCATATCCAGGATGGGGTTGGCGGGAGCTCCGTCCACTACAAGTCATGCCTCCCTAACTGATCTTAAGATGGACGATCAAAATTGGCTCAAATGACAGCAGTCGTGATATGTTGCTATGAAGGATCTGGGCATGTCGTTCCAAAAGTCAGAAAGTTGTCTTCGCGTTGATCTCTAAGCGTGCAAGGCAATAAAAAAAGGTCTCATCTTCCTACATGCTGCTTCTCGTGGCTTTTTCCCAGGGGGAAGAGGGAGTCATCTTTTTTCAGTTGATGCCTAAATACCATTGACAGGGATGTTTCTCATTTCCAGTGGGTTAGCATTTCATCTAAGTCAGCTCTAGTGTGAGACTGTGATGTCTTTTACTTAAGGTGAATCTCTCAGTAGTGATCGTTTTGTGTCTAACAGCTTGTTGGGGTGGCAGATTGTACCAGGCGTAGCACAGCGAGCCGTTGTTTTTGGCAAGCAAGTAGCAATCTATTCACGGCAAATAAATAATGAAAAATAAGATTTCAGTGTGGATCCATTAGTAAGCTCAGTGGGCAGAAGTACAGGTTTCTCCAAATGTTTGCTTTAATTTGGTGCTGGTGACATGTATGGTCAAGCAGGTGGCATGTGCCTGCCTGGGGAATGGTCTGTGGCCGTCCCAAGCTGTCCCACCCTGGGGCATCAGCACTGGCAGGCAGTTGATGGGCACAAGGAAGCCAAGGCTTGAATCGAGGCACTTGTGGGAACCCAAAACCTGTTTTAAAGTGGATCGCTCATTAAAAAGGGATTTTAGCTTGTCTGCTTGTCAATCTTGTAATCAAACCAAACCCTTCCAAAAATTAGTGAAGGTTTAAATAAGCACAGCTGAAGGCAGAGCTGGTTTAACCATATCAGAGCCAGATCCTGAAAATGTCTTACTGTACAGTAGCTGATAATATCCACTGCATTACATTAGTCCCCAGGACACATACATGGTTAAAGAAGAAAAATCACTTCCATCTTACTTCATAAAAATAAATTGCTAAATAAATCTCAGCAAAGAACAAATTAACATAACAAACAGCAGCTTGAAGTCCTTTCACAATTGGATTTGGTCTTAGCCAGGAGTCGAGTCATTACGGTTTTTTATCATACCCTACAAATAAATCTCTCATCCATTCTGGAACAGCCACCATTTTCACAACTCCTTTTCTCGACTGGAGCCCTGACCCAGTGGCTAGTGAAGAAGGGGCTGTCTGTGCCTGACAGCTTTGAATTCCTGAGTGCTTACTGATCACTGGCTGGTGGTTTACTTGAAAGCAGTTTTGTCTCATTTAGAGCATGAGGAGCTGTTGCAAGTGCCTATCACAGTGTGCCCTGGCTTTCTTTTGTTTGTAGTTCAATGGTTGTGTGTGTGTTAAAAAAATAAATGTCTGATGGTAGATTCCTCCTTCTGTTCCGCCTCCCCAGACCCCACCCCAGTATTTCCTGCAAGATATTTGTGTGTTTGTTTGGTCATTTTTTGGTCCAATTTTCTTTTCAGTTAGCTGTTAATTCCTCTAACAGAATTTGATGTGATTTTTTTCATTTGAGAAAAAAGTTCCTTCAGAAAGTAAATATTTTTAAAATGGGATGTGCTTCCCTCTTTCTTTTTTGTACTTCTCTCTATCATCGCCACATTTTTTCCTGTTCTGAAATATTCTCTTTAGTTTCACCACTTTGAAGACAAAAAAAAACATATTTGACAGGTATGACAGAAAAGCTTAGGTGAAAAACATATTGAGAAGATCTGCAGGGTGAGCACTGCTCCAGCTGGGGTTTCTACCAGCAGCTCTGGGTTTGATTACCCAAATTGTGCCTCCTCACAGAGGGCTGCCCTACAGGCAGGTGCTCAGCACTGAGGTGACTTTTATGTGGACTGAAATAAGTACTTAAAAGTCACTTGCTTTTTCAAAACCTTGATCCCCAACTACCACAATCTGCCCATTTAGTCGGATCTGTGTTTAAAGTGAAGAGCTGACGTGCTGGATATAAGCATGTGTCCTGTGCGGTGAGCACGAAGCCCTCACAGGGTCAGAGGAGGACCACAGATGTTAAGGAGCGGGTTTTTGTGGTCTTGGTCTACTGGCTGTGTTGTTTTCACTGAGCCAAAAATTACCTCTCCCCTGCACCCACACAAGAAGATGTTTGGGGTCATTCCTCCTTATCTCAGCGAGCCGGAGGCCACCAACTGCAGTGCGAGGGTAGCGGGTAACTAGGGTTGGTTTTCCTCTGGCATCTTCACTGAGTTTCCCAGCCGGAGGAGAAGAGGGACTGGTGGTCTGCTTGTGACCTCTGCTTCCCTCCCAGTTTCACTTCTGCTGTGGCCACAGCTGGTCCTGGGAGACAAAAGAGGCAAAGCTGCAGCCAGAGCAACATGCAAAATACAGATGTTCCTGTGGGGCTGCGAGGGCTGCCTGGGGAGCTGCTGTGAGATAGTTACAGTCAAGCAGTGGTGAACCCCAGTGCCTGCAGCTACTTACCCAGCACAATATCCACAGCCAGTGGTGGATATTGCCCCACATGGCCCCAAGCACCTTAATCTGAAGGCCAGGCTGGATTTGGCCCATCTGAACATGGTGGTGACTCCTGGGCAGTGAGAGATAGCCCTAAACCTGACGCAGTCTGTGCTTCAGCCTCCTCATAAGCCATGCCCATTATCACAGGAACGTGCAAACTGCCTCAACCATGCGCTTTGTAAGACAAGAGAAATAAATAATCCACAAGCAGAAGTGCTTTTAGAAATAATTTGACCCCAGATGTTTTAGGGTTTCACTGTAGTCTGCTGCACTTTTCAGGTACAAAAAGGGACTGTCCTTACTATTACTCTTGTTACAGAGAGTGTTATTTTCTTACATGCATGCACAATACAATGTGTACGAATAATTTAACATCAATGTGGGGTTGGATTTTTTTTTTTTAACCTATTTGTATGCAGTAGAAGGCTTGTTGTAGAAAAGTATCTCCTCATACCTAAATATACTGTTAATAAAAAAAAAAAAAAGCTAAATTATACATTGCCAACACAAGTGTGAACTGCTCATGAATCTTTCCTTAAAAAAGCCATTCAAGCCTGATTATTTTTCTAAGTAACTTCAATTAAATTGAAGAAAGAAAATTCCTCTCTGTGTGCTTTATTTCTGGCTCATGCTTTCGGGGTGGGATTTTGTCTGCTTAGCTTTGCTTTCTCACAAGAGATAGTATTGCAGGATGAGCAGAAGACTCGAAATTAGATACTGCTATGTAGCAGGAAAGTTTAAGTCATCTAACAGTATCCGTCTTGCTCCCTTTCTTCTCAAGTTCCAGGCCATCTAGGATGAGGACTGTCAATTTAAGACCTGCCACATGTCCAGAAGCATTGTCTCCTCAAGTAAGGGAATTTTAGAGTCAGATGACATGAACTCAGTCTGTCTGACGAGCTTTAAGCCATGTCTTGCCTACCTTCATGTGAATTTGCTAACGAGAGCTTTGAGTTAAACATACCCAGCTGTCCCCAGATCTGCACGTTCTCATCCATGGTTTTCATTGAGGCCACATCTAACCCCAAAGCAGAAACTTCCAACTGAGCTTCGAAGACAAACTTGTTGAGAAAATAAGCATCATAAATTACATTTAGGAAAAGCCTACATTTAAGCAATAACTGCTCACCATCATGTCTGTGCTTTTGAAAGGGACCCTAGATGCCTTCTGGGCTACCCTACTGCTAAAGGTTACCAAGACTAGGGAGCCATGGTTTTGACACCAAGGCTTCAATAGCTTTAGGGATGGAGAGCTCAGTGCCTTTGTGGGCAACTTGTTTCAGTACCATACTACCCACCCAGCAGAGATGTTGTTTTCCTAGTGGCCACTTAGCAATGCTCAGCCTTGAACTTGTGTCCATCTTCTGTCACCGCTGGAAGAAGAGTTTGGTTTCGCATTCTTTCTAAGTCCCCCTCAAGGACTGGATTCCTAGCTAGCCACAGCACCACCAGACTAAATAGGACCAGATCCCTCAACATCTTCTTGTAGGTGTTATGCTTTAGGTCACTTAACATCTTGCTATCCCATCACTGTAATTTCTCCAGCATCTTAACATCCTTCTTGAACTGGGGAGGTTCCCAAAACTGGATGCCCTATTCTGGATGCAGCACAGCCAGTGGCAAATAGACCATTTAATCTGCCAGCCCCACTCCTCACGAAGCAAATATTATTCACAATGAGAGAAGAGACAGAAAATAGGAAATCTACTGAGTAGGTGTCATAGCACGTGATGGGGCACTGGCTGTCATTAGAGCTCAAGCCTGTTCCCACCTCAAATGCTGCACCACCCTTCACTCTCTAATGAACAGGCAGAACTGCAGCATAGCTTCCTGAAATCACAGCCTGATGTGCAGCATTAGGACAACAACCTTCACATTTCAAAAGACTGGTGATTCTACAATCTCAGTCAGAGAGGGAGATAATTAAGAAGTTCTCAAGGACTTGATCTAAGTGAGCAATTAACCCAGGTCCAACCACTGTGCTGATCACCTCCCTCGGCAGCTTGGCAGGGCATGGAGCACATACATGTGCTTCAAAGTGATGCAGTCCTGTTCTGGCAGCACGTGGGCCTAAGCAAGCCACTACACTGCCCTNCTGCCCTGAGAGAGCCCCTCAGCTTCAAGAACACCACTGTTCACAAAGATGAAGTGCAGTGTCATGCAGAAATGAGGGCCGGGAGAAATCCTCTGGCTGTGTGGGCACAGGTCGGGCAGGACACACCAGGGAACCAAGCCCAGGCAAGTGAGGACCGGCAGCTGCAGAGCTCAGCTACAGAGCAGGTGAGTGGGGGAACTTTAGAGAATTGAAATCACATGCACACAGCAGAGCTGGCGACAGGGGGGCTGTGTGTGGCACCCCAGGCACTGAGGAGACCAGTGTGGAGCACTGGGGGATGTCGTGAAGAAGCAGGACCCTGCCCAGCTCAGGTGTCCTCTTGCCCAAGCAAGTGACAAGATTTTGCAAGTAAATCCAGATTTCATTTAATTCTACTATAGTTACCAAAAAAAAAAAAAAAAAAAAAATTCAATTCTGGGAAACTGGAAGGGAGAAAAAAACACAAACAAATGCAGCCAGGAGGACAGGAAAAACTAGAGCATATGCTTCCCAACCAGCAATGCCATGATTTTCTTACTAGCTGTGTTATGCATCATCAGGCAGAAGACTCTTGATGCTACACAAAAATATCTTCCTTTTCCAATTGCACTTACAACTTCACCAGAGATTGAAAATTTTGAAATATTAGAGGCCAGTTTTATTCCTCAGTGCACCAAAGGACAACATAGCCAAAAGTCACCTCCCCAGATTGCATGCAAATCAGGTTTTTGAAAAATGTGTTAAAAAAAAAAATCAACTTTCTTTTCCCTATTCACGTGATGACCAGCAAATCTTTTCTCCTGTCCCTTGAAATGTCACTCTACCAGAGTGCTCAAGCCTCTGGACTGCGGGATACAACTCACCATCAATATATGGCTTCTGCTGGCTAAGTCAGAGGCACTTAGGACTAAGAGTGTAGAAAAAGTGTATAAAATATCTTCATTCATTTAAATGTTCTTAAAAATACATTTTCCAATGTTTTAAGAATGTTACTGGTGTTGACATTGAACTTAATTCCTCTGTCCCTATTTTTTGAGTAAATGCAGACCGAAGAGAACATTTCTTTAGGTGTTTAGTTGTATCCATCCTATTGCTATGCAACAAATGGACAGATTATGTTGGAAAATGAGACATAGCATTTCAAGTAAAATTATGGGGGTTTGAAAATCTCATTTCAGACAGAGTTTTTAATTAAAAAACAAACAACCAGCAAAGCTGTTTTCCTCAGCAGAAGAAAAATCAATCCAAAGTTTATGCCCTCATTTCTATTTTTTTCTCTGATATATAAAGCTGTCAGGGTAACATACAGCTGCATAATAACAGTTAAGCCATTAGGCTTCAGCTTATTCTAAAAACTAGTATTATACTGTGGCAATTCATGACTTTTTACCTAGCAAGATGGCTCTGTGCTGTCAGCAACTATTTGCAGCCCTATATCAAGTCAAAACTTGCAACACACATTCCTGTAACAGCCCCAATTTCTTGTAAAAGCTTCTGGAAACACTGGGTTTGGGCACCACCTAAGCCTTTCTTAGGCTCAGTTTAGTGGGACTTAGCAGATAAGTATTCTAGCTAAAACAGGTTTAGTTTTATGTCTAAAGTAGAGGTGTTAGACCACCACGAAAAAAGATCAAGTACCTGAGAGAACTCGCTGTGCAACAGGTGATTTACGGTGACAGATGAGCAGTGAACCCTGATGCAATCCCACAGCAGCGACTCACGGTGCGGAAGTTTGTGTAGAGTCCCCGACCAGCCTATTCCCACACACTGTCAACAATGATCTGGTCAACAGATGGTGAGGCACCAGCTGTGACTAAAGTGGCCAGGAGAGCACGACTGTATGCAGACACTGTCCCTGGTCCTTTCCAGGCTTGCATATCACCTGCAGAGAGGATGGCTGAGGAAACCAAGAGATCAGTTGAGAAACTGATTGAGAAAATAGGAGGGAGAACAGATCCAGTTCTTCCCCTGAGTGGACCCATGTTGAAGCCACCAGAAGATGCTCTTCTTTGAGACCAGCCAAACAGGAGCAGTACATGTCACGACGTACCCTGTGGTCTCTTCTCTGGTCTCTGGAAAAATTGAACGGTACAATAGACTGTTAAAAACTACTCTGAAAGCAATGAGGGGGTGGATCCTGGTTAGTTAACACCAGAGGATCCATGAGTTGAGCCAGTCCTGCTCAGACCCATTACACACAGCAGAAGGGGACAAAGTCCCTGTTGTTTATGAAAGGAATCTGTTGGGAAAAACTGTGTGGGTATTTCCTGCTTCAGGCAAAGACAAACCCATTCGTGGGACTGCTTTCGCTCAAGGACCTGGAAATACTTGGTAGGTGATGATGAAAGATGGTGAAGTACAGTGTGTACCTCAAGGAAATTTAACTCTGGGTGAGAATACTCGATTCAAAGCTGTATATTAACTGCATAATATTAACAGTATTCAATAAGTGTCTTTCAGGACAATGCTCATCAAGTGACATCCAGTGAGATGAATCTGCAACCTGTGGGCACAAACTGTGGTGAATTTCATCTCTTCTACCCTGAGAGACTGTTACAACAGACAGAAATCTACAATCATGAACTAAATCAACTTTTCTATATAAAGAAATGATAGTCTAGTGAAGGGTATGACATAAATGGTATGGAATAAGGGGTGGAATGTCCTGGTCTGAGTGTGCCAGGAGCTTTCTATATAGGTATGAACAGGAGTAAATGGATTACAAGTCTTGCTCCTCATTTAGCAAGAGACTCGACCATGAACATATGCAAGGGACACACACAAGCAGAACATGTCTGAGGTAGCAGTGCATCTGCAGATATGCTGTGGCTCTGTAATCAGGTAACTAAAAATGAGCTTACCCTGAACACCCCAGCTGCAAAATATGCCAGAAAGCTGGGTGAAATCTTGTCAGAGTTGAATGAGAATCAACAATCAGAAAGGTGAACAGTTAGTTTTGTCTCATTAATAAGTATTGTGAGAGGCTTTCTACAGGAACAGGATATTTTTCTGCTTCTTGTAATGAGAGCTAAAACCATTCAGGTTTGTTTCTCTAGCACCAGTCTGAAAGCTGTACATATTCCAGAAGCATGTATGCATTCATCAGCACTATAAGTGCAGCTTCTGCCTCCATTAAATATGTATGGAATGCAGTAATCTCAAATCAGAAGGACTTTAAAATATTTACAGGTCTTAATAAATGTTTCAAATGCAATTTTTTGTAGCAAAAAGGAGAACTGGACTTCCTTTGAACTGCTGGACATTTCTGCATCTTCCTGTGTCTCTAGTAAGAGATAAAAATATAGAGAGCATGGATTGCAGCGGTATCTGCAGGTTGCCATCCCATGTGAAATGAACAATGTAAAGAAGAAGCTAAGCAGATAGATGAGACACCTCGCATGGAGCAGTGGAAAGGCCCGCGGAGCAGAGTGGAGGCAGCTCAGGAAACACCACTGAATGGGCTACAGGAACTGTTGCACGGACAGGTTTTCTTGCCCGAGTTTCAGCCAATTCTTACTATGTACCAATAACACAGTGGGTGTCTCAGTGATGGCTCTTTCAGCTCCAGAGCTGTCTAATGTGAAGAACTCTGCACAGGCAGTGCTTCATACTCAGCACAGTGCCAGTCCTGTCTAGTGCCATGTTCTTTTTACTGCCAAGACTGTATAGCCAGGCTCAGCTCAAAGCAAGGGATTTAGTTCTCTCCAAGGGTTGAACGCAGTCATAGCTCATGTCAGTTACATCCCCAGAGCACTCAACCAGACACGGTATCCAACAGAGCTGGGTTTCATGCTCTTTGCAATAGTAACCCTACAGTGCTTTAAGAAAAGCCTTTTAAAAAATGAATCATCTTTCTAACGTGGGAACAGAGCAAAGGCCAGCTGGAAATGAAACCCAGGCATGAACGTGGCTTTTTGTATCCAAATTCACAGCATTTTAGATCTTGCTTTTTGTACAAATGACACGTGGGTTTCGTAGGGATTTTTTTCAAAGGCTTTAATGTCTTCTGTTCCAGAAGGGGACTGCTGTTTTCATACGTCTGGGATAGACTTACACTGCCATAGTACCTCGTGGCCTTAATGGATCGGCTCTGAAGCAGCAGCAGCAGCAGCAATCTCAAAGCATTAAGGTGAAATGAAGGAAACAGAGAGGAGCCCTCAGCCAATCTTCACGTATGAGATAAATACAGAGCTTACATCTCCAAATCATCTACAATTTTGTCCACTAATTCAGATGATCTGAGTTACCTGAGCTGATCTCAGTTACCTAATGTGGTCAAGCTTAAGAAGTTAATTCCCATTTTGGAAATGCTCCAAAATCCAGAGATACTCTCCTCTTTTAAAGCTACCATCCATCTCCCTGTAACTAGAATTAATCAGATATATCTACATTTTTTAATGTAATGAGTACGAATTGGTTCAGTCTTCAAAACAATTAAGATGACTCATGAAAAATGCTACCCCAGAATCTTGGATACTGTAAGAGAATAAAATAAGTGGTTGTGTCAGCACAGGGGAAAACACCAGCTTAAAAATCAGCCAGGAAAAAAAGGGCTTTGGATGATCTAAAGCTAACCATAGTATGAGGGTTCATAGAAAAGTAGTGGACGATTGTTTCCCAAGTATAAAACAAGTATTATTGCTGGTAATTTTTGGAAAACCACACTTAGAATGTAACATACATTGAAATGCTGTTCTACTGTAGACAGGACATGGCAAGAACTTCATTAATCAAAACCAGGAGGTGACAGAAAAAAATTAGAAAATGGACAAAATTCTTTTTCAATCCTGTTCATAGTAAAATTTAGACTGTGAATCTGTGAAGTTAGAGATATTAAATCTCAAACTTCCAAAGTTAATTATGTCCAAAGACATGTATCATGTAATTCATTCAGGACCCTATTTCCCTTGTAAAAAGCAGATTCAGATTGAATATTATTCAAGGAAAGCACTTCCTTGACCTCACAAGACTTTGAGCAACTCTCAAAGAGGAAACAATCTCCCAAAAGAGCAAGTTGAAGAATGCTAAGTAAAGGAAGGAGTGAATTTCAAGTATGGTTTGAACTGAGGAATGAAATAATAAACAAGAGCATATGATGAACTATCTTGCATATTCAATAAACAGCTAGCAGGACTTGAAAGCAAATTAAATTTTTAGCTGCAGAGGAAGTAAATCCAATCCAGCCCTGCCCATGCTGAATGACCAAGGGGTTCTCTGCTGCTCTTGGGTACACAATCTTGTATATTTACTAAACACAGTTGTTCTTAGCTTAAATCACAAAGACTTCCCTTTATAACTATCAGAATGAGGCTTCAGTGACAAAACACACCTCTTTCCTAGTTCTTCCTCACCTTTATAGATAGAAGGCTGATTCTTTAACTTGCAGTATGTCTGGGAAAATGGTAATGCAAAAGATAACTGAAGAACAGACTGACTTTATTAGGATTGGATTAGAGAACACAAATTAATGTATTTAACCTGGCCAAAAATGAAAGAAAGATCATAGAAACACAGAGTGGTTCCTACTAAATCCTACTAAGACACTTCACATGCCTTCCAGTACCTTCAATATTGTTTTCGAACATCTTCTTACTTTTTTTAAAGCAGGTTATAATTCAATTACCATATTCTACTGCCATTTTCTCCACCTCTAAAGAGGCTATCTCCTTTGCAATAGCAATTTTACCATTATCATCATCAGCATAATAAGGAATTTCAAACACTTCATTTCACAGAGTGCTTATACTACTATTTCCCTGTGTGTATTCTGGGTTATTCTTGGCCTTGAGAGCTTTTTGTGACGCTCAGAACTGAAGTGAAATAGCAAATCCATTAAAAAGATGATAGGTCTTATTTTGAGTCCTGATTCTGCAAACTATTCTACATTTATAAAGCCTTAATCCTCATGCTTTTTTAATCTTTCTGTGAGAAAAGTCCAATTTAGTTGGCAAATTGTAAAAAGAAGTAAAATTAATTTGCTGCTTGCCAGTTTTTCATCAGCATACGAAAAGCACCAGTGAAATTAATACATTAAACACTGGCATGGCAGAGGATATTGCAAATTTAAAAATCTCAGATTAAGGCAAGATGTAGAGTGATGCTATAAAACTCAAAATATTGATCTAAATACATTAAAAGAAGAATCCTTTCCTATATTAAATGGCATAATAAAGCTGTGGAACTATCCTGTCTATATACTCACTAAAAATAAGCTGGATTCATTCATGTGAAGATCATTTCAAAGCATTACACAGGAAAAAAAAAAAAAAAGAATAAACCACCTGTGGTATGAAGTGCTTTTGAATCCAAATTTTAAAGCTGGATATACTTGTAGTTTAGCCAATGAGATTGTCCCTTTTCATGCATGCTCATAGAACAAAATTCTTCAAACAGCATATGATAACCATTTCAAATAACCTGCCCCTACTCTATTTACCTTAGAGATATTTCTGAAGTAGGTGACCTGCAGCTTAAATGAGGTGAATGAGCTGATAGAAGCAAATAAAGAAAATGCTACTTGCTAACACGAAAGCAAATAGGTGTGAATCAGCTATAGCCCTAATTAGGCTAGAAATGACAAAGGAAGGTTTGAAAGAATCTTCTGAGGGTGGGGAGCAATGAATTTTAATACAACAAGTGATCATTTTATCTGCAAGATTAAAACATGTCTGCTTGGATGACAACAGACAGAATAACATCTCAAGATGTCACTTTCAATTTTACGCTTGGAGCAGTACAACAAGGACACAATTTATCTCTAATGGAGTTTGTGGTAACATTTCTTACCCACACACACATTACTGAAGTAATTGAGTATTACCAGAATGTGTTTAAAAAAATCAAGCCAGGGGAATGCAGTGGAGAGGTTGACTTGAGTTAAAATTCGTTTAGGGAGAACAGCTTTTGAGTAGACAATAGATTCTCTTATTTCCAAGTACTCTTTCATGCCTTCTCACATATTATCCTCATGTCTGGAAAAAAAAATCCCCCTGGAACTTGGTGGTAAGAGTTTTTTTACCTTCATAACTCTGGAGAGCAGAGCTAGCAAACCCTATAAGTTTTTTTAATGCGCCTCCACATAGGAATCAAACCTCTTTCTAGATCACAGGTCATTTACTCCTTGCTCTTCCAGATGTCAAGGTTTTCTCTGCTTTATCACTGTCCTCTTTCTCCACTCCAACCCCTCTTTAAACAAGTCTTACTGAGAGTAGTATTTTTTTTCTCACATCCACCATTCCCTAAAGTATCTCGTTTTTCTACTTCTTCCCCAGCTCCTTTCAACACAAGTTTTATTTTTCTTCCCTTCCTGAAAAACAAGTTTGGCTGTTCTTTTTTTTTTTTTCTCCAAATAATTTCCTTCTGTTTGCTCCTGCCTCTCATAATGAATGCTGTATGAAAGTTTGCACCTCTGTCTTTCCCATGATATGTGTTTTGCTCTCTCAATCAGGCAATGAACTTCCCCCTCCTGAAATACCAGATTTCCTCATCACACTTTTCCTTCGCTTATTTTTTTTCTATATCCCGATTATTCCAGTCTGACACCATATTTCCCTTTTTCAACTATCACAGAATTTGTCACATTTAACGTTTCTTCCCCAACTCCACGACCTAAACACTCACCCCTTGTCAGCAGACTGTACCAGCAGTTGTTGCTTATTTACTAGAAGAATATTTAACACACTAAGGATACTGTCATGACTAGATACAACAATGCCTTCACACATCAGATAAGCCCAGATCACAAAGCATCTCAGTAAATTTTAATTTTTAAGAATTTTGCAATCCATTTTAAAAGGACCTTGAAATCCAGTAACTTTAATGAGGAAAGTGCTTGAAATGGCAGCTTAGTTGAGGCAGTTCTATCAGAACAGGAAAAATTCACATCTACATCTGTACCAAAAGTAACCATTATTGAAAACAAAAGTAAAAGAGAGTTACATCTAGTCCATTTTAAACAATTTAATAGGAGTATTTCCTGCAATACTACATACAAGAAACTATTTTAAATAACATTAATACAAATTAAGAAAAGTCAGAGGACCTGAAGTTGGAAAGATTTCATCTTTCTCTCACATAATAAAAGACATAATACATATGATTCAGTCAAAGAACTATATCATCATAACTGTAAGAAAAAGCTTAAATAAAAGTGTTTACATGAGGGAGCTAAAAGTCAGGCATCTAAATCCATGTGTAGGCACTGAATAGCTGGTTTAATTTTCAGAACTGCAAACACTTCCAACTTCTGCAGAGTTTAAAGTGATCAACACCTAGAGAAGTCCCATTAACACTTACTCATATAATTTAATTCATCTGAGTAGGTCCATCAAATTTAAAAGGAGGATTTATATGCATAAGTCTCATGACTAATGTTTAAAGGACTACAACATATGCTGATACATGATTTAGCTGTCTAATTCAAGTCTCAAAATTTAAAACTTTCATTCACAACTTTTAAAACACGAGTCATTTGTTTAATTATGCATTTAGGATGTATGCTATAGTCTTTAAAAACGTATGCCATGAGGAACTCTCACTAGATTTTTAAACAGAGCAATTAGTAGAGAGCAGTTTTTTCAAAGTGACAACCAGAGTCCTCATGATCAATGTATTATCCGAAATACTGAGGTGTACAAAAAGAGAAATCATTCAGAAGCAGTAATTTTCCTTATTGACCATGTTAATTCCACAGTTTGAAAGCAGAAATCCTGTTAGCAGAGATTTTTGCCTAGAAATGAGTGACATAGATAGCTCTGGAATTTTAGAAGTTTATGTAACTTCCTAAGTGCCTAAAAAAGAAACATAATCTTTTATACCCCAAGATTTAATCAGGGATCAGTATTTACATATGAATTAACACCTCTAAATACTTAATTAAAATCAGGATACTGGCCACCACAACACCATTTATATCAGTTAGTTAAACATCTTTTCAGTTGCTAAATGAAAATACACTTCCCAACTCAAGGAGTTTTAATTATTCATCCATTATTATTGACGAGGTCAGTGTCACATTATTTGCCTTTACTATGCTCTTGCTCTAATAAATCATAACAGCTCTTTTCAGCACAAAGTGCTTTTCAAGTGTCCGATTTTATAAGTGCTGATGGTCATGTTGTTACACATGAAGTGACAATATGTTTAGACAATCAGGGTTCAACTCACCGTAACAGTTATCATCAAGTCTGCAATCTTCAGTGAGCTACAGCACTGAAACTGCAAGAACATATCATCAGCTAAGCAGGTTAACATCTATGAAATTGAATTAATCTGAGGTCCATTCACCACTCCGTGGTAAGATTAAAATATATACCTAGCTCATTCCCGGGAGGGAAAGAGAAGGCAAGCCACTGATTGGGTTTTACCTTCTTCTTCATCACCACTGAATGAGCAATTACACTGTTCTGGTTTGCAATACAGGTAAGCAACTGTTCTTTTCAAAGGCCAGATCTATTAAAAATCTAAAACTTGACAAAGGATTGATCTGCCCTTCATTGTATCTACTCAGATGTTTTCACCTAGGAGCAATCCACCTTGGCTTCAGAGTAAAGGTCTCAAGTATCCTCCTAGTTCCATCCTACGTTTTAAAAAACAAACCAAACTAAAATCATTAAGGCAGTTTTATATCTGCATCAACTTGATTTACAAATACCAAATGGAAGAACCACTTTGAGGACCTTCAGGTGGAATGATTGGTTTTAATATTCCAGGAAAAGTCATTGCATCCGTAGAAATAACTAGTCCCCAACATCGCCATCTCTGTCACCTATGAGCCACAGAAAATGAAAACCTATAGCTAATAAGGCAGTTCCAAGCAGATCTCCAAGTGCAGTGAGATAAGGGATAGAAAAGCTGTCAGGATCTTTCCCTTTTTTCCAGAAGTGGTGCACCATCCAGTCAGCAATCCATAACAGAGCAAACACCTACAGAACAACAAACAAACAAAATCTGTATTATTATTACTTAGGTTATATTGAAAGGAAGTCAAGAGCCAACACCACTGTCTCCTTAGTACTTCACACTATTTTAGGCAACTGCTTGTGAAACGTATTGTCCATAAATAGTTTTTTGAAACACTCCCCACAGCTAGATACAGGGACTTCTTCAGTCAGTCAGATGCACAGGTAAAATGTACATATTGAATCAATCACTGATAGCATTCTTCACACAGACTAGGCTTGAGGACTTCTGAAAATGGCAAAAAAAGAGCAAGAATTCCAACGAAACATGACTGTACTTCTCACACAAGGCATCATTCCGAACTGCTAGAGCATAAGTGGGACTTCCAGATAAAAAACACTCAACATGGGTACGACTCATTTCCACAGGTCTAGAACTGAGCTGAAGTCAGGTGTAATATAACAAATACAGGGTCAGATTAAGAACAGTTTTATCTCAATTGTATGGACTGCAAAAAATGGCCTAGAAGCTCCTTTAATGCCTGAAATATCAGCCTCAGCCCTTCTGTAATGAGGCACACCTACAATGTACATTATGAATTTGTCACTCCATGCTAAATTTGTCTCAAAGTAAGATTTCCTTCCCAACTGTGGATGTCTGAACATTCAAGAGGTTTGATCTTAATACCAAAGGTATGTGTAATCATTAATCCAGTTTTAGAAAAGAATTCTTTAATGTTGCACAGCTGTATGATAAGAGATTCTGGCTCAGTGGTATCATGTGGTGTGGCATGGCACAAGATGAATGGAGAAAGGACCCCTAACTGAGCTTCCCTTTCTTCTTGTCTCTTCTAAGGAGCTGCTTAAGATGAAATAAACACTGTATTTTATATCTTTTTAGTTTAGGAATGGTAAACTTAGACAGTTACTATCATAATTTATGCTTAAAAACTCAACTATGTACATTTAAAATAATATGCAGCATCAAAAGTAGTAGAGGTACAAAAATCATACTGTATTTAGTAAAGGATCAATTACTGGTGTCAAACACCAGAATACTGATAGGATGCTTGCAAGACACTTCTCCACAATATGAAATAAAGTAATACAGTAAAACAGATCTCATAAAAAGTTGTTGAAAAACTTTCTCAATTAATCTTTGTTTTGCAAATGTTAAAATACAAGCCCAGATTTCTAATTAGAGGAAAAAAAATAAAAGAGGAGTATTTGCTTAATAAAAAATGCCTGGTTTATTTACATAAACATATCTTCTGAAAAGGGAACCCTGTAGTCTAAGCTAATTATGCAAGTCGTAGGTGTGCTGACTGGAATCCAAACAAATATATTTAAAACAGATGTTTTCTTTGGAAGACTATCAGATTCTTTGAGTCAGCTCCTTCTTCTAAGAGAGACAAAAAGAGGCCTGTTTATAAAAGATACCGTGCTTTAACATCTCCTCCAGGATGTGCACGAAGCCTGTAGCGCCCCACGTCAACAGTTCTGCATGTTCCAACACAAGATGAGAGCCGTCATTCCAAGAGTAATTTATGATGCATTTATATGACACAACCAATTAGACATAGCACACAGTTCAATTTAAATGACAGTATGCACTTTTGGCTGCTAAAAATCGTGACCTGAAAACCTTTATTTTGCCTATATATATTCCAGCCTAAAAATGACTGACTTACACTATCGTGAAAAAAG
Source organism: Chloroceryle aenea (assembly GCA_013399075.1). Lineage (NCBI taxonomy): Eukaryota > Metazoa > Chordata > Aves > Coraciiformes > Cerylidae > Chloroceryle > Chloroceryle aenea. The sequence goes on along the minus strand of VWZY01011418.1, from coordinate 207,740 downwards.
GGTAGTTTGGAAATTAGGTTTTGTGAACCTTCTCATATTAACTTACAAGTGCATAAAACATAATACAAACTATAACAAACCTGGTTTCTCTAAATGATAGGAAAAAAGCTATAACATTATATTAAGTGATGCTTTTTAAAGTATATGATGGCAGCTGGGGCATACTGCTTGCAGAATGAATCTGCAGTTCACTTTTGCCTGTATTTTGACAAAGGAATAATGCTACCATCAAGCTTTTGTCTGGCTAGAAACTCACTAACATCTAAGAATTATACAGGTCAGTCTTTGCAAATGGTTGCTTATTTAGCCTCCATAGTTGGTGCTGCAAGATCAAGGTGACTTAAAGCTTTAATGAGATTTTTACTTCTTATCAATTTTAAAAGGGGGTGTCTAAAGTCATCAGTTGTTATTTTGGGGAAAAAAAGAAGAAAGCCTTCATACTCCAAACTAAAAGCCAGCTGGTTTTGAGGGGAAAAAATAAAGGGGTCATTGTTACAGAAAAGCCTAACAAGATAGTACCAAAATTATCTTTTTAGCATGAAATGCTGTAGAAAAGTAGTAAGAAAAGCTTGTAAATTTGTGCAGAACGGATCAAGATATGAGCTGGTATTTTATTATTATTATTTAATTCAGAGGAAGAGAATAGTGAAGTGTGTTTTGCACCAAAGAGATAACTGGTAGTGGAGTTATGAAACAGAGACCAGGAATTCTTCCAGACTGAAGAACTAAATAACTCTGAGGTTTAAGACAGGTAAAAAATAACTAAACATCTATATGCATAAATAAGTTCTATTTAAGAAAAGGGAGACATTCTATAATCACTGAGCAAGAAAAAAAGCTCAGAGCATGGATTGCAAAAATGCCTGCAAAAATGCAGTCAGTATTCCAGATCTTTTAATATTTAAAAGGAAGATCATGCTAAGTTATTCCTGTTCTGGAAAAAATTACAATCAAAATTGAGGCAGATGAAACCAAAGACTTCAGCAGTTTTAGACTAACAAAACATGAAATAAGTATCACAATAATATCTGATATTTCTACTTATGAATGTGCATTTGTAACAAGACTTATCTATCACATTGTCAGAAAAGGTCCTCAGAAGGTAGAAGCAGAGTATAGCAATAGGAATGAGAGGGAAGGAAGTCTTTATCAAAACCTAATAATGAAGAACCTAAAAATAAGGAGTATAAGGACACATATAATTTTGTACAACAAAGGACAGAAATAAAGAGCAGTGAACTTTCCAATTCAAATTGTGAATATCTGATTGAAACTGAAATTTCATATGAATGCTTAAATAACAGTGATCCTCACTATTAAAGCTCACATCTTGTGATTGCAAGACTGGAAATGGGAACATTATACATTACAAAGGCTGTTTTTCCTTTGTTTTTGAGCACAAAATTTACTTTCATTCTTTGTGGGTTTTTAGGTACAGATAACAAGTTTAACTAAAGAAAAGTTACTTCTGGACTTTTGCAAGTAGTAAGTACCCCTAAAAGCTCCCTGCTTTGTATTAAAACATAATTGTATTAATGTATTAATTGCACAAATGTATTAATTGTATTGTATCCATGTATAATGCATACATCTCTCATGTAATTAATTTCTGATGATTTCTGAAAGGGAAAAGAATGAAGCTCTATTATTTAAAATAAAAATACGTAACTCCCTCCAAACATTCTTAACACCCTCTAAGCTTCCTATAGCCTCACTGATATGTTGTAGGATGCTATCATAGTTTTCTTTTTTCTTTCATTTGGGATGGCCAAATTTCATCAGCGAATTCATGTCAAATTCGCAGTGATAAAAAGTATAACATTAAAATGTATACTACTTGTAAAATGGATTTGAATCTTTCATGTTTATATATTAATTGCTGTGACTGGTGAATTACACCACCAAACTGGAAAGAGGAAGTTTAGGTTATATCTTTGCATATGCTATTCCACACAGACAATATGAAAATTCAACTGTAAATTTAGTATGTAGAGCCAAGACCTTTTAACAGTTTATTTAGCACACCTTGGACAGGATATCTTGCACGTTGCCAATACTGCTGATTCACCTTAAATTGTTTCCATGTGAAGAAGCATTACAAAATAGTTTCTTTCTGTTACTTTAGAAAGGAAACACAGATACCAATAATCTGTGGTAACTTCTTTTCAAATGTATTTTAATTCTTCTTTTACTCTCAAACTCATATTGACTCAAAATTAATCTATAATATAACTATGAAAAGAATTGGTAATTTCTGCATAAGAACTCTTTCAAATCTGTGAAATTCAAAGGGAAGCTTGTTGTTTTGTTCTCTTTTCATATTTAATGGAAACCCCTCAGTTAAGGATCTCTAAATATTACTGTGTCCTGACGCTGACATCATTCTTGCCAGATTTATGTTTAGGTATTCCAGTGTTTTTGACTCAGCCTTCCAGAGGCAAAAATGATGTATCCCTGCTAATGACTTGGTAGGGGCCAGGCTTCTACCACAGACTGCAACACGCCTGGAAGCAAGAGTCAGTGATACCCACATTCAGAGCCCAATGAATCTGGAAAGTCTGCTTCCCATGATGCAATGAGAAAGCACTGATCATGCAGAACTGTCCATGTTGGGACCTTAGTTTCCATATTTCCTTGAGTCATGTAGTCTTTTTAGCAGTTACATGCTCTACACTTTGGAAGTAACCTTTCCTATTAGAAAAATCAGTATTTAAAATGCATGAATATTTTCCCTATAAACACAACCTTCCTTATTTCACTCTAATGTACAGTATACCTCACGAGTTATTCTTCCATGCTGAAGAGGCCCATACTGTCACTAGAATCTTCATACTAGTGAGAAATCTAATACATTTTTGATGTGAGCAGGAAGTCATTACAAGCACTGCTGAATTCTCAGCCTTCTATTGCCACAAACAGCCCTGAAGCACTTCAAAAGTTCCTTCACAGCATTAGACATCTATCTGACCTTCACCGGATATGAAAGACTACATTTTGGAATGACTTATTTGCTTGGTAATAGCTCTGGGAATCTCTTATTGTTTGTTTATACCCCAAGTCTTTCACGTAACTGTGTGCTCAGATTTGGATAGGAGGTGTGAAAATTCATCAGAGGGAGTCTTACTGGCTCGGTGAGAACATGCTGAACAGAGGCCACCTTTGAACGCTCAGAGCTGTGTGGCAAGGCCGATAGCCTGGCAATTCCAGTGCTGCTCTCATTCTGCTGCAGGTTGACAAGACAGAGGATGAAGCTTTGCTCAGCACATAGCCTCATAACAGTTAAAAAATATTTGGCCTTGGTGAGATGTAAGAGGTAAACTGTTTTTCACCTAATACATTCTTTGCTAACCAAACTCCAGACTGTAATTGAGTGGGGCATAGTGGTTTGCAATTGTGTGTGACTTGTTTTGCAAAATTCTCAAGAAATAACTATTCCTCGTAAATAGAGGCAACTCATCAAATTCAAAACACATTTAACACCAATATATTGGCTTTCATTAATGCACACTGGCTTGCCCAGATACCACACAGTGCATCATGTGAAGTACCCTACATACTTAAAGGGTATATCTTCCTCATAATGTAGTTTCCTCTCGTGCTGCCATTCATAATTACCAGACAAACTCTTCTACTAGAGAGCTAATCCAGACCTTTTGACCTCAAACCTTTAAGTTCTGGTTGAAGGCAGAGAACTATTTCTGCAGTTTTCCTCACCTTTATGAAAATGTACTTGTGAAATCCTTGCCCCACTAAAGTTGAAGGAAGCATAGCCTTGGATTTCAATACAACCATTTCATGATTCTGTATTTATTTAAAAAAACAGAAACAACTGTACTATTAAAGGTATGAAAATTACGAGAAAATAAAACAAATTCTGGGTTTTATTAAGTCTAGAAACTCAGAACTGATTTGTTCAGAGAGCATCAGAGAGAATGCAGATCATAATACTGGCTACTCATTTAAAATATCTTAATTTAATACATTTTAGAAACAACTACATACTCAGTGAAACTTTAGTTTTACTACACAGCATATTTTTGGTCAAAAACAACTAAACAATATTATTGTTAATGCATATCATGTTATATTAATTACTTCCCATAAATATTCCAGTTAAATGACATACTGGGGAGTGAATATCTAAGAACAGGTAGGGAGAAGAGAGGAAAGAAGCTGGTAGGCATGGGTGGTGACAGAAAAAAAAAAGAAAAAATCAAACAATGAAAGTATCAGAATTGGATGAAAAATAAATTAACTATCTCATTGGAACTTCAGTAATACTGGCTAGAGCTTGCAAGACAAATAAATTCCATTTTATCACTTTGGGAAGAAGAATATTGAAGTTTATAGGCAATCTGAAATCTTAATAAGATAGAATTCATATATATGTTACAAATTTACAATCAGGATGAAGAGGAATAGCATAAGCTGAGAGGAAGAGAGAAATCCAAAAGTCATAATTCAAGTTTTTGTATTAACATTTCCTTGATTATTTTTTTTTCCAGCTTACTGTAACATCCCAGTTCTACTTTTGTCATTTCCCTAACCCCTTCCTCTCCATTTTAAACGAGCACAGAGATGGACAATCAGATAATAAACAGAATTTTAATTAACAATCTATTTCAGTCCACATACAGCAAAATATGTCATTAAATAATTAAACAACTTACAACAGTTACTTGAATTTTAAAGATAGAAAATTCACGTTGTTGCTGGGGCTTTTAACTTAGCATTAATTTTTTAACACAGTGGAAAATATGCAAATAGGTGGAATATTACCATAATCATTATTCAGCTACCCTTTCTGCCCCTCAGCTCAATATAAGTAAGGAACTGGAAAGGGCAAAGTAGCAATATCAAACCTCTTCTAACAGAGGACTGACCACAATTAACTCTTACATTTGGGAATCACTGTCTTCTACTAAATTATCGTCTACCATCTCAAACATAAAAGACATACCCTGCAAGCAGGCTTGTCATTTTTGTGACCCATTTAATTTTCGTGACCCATTTTAATATGCCTTTTATGCAAAATGAATATAAATGTAAAGTCCAATATGTTATAAAAACAGCCCAGAAAGCAGATCTCTCATTGCTCAAAAGATTGTCAATGAATTTGTTTTGTTGATAACTGAAATGACAATAATTAACTGTGAGGTTTTCCAGTTTGACAGCAGAACTGGAAAAGCTCTTATTGGGAGGACAAAAATATTAAAGAATTCTGGAAAAATGAGATCAGTAGATGTTGGCTTATGCCAAAAGAAATGGCAGCTTGAAAACTGTTCAGTACTATAACCAGGTGCATAGGTGATGTCATTGAAAACAGGGAAGAGGAATGAGTATGAATATTTAAGTGTTTTCCTTGAGAAAGGAGAAACTTAAAAGCATGCAACTGCAGTAGGGAAGTGTTTCAGACCTACAGGTAAATAAAATATGTTCAGGATCTAAGAGTTAAAGTAAGAATTGCTTCCCTGAAGATTTTAAATCAGCTCTAATTAGAGGTACACAAAATTACAAGAAACACCACCAGAAAAATGCCAGAATAATTAAAATGAGAAAAAAAACCTATTAAGTATGTCTAGAATGTGTTAGAAAACATGGGGTTCCATACTGTACATCTGTCAAGACCCACAAGAAGTTCTAGTGCTCAATATTATTCCCCAGTTTCAACATAAATAGATCTCAAACTGCTTGCAATGGCTAAAGACAGATGATACAGAGAAAAAAAAAAAATCATCTATAAAAGGGAGTGAGGAAAGAAGAAAATGTGAAATATCTGAAGTCTGATAATGGTTGGAATCACATCGCAGTCTTACAACTTCATCAGAGGCATTAACAGGGACTTTTTCCCCAAACTGTTTTTATTAAGTTTATAGGAACTCACTGAGAGAGCTGAGACTTAGAAAAACCTGACTGAAATGGGCCAAAGGATTCAAAAATTGTTAGAGAGGACAGCCAGCCACAGCAGACAGAATGAAGGAATAGCATCATTTTCTTGGGAAAGCATGTTATAAAGGAAGTGATAAGGCTGGAAACTAGGAATATCATGTAAGAGGAAAATTTATAACTTTTAGTAAATTTATAACTTTTAGTAACACATTCTCACTTGCAGAGGTTGGCACGTTACCAGTTATATTCTACCAAAAAAAAAAAAAAAAAAGTATAGATTTCAAAACCTTTCTTAATTGAAATAGCAGTGTGATAAACACAGAAACACAATTCAGAAGAATACAAATTCTATTTCTTTTAAGGATTGTCTGATGATAATGTTGTTTGTATTTTAAAACTACATTGGTTATTTTTAGAAGCAGTATGTATAATTTAACTTATGGATATTTCAACTATTTTTATTGTGTAACATGAACAGCCAATTTTGTTTTTAGGGTACAGGGAAACATTCTAGTAAATTCAGCCAGGTTTTAGCTGAAAATTGGCTGTGGATTTAATAAAAACATTCCATTTTGTATTACTGATTCCTCAAAGTGAAATTATTTCACTTTAAGATACTGCTATTTCAAAAGGCATCTTTCAAGATCTGCCCTTGCTGTGGACAGACAAGGTAAGAGCAGCCAAAATAGCATAACAGTGGCTGGCAATTAATGAAATTTCTTGTACAGTGATAACTGTAAGACTAATTTCACTTTTAATAAATATTAAGAATGCACCAAGGAAGACATAATGTTCTCATCTACTGCATACTTGACTGTGTTAACTAAACACTAATCTGAACCACTTTAGGAGATATCTGTAGAGTTCTTGATGTACTCAGTATTCACAAATGCTACTTTTCCTTCTTTCCATTTCCTCTCTAGCTGATTAAAATGATTGAGGTTTTAGATGTAATAGTTCCAACAAGAATATGAAAGAGACAGTGCAAGATACAGTCAAATGTCTTCTGCAAAGCACTCACAATACAGATAGACCTGTGTAAGCCGTATACATGTGGAGATAGTTACTTCAAAACTGTGCTGGAAGCCTCTATTAACCCATAACTTCTTGTACTATTCATGAGATTTCAGAACCTTCCTGTACTGCTCATGAGATTTCACAAATCAGATAAAACATGATTGTCTTCAAGAACTTGATTTTATACAAGCATATTCAGGTTGTAATTATTCTTACCTGTAGCAGAGCTGCAAATAAATACACTGCTATAAAGATGGGAGTCAAGGAAGTGTGACCACTTTTCATTAAGTGGATTGTGTACAAGAAAATTAGGTGTCCAGGAATCACCAAAAGAAGCAGGACTTGGGCTGATTTGTTATTTACTCCTAAAATAAAAAAATACAAAAAAAAACCCAAAACAGTTAAGCACTTCTATTACAATATCAGATTTTTTATTAATTTTAATATGAAAATCTGTTTTGAAATTCCACAGCATTGACTGTTGTGGAACAGCAAGCATAATTTTCTGCTAAAAGACTCCTTGAGAATTTTCACAAGGGGGAAAAGAAGCCATCTCTGGTGTCTGCCAGAAAAGTTAAACAGGGCCATTCCAGAAGACAGTGCAAATGGTCTGCCTTTCATTCTATACTCATGTAATACCATCTTCTTTTTTTTTTTTTTTTTGAGCTGCAATGACATCCTAAAGTCTTCCTAGGAAAGAAGATGTTTTGGACACATTTTTGTCTAGCTGATGTCATGGTGTTGGGTGACAGGCAAAATTCTGTGATTCTGTGACATCATATTCAAGACATCCTCAAAGTACCTTTTATTTCTAAAAAGTAATCCCACGTGTATCATTTCCTCATCTGTTCCAATTAATTTCATAAACATGAAGGTGTAATACTTGCTGTTGACACATCACCTTTCAACACAGTTACTACATTATTAGGAAAGGGGGAATTACAGGGGAGGAATAAGCTGTGAAGCAAGAATCTAGAAAGAAAATGGCAAATGGTAAATGGAAAGTAGGGACTTGGCTCAGTAAAAAATGTTATACATAAAGTTTGGTCCTAACAGGAAATTGGTTTGAACTTCTGGAGTTAAATGACAATGGTTAAGATCAGGTAAACAAGCTAAGGAAAGATGAAGGTTGAAATCATTCCGAGTGGGTATCACAGTGTCCCGATTCATCTGTCCCTCTCTTTGACCCTTGCCAAGTTATTCTGTGTTCCTCTCCACACACCTCCTCCTGCAGGAAGTTCCTTGTGATTTTCACAGGCAAACAGCTGTGGGCAAGGGAAACTGCCAGTCCTCTGCTGCCTTGGAATTGCATGCAGCAAGTCCAGTTTGTTGCCATTTCTCAGTGGGGGTACAGTCTGGCACACAGGGGAAAAAGAGGAGACAGGAGACAGCAGTTTTAGCAGTTAACTAATACATACCTGTGCCATAATAGGTTCTGCATGGATAATAGCAACCCTTGGCTTCTTCTGGCAGCTCTCCAGGAATGCTGTGTAAGTGGAGGTAGGTAGAAATTCTGCTAGCTTGAATAGCTACTAGATTACCACCAATACCTGAAATACAAAAGGGTACAAGTGGTAAATTTTCAACTATTTTTTCTTCTAGTAGGCAATATTTTTGCAAATTTACCAACTTCCTCTATGCTTACCACAGTCCCCTATATACAAAAGTCAAAAAGACAAACATCTTAGAATGTATGTTAGTTATAGACAGGCTAAGAACAAAAATTAAAATAAGTCAAAACACTTGGCCTACAGTTTAGTGTATCCCTGGATATTTGGAATAATCCATGTTTCACAGCCAATTTCTGTGAAACAAAATAATCTTGAACAGGATGCATAGTTCCACTTACAAAAGCAGTCCATCACTGCTACAGGGTAAAAGACCATCATAATTGCAACATCTGGTAGGAGCACGGGGCCTGAAGAAGGGTGTGTATCCATGAGACCTGTATCCACTGTGGGAAGCAAGTCTAGAATAAGCGAGTCCATAGAGAATAAGTGAGTCTATAGAAAAAATCCAGAAGTACTCTGGTACTTTACTGGACATAAATAGAAGGCTAAGGAAAAACAGTAAGAAACAATTGCCATGCCCTTGTTGGCTTTTGTAATCAAGTAATGTCATCTAGGAAGGCAGGGCCACTGGTAAGAGCACTGGTTTGGGTACACCTGCCTCTGAAGCAAAACAGCCCTCTTCTCTTAGGAAGCAAATCCAGGGCATTGCCAAATAGCATTATTATATGAAAAGTTACATATGTAAAGCACAAAATGTTAAGATCAACATGTTTGCCTTGCTCTTTATCTGTAATCTGTATCTGGAATCAAAATGGAAACACACAAAAAGTAGATGCAAGTACTTCAATTTTGAATTAATTTAAAGACAAGGCACAGGCAAGGAAGGATAAAGGCTGAAGTGTAAAAATTAATTTACAGTTAGCAAGGAACACAAATGTCAAGACAGAAATGCTTCATATTAGAAATAAGAAAGGAAGAATAGGACCTTAATGGGAAAGTAGAACAAGCAAAATGCTCCATGGAAGATTGAAATACTCAGTTCCTTTAGCCTACTGCCTTCCTAAAAATGGTGATATCTGATCACAAAATGATACTGTATTAGGGCCTGAGGGTAAGTTAAATTTAGAGATCTAGATGAGAAATCCATGAATTAGCAGTGATCTTTTTTACAAACTGATTATCTTGGAATGCCAGAGGGCTTTAATGGAGAAAACGGAAAATATATCTTTTAAAAGGGCAAAAAGAATGATCTGGGGAATCTGTGTATCAGTGAAATTTATATTCCTACAAAAGTATTGGAACAAAATATTTAAAAGACAATTTATAAGCATCTAGGAGATATGAAAGAGCTAATGTGGATTTTCTAAGCACCTGCTTCTGTCAAAACAATACGATCTCTTTCTCCTAACTGAACAGCTTGCCTAATGGGCACAGCAGTAGATACACCAGCTCTCAATTCGTAGATACAACCTTACCAAAATGTTTCAGCACTGTTCCATGCTACATTTCCATTAGCAACCTCTGGAAAATTAATCCTATCAGGGCGATGTGGTTCAAAACTAAAACTCAGAGTCCATATTAACATTGTATTATCAAGGTGGAAAAGAGATGTTCATAATTCATTTCATTGATAGCTTAGAAAATAGAATCAACTGTATCAACTCTGTGATATTTTAGGAAAAAAACCCAAAGCATTTTCTAACTGCATCAGTCTAATAAGATGTTATCTGTTAGTGTAAAATTTGCCTTGTTATTGTTGGAAGATAGGACACGGAAGGACCACATTTTCACAAATACAGTCTTAAACACTTGAAAAGTGCAATCCAAGCATGGGAACCAACACCATTTTTCCTGAGAAATCTCTTTACTTGCCTTTAGTATCCCTATTAGTTCTTGTACCTAAGTATATTACATGTAACTGCCTTGAAAGTTTGTCCTTGGATGTTCATAAAAAAAGAGTTTGAAATAAAATTTTATCTGACATTTTTCTCAGCCACAACTGTTTCAATATAATAATTGATCACTTAATATTTTCATATACTACTTCAATATTTACACTTTCAGTTTCTTACTGCATACTTCAGGGTTCTACTTCTCACATGCTTTAAAGGCTGTAGTACATAAGATCAGAAAGCACTCCTTAAGTGTTCAAATAAAAAACTTGCTGACACCAAACCCCAAACTTTTAATTAATAGATCAGATACTATTTATCATAACAGAAATTTACTGTAAGAGACTTTTGTCAAACCAAGGTATATCAATTGATATATAGTAGCACATAATTTTTCAGTCTTACCATTAATTACTGGGGTGTAAACAACAATTCCAACCAAATTAGGATCAGATACAGTTGTGTCCAGAATAAGGCCACCAATACTGAAAACCAAAGTACAATAATTAGAATAAGGCAAGCAGGTACATTGATATTTAAAATCCTTTTTAGTAATCTGGTTTAGAACATGTTCAAGCCACAATTTTCTTCCCAATTCATCTTTCCCTTTGCCCCATTACCTCATTCTCAGCTACATACTATCACTATAGTTAGTTGTGTAATAAAAATTACTTCTTATATAAAGAAGAGCACAGAATTTCAGCCAATCACTCTGCTTTTAAGATTCACAACTTTCATTGGATTAAATAAACTGTTAGGTCAATGTATAATCTTAATTCAAGAGGAAGAGCTCAGCATTTTCTTCATCTGATATGGCATGTTCTGCTCAGCCATTGCCACACGCTACTGTTGCCTCCCCCACTCCTTCCCACCTGGGACTTAACTTTGCAACTTCCTTGTTTTGGGAAGAAAAAAGTTTATTCACACTCTACTTTTTAGAGGCTCCTTAAATCTTTCTTTTAAGTACAATAAGGTGTTAAGATACATAGAGACATAGGATGGCTCTCAACTATCAAGATGATGCAAGGCAAAGAGACTTACCTGCTTATAACCATGGCAGTTATAACAGGCTCCCATCCTGAATGGAGAACAGTTCTGGTAGCTGGGTGTTTGGCAGCTATGACAATCCCCATGGGAGTCAGAGCCAAAAAAAAGGCACCAACCAAAGGAGATACATAGTAATAGGTCTCTAAAACAGAAACAAAGACACAAAACAACAGAAAAAGGCAAAACAAAATAAACAAACAAGAAAAGGAAAAAAGAAGCAAAAAGAAAACCCTGGTTAATTTCAAGACATTCCTTTATATTGTTCTTAATTTAGAACTCTAGAATGAATTATATTTTACATCATGAAGCTGAGGAATTTTAGTAGTCTTCATCACTACCCTACCTAAAGTTTCAACTACTGCACTAAACAATATGGTTAATATCTGCCATCTGTGATCACTGCCTCCCATCTTCTCATTGAGGCAACTATCTGTACAAAGAAGGAATTTTGAAGAGGACTTGTGTATGATGCTTTATAATAAAAATGCTGTAAGGATGTCAAACATAAAACATTACTTTATAACATAACTATATAAAAAAAAGAAAATTAATTTTGTTTATACACAAATGCATAGCATATGTATACCCTCTTCTTTCCAAAGCAAAGATAATATGGTTTCTCAGAAACAGCTTATCTAAAATGTGTAATATTGAGACATTTATATCAGTAGCTCAGCTGTTTTACAACCAGTCCAAGTCTGAAAATTCACAGCCACAGTTCTGCTGCTTGCACCTATCCATAACAATTGCATCATATTTCATAGGAACACAGACACAAACACCAGTGGGTATCATCATAAAGCTGAGCTTATAAGGCAAACAGTGGCCTCCACAGAAAGAATATTGGGGCTTTTGATTACTTTGTTTTATAATCTTATGCACACAGAAGCTGTTACAGTGATCCAAGACTTCTTAATTCAACAGCGAGGTAAATCATGGAAAATTTCTCATAATAGCAAATGTATAAACTATGCTAACATTCCAATTTTACATATATTTAGCTTTATGAGAAATGTGGTCATGCATTTAACATTAAATAGTTTTGTGTAAACTTTCAGAAGTCTTAATGCAAAATATATTTTGAATTAACAGGTCGAAGTAGTTAGTGTAGACCGCACAAACACTTTATCAAAGAAGAATATTTAGTGTACAGTAAAAGTATTCTCACCCGTGTATTATGGTTTATTACAAAGGCTGAAAATTCAAGCAATTACTGCTTTGATCTTATCTTGGTGCAGCTAAAATTACTCCTGGAACAATACCTATAGAGTTTTTAGGTTATCATCCCTCTGCACTGAGTGGTAACAACCTCTGCAGCAGAGCCAGCAGAGAAGACAGTAAGATACCTTTCACTGGGTAAGCTAAAAGTGGAAAGCTATTAGAATGAGACAAAGGCCAAAAGAGAAGTAATTTTTTCTTTCCTTATCTAGCTACTCTAGATTATCTCCTTCCTTTGTTGAGCCTTTTTTTCCACCTTTCTTCTCTTTCTGTAAGCTAAGAGTTAGGCTTAAGGTAAAGCGTTCTTACTCAAAAAAGTACACACGATACAAGATTCCAGTAATTCCTTGAATTACTGTCCAGGTAAATGCATCCTTTGCAATCACTTGCAATAAAGACCCCTGTGTGCACTAAAATGGATCACATGGAAAGGCATTATTCATTCTACATCTATTTATTGAAATTTTTGAAACTTCTCTCCCTTTCCCCTCTCTGTTTTTGTCTTTCTCTTTTTTTTTCCCCCCCAAGACATAAATCATACCATATCCCTGCTACTTTTTCTTTCACCGTCACTTCCACTCATATGGAACCAAGGTGAAGCCTTAGTATGTACCTGACACCCAATAACAGATTTAAAGGTCAGAGTGAAAGAATAGGTCTAATGTAGTATACTTAGTAAAAGGGCACAAAGTAAGTTCCAAGTCTTTTCCACAGTTTTGGAAAGGTTGCCAATTTTCTTAAAAGCTAAAGTCTGCAGGTCAGCAAAGATCCTCTGTTGCAAAAAATACTGAAGAGCAAAATACAGATGCAGTGGTGAACATTACCCTAATTAAACACTGATTTCTGAAATCCTTTCAACATTAACAATCAGCCCACTGTATTCTTTATCACAGGACTTCTGCCAGCACAGGAAAGGAAATTAAAGTTCACAAAAGTGCCTTCTACAAAGAACACTGAAAATAAAGAGTATCATATAATTATTTTCTTCTGGGGAAAAGAAGTGCACATAGGTGAGACTGAAATCAGTCCAGCAAATGAACCAATGAATACTAACCAAGAATTAATAGGCAACTTCTAAATAAATAACTACATAAAATATAAAATATACATAAACGTCATCCTGCCACAGAAACATTTTGTAAGAAGTTTCAAAAAAAGGAAAAACTAGAAGTGTTTGATTGATGATTGCTGAATTATAGCTAAAATAATTTATATCTGTGGTGTGATAGGACTATATCAGAAGCCAGAAGTAACCAGAAGCAAATTAGAAAACATTACTAACCCATGGCTGATTATCATATTTTTCACTAGCTGAATTCAACATATTTTAAGTCAGTTAACATCAGCTGCAGGAAAAAAGGAAATCTCCAACCATAAAATGACACAAGCTGTCACTTCTACAGCAAAGAAAGCAGAAGTCAGATGAACTTTCAAGAGGGTGAATATGTGTTTTACAGCAATAAAGCCAAAGTGCATAGTGATATAAAAGACAATGATACGTAACAAAATGTAGCCAGTGTTTGTTTTACATGCTAAGAAAGGACTTTCAAGATTACTCAGCAATAGTTTAGCTTTGTTCCCCTGAGTCAACAGTAAGTGAGAGGAGTTAAATTTTTTGGCCTTCTTGTTCAATATTTTGGTATGTTTAAATGTTCTAATTTCACTGTGGGGAAAACTAGTGAGAAAATTTACAAAGCAGGTTTTATACCCAAATCCTTTAAATCAAGTTGGACATGAAATGAATTATAAGAGCTACCCCATTGTTGTAATACTGTCCTAAGTTTCTTCTTGAAAAGAAAAAAAGCCGGGAGTGGCTCTCAGGATGAGAACTCCAGCAATGGGACATAGCCAGAATTTAGATTAATTTTTAAGAAGACCTTCTGCTGTGATAATATACCAGTACTTTATTGGGATTCTCTGTTCTAAAGTGCTTGAGTGAATAATAAACAAATAAGTAGGCCATTAACCATACTCATGCTGCTGAACAAGAAATCAAATATACTTATTAATCCGTTCACAAGTTTCAGCCCAGACAACCAAAATTCACCCTGCTCAGGTTTTTTTAAGGCAAAGAGGATGTAGAAGTTAAGGAAACACAATTTCTGCCTATCAGATCTTCAAATTCTACTGCCTATTAAGTTGAATTGAAACCAGAACTATAGAAGCAGTTTGATTATATTAGAGAATCTGTCACAAGTGAGCAGTGATGGACTGCAGTTACAGGACCAGTGAAACTACTCACCTGCAGTTTAACTCATGGAAAGAGAGCACAGAACTTTTTTGGGTTTTTTTTTTTTTTTTTTTAGGTATGGGAGACTACTTGTAGAACATCTTACTATGAAAATCTAAAAATATATTAACCTCGAGACATATTTTTTAAGGAAGGGTGGGCTATCTTCCTCTTCCTACTTAATTCACATAAAAAGAAACTGTATTCTGTAATAGCTGGAGAATGGGAAGAGGGAATAAATGACTCCTTTGTTAGGGCTCACTTCACTCTCATACTGATTGATAGCAGGTATCTTACATGGTGAAAGGAATCTTGCTCAGTCTGGCTTTGCTATAGAATTTGTACCATCCCACAGTGGAAGATCAGCTCCTAAATGCACTCAACTTTTCAATGAAATTCTGTGACCTTAAATAAGAAATGAAGGAGGGAAGAGGAGAGAGACAAGATTCTTAACTGAGTCCCTGCTGATGTTCATTTACTTTAAGTCCTCAACCCTTTAGAAAACACTGATGTAAAAATTAATCTTCTAGTTCGGAGAATTCAGATGCTTAAAGTTTTACCCCTTGCAAGGGGTATCTGCTGTGACATACTGTTCAGTGCAGTGCCACTGAAAACAATGCGACTTCCAGTGGGAATTAGAGGAATTAGAGGATTTAGTATATTGTGAAATATTCTATTTCAAAGCAGCTGCTTAGGAACCTGAAAAAATTACATGAACCACACAATTTGGTTTCTAATCTGTGAGGAAAAAAAAAA
>VWZY01011418.1:169290-192157 GCA_013399075.1 Chloroceryle aenea | reverse complement strand
AAGAAGCTTTAGATGAAATTTTCAGACCATTACTGACAAATGACAAGCACAAATGAGCTGGACATCTAATATACTGGGTGTTCTGATCCCAGAGCATTCCCTGGGTTGTGTTGGAAGGAGGAGTGGGGTCCCAGCGGCGGTCCTGGGGAGCCCTCTAGTGCTTTCCCCAGCTATTGAGCAACGATTCACAGGCGCAGCTCTTGTTAGGGAGCTGCTAGGACAGAAAAACCTGTTAACCTTTTGCTATTTAAATCCCCCTGTTTGATAGCTTTGCCATTATTTTTAGTCGCACAAACTTTATGAAATGATGTATGTGGTGGTGGGTAAACAAGGTATTTTATTTGGTCCTAGCCTAGGTAAGAATGCCACAGTCCCTTCCCTTGCCTCTTCTGGGTATGTCATGAAGCCAGCCAAACCAAAGGCTGTTCCCCTGTCCAGTCTTGTTAGCTAAAGACAACTCATCCCCTACAGAAAGCAGCCAGAAACTTACTCTTTGTTTCAGTACATTTAAGTAGTTAGACTAATAAATCATTAGTTCAGAATAGTTCAGAGGTGAATCCCACCTTCTTCATTACTAGTCCATAAACTGGGGGTTTCTTTATAACATTCCCATTGGACTTGTTACGCTGGTATTATCCTGCTGCTGTTTGCCTCAGGGATTTCACCACTGAAGTTTCTGTCTGCATCTGTCTGTTCGATACTTTGCAATGGATTCTCTGATTAATTTATCCAAATCGCTTTCTAACATAATTTGGTCCTCTTAATAGCTCATGGCAGTAAGTTCCACATCCCAGTCATGTCTTATGTGGAAAAGCTGATCTTTAACATTTTTAACCTGTTGCCTAATCATTTTCTGAATGCCTCTTCCCTGCCATTCACAACTTTTATCCCTCTCCTAAGCTGCAGCCACTCCACGGTTTTATTCCTTGAACTATTTCATAGTTCAAATGCATGCATCTTGGAAACCACACATTTCCAAGGGCTTTGTGGTATCTTCTTATTTTAGAAAGAGAAAGAAATAGAAAAACAATACAAAGACAAAAAGAAATACAAAGACAATTAAAAAAAAAAAACACAAAGAGCAGAAGCATCCATTTTAGCAGGAAATAGATAATTACATATATCACCAAAAGATAAGCATTTCCAGAAGACCAAGTGGACAGGGAATTGGGAGTAGCATTTAGAAGTGTACTTGAGCACACTAATCCCCCCCACACACATGCATGGGATATGCTTTTCAGCTGCAGTGCCTGACTAAAATGTGAGTGGCCATGATGGCTGTAAAAGTAGACAAGGATCAGTTCAAACTCATCCCACTCCTTTTTTAATTCCACTTAGATACATTTGGCCATCTGTAACTAGAGATGTAAATCTCTGGAAACGTGTGAAAAGAAGAAAGATGTCTGATTTTCTTTCTCTCCATCTTCTTGCTGGGATTGAGTGGGTTTTGTTTGGTTTTTTTGAGATTATAAAAAGGGTAAAAAATGTTTTAGGAGAAATAGAAATATTCATAATAATTGGGACTCCTTTAAAGCAAAAAAGTATTATCTGTATTTTATATAAATCATAGGAAGCAGTACTAGATATAAAAAATAATATTATAACATATACTACAAAATAATATACATTGTTTATTTACAAGTGACAAATGTAGCTAGTATTAAAATCCAACTGCTATTAAAATACCAGCATATATAACTACATCTTCCCTGTGGCCATAATTTAAAAATATATAAAAAATAAAGTTTAAGTTTTAACAAAAATATCGAAAATATTTAAAAGTGATGACATTTAAGCTGACAGCATGTCAATACTTTCTAAATACAATAAATCAAATACTGAATATATAAAATTGTCAGTTGAAAACTAAGAAACAAAATGGCAAGTCACACCAAGGTAGCTTGAATCTGATTAGCTACCTTTTCTGTCTGATGCTGTAATACTTACACAAAGCAGCTCAAATTTTTACATAAAAAAGGTCTGAGCAATGAACATAGATGTAAAGAATAAATGTGGTGATATCAACATCTGGAAGACAATTATGGATAAATCAAAATTTAGCCTATGGTATACTATGCTATAATTGTCTACAGTTATGTCTTTTAAGACACCACATACTTTAAAAAGTTTCTATGGAAGGAGTCAGTTGAAGTTAATTTTAAACATTGTTCTGAGCATTCTTCTCCCATGAGAAAATATTTTCACACTCTTTCTTTCTTCATGTGGGAGATGAAGAAACAGAAAGAAAAAGACTGACTTTTGAGTTCCTCTTTCTCATTTTCCAAGCCCACATCTCCTTTGTGACAATAAAACATTTTGGTACATCAGCTACTATCTGAGCATGCTTTTTATAATAACAACTATGGGCATATTAATTTTTATTAGCTGTTGGTTCTTCAGTGGTCTACTCCTTTAAGAGAGTAGGATTTAGACAGTACCAGTGCTAGAAAACAGAAAAACAGTTTCAAGGGGACAATAGAAACATGCAAGTAACTGGTAGAAGAGGAGGATTTCAGACTGGAAGAAGAAGTTTCCATGGGAAAATTAGTTTGGAACTGTTTATGTGTTATTCACCTGTTAGTAACTATTAGTGGGAGAATAAGTAAACAATAAAACACTGCCTTCAAGAAGCCAGACAAAATTCACGCATGAAATAGGATTAGACCAATGCCCTCTGTAGTCAGTAACTAGCAAAGGCCTCTCCTTTGATGCTTAGCTGTTCAGAATGGCTACATACATTTTCAATTTTCATGTCAAGACAGCTGTTCTGAAGGAAACTAGAGTTAAATTAGCAGAGCTGTGTTTGAAATACAGTCATCAAATTTGGAAGACAAAACAAAACAAAGAAAACAGAAGGGAGCGGGGCTGTCATTTGGAGAAGCTGGAAATAGTTACTTTGTTTACTGAAAAGCAGAAGGAAATGATGGTAAAATCAAGCACAGGTGCACAGAACAGGAAAGAGACGTGGAATTGTCACCCTGTGAGGGAAACAAGACATAGGAAGGAGCTGAGGGAGCTGGTATTGGGAGCTGGAGTAAGGAAGATGAAGAAACAAGGAGGTATTGCAGTGAGAGCTGGAAAGCACTTGGAAAGAATCGGGAAACTTGCAACAGTGTCTGAATAAATAATTCAAAAGTCATAGCAATCACAAAGACAAATTTATCTAAAATTAGGTTTCACTTCTTTGAATACATACTTGTTATAGATTTGCTACTGTTACTCACAGTGCTTAAATTGTTGATATTTTGATTTCTGGGCATAGTTGTAGCTCAAGATATATTTGAATGTTGTCTAAAACCACACCCTAACAAAACACATTCTCAAAGCAGAACTGCTCTCTCAGCAGCTAATCAAGACAGCCAGCTCAACTCCTTCCCCTTACTACAGGGGGAGAACACTTCAAAAGAGCTCTGGGAAGCAAATATTTGATTTAGGAGTGGGCATTCAAGAAAACTTGGACAAAGACAGCTTCCCTCCCTCCAAGAAAGCAGAGTAAATTCAGCAACTCGTGTCTAATTTACATTTAGATTGACTGTGGTACTGTGAGAGTCTTTCAGGTACGAGTAGGTTGTGCCAACAATGTGGTTAGTGTTTTCTGTCACCTTAAAAAGTATCATGGTACAATGCTGCAACCCAAGATTTATCATTTAGTGGTATAAATGTTGACAAAATGTCAGACTTAAAGGTTTTCTAAACCTCTCCCTCTCTGCCTTCTTTCCACTCTCCTAACCCAAAATAGGTTCCTAGGGAAACTTAGAAACATACTTACCGAGGCAAGTGTAAAGACCCTGACTTATCCACGCTAGTATAGCAAGAGTGATGAGATCTCCAAAACTTGCTGCTATAGGAGTGGCAACATTGTCAGGATTAATTCCAGTCTTCTTTGATCCAACAATAACTCCAACCATTATTATTCCTAGATTCAACAAAAATGACAGTACAGTAACCATATCTACAGTTGTAATTCCACAGAAAATTCCAAGATAACAGTAATTTCAAATGATAAGAACTCAGTGGTTTTGTCCCAGGATGATTGTTCTTCCCACCTGACTGATGCCTGTATTTTTAATTTTTATTGGTTTGTTTGGGTTTTTAATTGCAGTGTATATATACAAAAATACAGTAAGCACACACAAAAATCAAGAGTAATCTGTACAAAGAACTATTTCACTTATGATTAGCATTATTGAAATTTTAAATCAGCCATTTCCTGAAGAAAAAAAATACGCTCTGTAATTTTTCTACATCCTATTAACTTTAGCTGATGGAAATTTAAATTACACTAGGCTGAAAAACAACACCAGATTAAATACTTCAAAATCTGGTATTGTGCAAGATTTCCAGTCATGGGCTTAGCACGAAAAGTCAGGAAGCTACATCATAAACTAGAAACATAAACTAGACAACGTATAAAAATGTCACTTGCTATGCAGTCGAAACATTTTAAATTGAGGATGTTGGTTTCTGTTCATTTTTTTCTTATGAAGAGTAACATGAAATTTTTAAGATGCCTTTCCCTACAGAATTCAAACAGCTACTAAAAATAAAATTCACATTGTTATTACCAGTCTTCTTTGGTGTAACTTGAGTAATTTCCCTCTCATCATACAATACACCTAAGAGCTTCAGCTGTGAATGCCATCCTCTAAGAGATTTTAAAAACTTTTTGAAAAATTAATATTATCATGCTCATGTATTTTAGTAATATTATGTTTCATCAGCTACATCAGGAGTTCACTTCCAGAAAAACAGCCTAAAGGGTAACACTCCTTTAAATTTGCAAAAGAAAGAACATAAATGATCCTGTAGAGTCACGATATTTCAATAGCACCTGTTTCACTTACAGAAGGATGGAGCTTAGAAAGTAATTGCCTCTGCTGGCCCATCACCAAATAATCACAATTTTCTCTTTGTGTCCAAGTTATACATGAAAAGTGGAAAAAAATGCACTCGTGTTCCCCAGTTCTCTTGCTGCTCTTATTTCTACATATGATCTAACTCAGTAAATAAAAGTGTGTGCTCTTAATTCCACGCAAAAATGTAGCAATTCTATAATTTTCACATAAGTAAGCATATCAAATTAGTAAAAAAAAAATTAAATTGACTTACTATTAAGGGACTATTTATTTTCATTAAGATTATGTCACAAGTAGAGGTACATTTTTCCCCCCTCATGTCCATTTAGTACCCTTTTTAATTGTTAAATGTTACCTGAAAATTGGCAACAGAAGATTAAACTAATCGTGCCATATGGCTCCAGACAGACATTGGCACTGTTTGTACAGGGGGACTTCAATTTGGTCCAAACCCTTCACATAACAAGCAATTTTCTTCATTTCAGATAGAAAGCAGAGCACAAACATAAAAGCAGCATGGGTAACCAAGAAGTTTGGATTCAGCTGTGCTAATATCCAGGTTCACTTGAACTTAATTACAAATTAATTCTACTTGCTTAATACTAAGAATACATTTGCATATGAATATGCTTTAGATATGCTCAGGAGGTCATGCAAAACACACCTTTTCAAAGAATGTGTCAGGAGATGATGGCAATATGGAAGCCTATATGGAAATTGTAGAAGGGCATCCTATCCTCAGCTATGTTTCAGACACCTTACTGGATTTAAGGAATAGCAATATACCATACATTCAGCATCCACAGAAAATGAAATAACTGTAAAAAGTAACATATCTACACCTTTTACCTTGTAAAAGAGAAGCTATGAAGGCAGTTGCTACGCTGCTAGAACACAGAAGGACTGAATGATCAAAGCGGTATTTGCCCTCTGGAATCCAGCCCAATATAACTGCTGCCACTGCTGCCAGAAAACCAACTACTGTGGCCTGAACCTGGAAAAGGAAAAGAAGGTGAACAATTCTTAAAATAATTGATAGACTTCAGAGGACTACAGAATTATTTCCTATTATTCTTTCCTCCTGTCTACATTCATTTTGCAAGGTGTTAAGGGAGCATGCTTATCCATTTCGTAGAGATAATGATACCCTTGGATGGTCAAGAAGATTCGTAGCCCAGCAGAGAAGGCTTTGCCAGCATTTCAGAGACTCAAGAAAAACAAAAGTAAAATCAGGGAAAAGAGCTGGGGAGCCAGGAGCCAAAACTGAAACGCCTAAAGAGGATCCTAAGCCACTTAAAACAGTGAAGTCACATCAGAAACACTTCACCTTGGTTTTGGAGCATGTTGTATTATAACAAATGAACATGAACTCATTCTTAAACTTAAGAAATAATTGCTTTGGAGAACAAACACTCCTTTCCTCACATGCCTAAAGCTATTTAAAATACTGTTTATTATCCAAAAGCTCCAGCACATACTTCCTTCAAACACTGAATCCAATGCAAATACAGCAGTGAAAACATTTGAGAGATCAAATTTAAAAGGTTTTGCCAAATCTGAAATTTTTCTCTAATCATCCTCGTATTCCTTCTCAAAAAGAAGTAGAACAGAAATACCTTTGATACAGTCACAAAGAATACTTAAATTCTTTTTCTGATAAATGTAAGTTTATGCTGTTTCAGAGAAGAACTACAATGTTCAAATAAATTAGTCATGCAAACACTGTATATTAAGTATGAGCCAGTGAAGTAAAGCAAGTTTCCCATTAACGCTGTCCATCTCCATATCTTAAAGTGTTTGTGATGGGCTTGTTCAATTACCTTGCTCACTTACAACAGCTCATCAAGTTAGTCTGTTATATTTACCTGTTTTAAAGCCAAATTGCCAATTATTAAGTTCCATTTCTCAATGGGAGAATCCATTTTTCCAATATTTACCTGTTAAAATTACAAAAGAATTTTAGACATTGGGTTTTAAATTGTATTATTTGAAAATGCACTAAGAAAGCAGAAATTCACAAATGATTCAAGGCCTACAAAAAGAAAATAAGACATTTTGAAAGAGAGTTAAAATCAAGCTCTACTTTTTTCAAGTCAAGCATTGCTGATTTTTAATTGCACTTACAGTATCTATCAAAAGGTAGTTAAACTTGATGCAGCTTTACATAGTAACTGGAGTTCAAAATGAGCTTACTGTGCAAGGTATACTAACCACCTTCCATTCCAGGAAAGTCCAAGCACCACCAGTGATTAGATCAATTGCTGGAAGGGAAAATTCCCAGTCTTCAGTCCCTCTAGACTACATTTATTTCCATGGTCCTTAAATACTATGAGCCAATAGATGTAGATACATCTGGCTGTGGACACACACACTCTCATACCAAGTGTGTTAAGTGACTGCAATAAAACTAACTGCATAGAGAAACTGCAAGTGGTTATGGAAAATCAGAAACCACATCTAATACTGTTTAGTACTCTAACTTTTCATGTATACAATACAGCTGGAGACCTAGGATGCTGTAAATGATAGAATTCCAGTCCTATGGCAGCAGCTTGAAAGACAGTGAATGAATTCTGAGAAATGATAAAAGTACATACATACTCTTTTATAATGTATTTCCTACTTTCACTTATTTTTGGAGTTAGAGGACAAGATGTGAAGAACAGTACATAGCACCGCAATATGATTATTTTTTAAATAACTTTTTGACAAAACCAACGAGTTTTTTACAAGTTAAGCGTACATTTTAGTGGATTTTTTTCTACAGAATACAGATTTATAAGATATTTCTTAAAACACAGAAAGTCTTAAAGAACATATTTTTCACCTTTTGATAATTTCTTTCCAGTTGGTTTTACCTACATTTATTCAATTTGGTGATAGTAGTAACTTATGAGGAAGAAAATATTACAATAAATGCTAACTTAAACATTTAGACATATAAGACACTATACTGTAAATATTTACAGTGTTCAAAGTACAGTCAAAGCTGTGCAAATACATGCATTAAGTTTAAATATTACAGCAATCTTTAAGGAAGTGAAGATAAAAATCTCTTTTGCATCCTTATTAAATATATGTGATAAATGAATGAAGTGTCAGGCTATGGAGAGGTTCACTCTTTTTCTCCTTTGAAGAGGTTTTGAAAAACTACCCCAGAAAAAATCCCTGTGAAAGCAGTAATCTTGTAAAATGCTCGATCCAGTCTAAAAGTCAGCTGCTGCCAAATGGCATTGTGCTTCTCTTTCCTACTATCAGCTACACATTCACATTTTCTTTCTTGAATCACATCTACCAACTCCATGAATGAGTTCACAGTAGCATAAATTTTCTTGATAGTTTGATGGAAAATGCTTTTTTTTCTGGAAGCAAATAGGGTTTATCTTCTACAAAATGACCTGGCCCATCACATGCAATCATGAACACGCACTCTTAGGATTTGAAAGGGAGAAAAAGAGCAGGAGAATTCCTTTCAGCTGCAGATTTCCATAAAGATCAAGTTTATTGTGATACTGTGGAATAGATGGACCTAAAGAAGATGTTTGTAACATCATAATCCTGATAACACACAGTCATAACAAGAGTCTGTGTAAGTTTACAGGGATGCCCAGATCAGCAATGTTCCAGTGTTGGTTGGTTTGGTTGGTTTTTTACTTCCTCTTACAAATCAAAAAAGGAATAGGGAAAAAAGGCAACAGTGTGAACAGAGACACTGAGAGTAAGTGAAACTACAGAACAAAGCTGAAGAATACAAAATACACAACATAAATATTGTACTTGAATTGGCAGTTGACCCAAGTACACCTCACATGGTTATGCCACCATAGCAGTGGTCTTGCATTAACACTAAAACTGAAGCAGAAGTAGATTAAAAACACAGTCTTGAGGTAGATTTAGTGAAATTACTGATTCTAAAGTGGATGGGAAATTGTGAGTGACCAGTAAGAAACAGCTAAAATAGGAATTTAGGCAACAAGATGAATGAAGGTGATCAGACAACACTTAAATCAGATGTATTATGAACAACAGAAACTTGCTAACAAGACATTACTTTCTGGCTGACTACATAATGACAATGAAGTAAAGATAATTAGTTCACAGCTCCAAGAGCATAGACCTGTCTATAAATTCGTATGCAATTATAAACTAACTAAGCAAGAAGGGTATGAAGTAGCTTGAATGATTAACTCTCATTAGAAATTTCCTTCTGAAAAGGTAAGGCTATTCACAGGGGCACAGTCTTGCATTTATTGCAAAGACAGTATCTGGTGGGAGCCAGCTACTGCAAATTCAGGTCAGAGAAGGGAAGATTAATCGTACAACTGCCTCCAAATAACTGTTTGGATATGCTCTGAATTAATATAGTTGTTCTGCTTTCATGTAGGATGAGGATGACAGGACCAAAGATTGGATGGCTAAAGAGAACAGGGGTCAATGTGAAGAATGCAAAGGTCAGAATAACCTCTCTCACAGAGGGACAACTGGCACACAAATTGCAGGTCTAGTAGTAAGTTTTTCTATTAAACTCTCCAGTAAGCAATAACACAGTATGGTGCAGCACCTGTTTTTAAAAGCTGGGGGAAGCAGAGCAATAAAGGCAACAGTCCTGGAGTCCAAATTCCTATCAGACGGCTAAGTCCAAGCTGTGACCTGTAAGAAGTTACATGTAACATCCAACAGATTTCCACAGTTGTTTTTCGTTGTTATGTTGTTGGGTTTTGTTTGTTTGCCGTTTGTGGTTTTTTATCTAGATCAGAAACATTACAGCATTCTTCTGTATTTGTTTTCCTTTGCAGTAGCACAGGGGGAACGTGGCTAGCTATCCACTAGCACACAGACCTGTGCACGTTGCAACTGGTGCTGGGTGTGAAAAATGCCACATCAGAGAAAGCTGGAAGGTTCTTTGCCAGATAAAAGCCTTTTCCCCCAGTTTTGACATACAAAACCTATGTATAATCTTGTTAGCATTATCTTGATAATGAATGATCTATATTGTTCTTATTTTGTACAGAATCATTCTCTTAAGCCTCCACTGTGTGGTGCACATGCACACACACACACTTTACAACATTTACTGATGAACTCCTCACCAGTTAGAACAAATTAGAGCCACCACTGGCAAAAGAGAGACGGTTCACTGAACTGTGACAAACCTCTACTTTCCACCCTGTGAAGGATGTCCAATGAACTTGCAATATGACTAAGGAAGTCCAGCAAAGTATTTCAATCACTTAGTAACTTAGTCCAAGGTCTGTCAAGATTCTTGAAGAAAACAAGTCATACAAGGAAATCAGAGGTATTAGGAAACAAACAGATAATAATCTCCTACCTCTCCAACTCTGTTAATGAAAAGCTGCAAAGTAGCTTTGTGCTAGTAGTGCTGTGACAGTGGCTTCAAGAGATGCCAAAGAAATTGGAACTCCTACATGCCACACAGCAGTGTCTTAAGAATTGTCCACTTCACTTGCCTCTTCTTAGACAGTTAATTAACCTTCATGGTAGAAGGACATGAATAGGGCTGGACGACTTGATTTGGCCAAGAAAAACATATCACAACTTCTGGTACTGGGGTGAGAGGAAGCATTTGTGGTATGCTTGAGTAAAAGACTCCGAAGCATCTGCTGAATCATGTCTCAGTGAGACTTAATGACAGTGGTAAGTGGCACTGGTAACACTCCTTAAACTAAACCCTCTCAGAACAGACTGCTTGAGTCTTGGTAGGATCTTGGACTTCAAATGGCCAAACTGGCTCTGAAAAATCATATTTAAGACTCCTATAGATCATGTTAGCACACAGTTACTGGGATACCCTTAAGACTGTCACACAGGGCTGGGGAGGGTGGCCTAAACATCATGATGTCAACTTTAGTTAACCACTGACCATGCAGGCAGTGTTGTGGAAACTTCAGTATCCTTTATCTTTCTGTGTGTGTGAGAGAGAGGGGGATCAGTTCCTTGACTTCTGGTTAACAGATGATGGATAATAAGAAACAAGGTTAGCATTCCAGTGCAGAAAACTGGACATGTTCCAAATGTCCCCTGAGAGCTGTGAGGGTCATAAATGAGATGGCATTCATGAGTCTGGTGAAATCAGCTAACATTTGGCCCCAAAAAGAAGTTCTAGAATTGTGATACGGCAAAGATCATAAGCTCATTTGAGTCAAAGCATTAAAGATCCCATCAACTGAAGTGGAAGTTGTGGAGCTGATTCTAACCTTATTTACTTAAGTCTTCAGTATGCACTGGTAGATCTTGGACTTGATGTATTTTTCACTGCACTATACAAGCACTTTCAATCCTCAGGCCACAAACTGTAGCAGTCAGGAACAAATTAAGCAACAGGTCAACACAATAAAAAGAGTAAGGTAGAAGTCAAAAGTATTCATGCCTGCCAGTAAAGGCAGCGAGGTTTAAACACAAAATATTAAGAAACAGTAAGAATGCTCAGAAAAGTAAGAGCATTTGAATAAAACAGAAAACATGACTGAATGGCTAAGGCTGCCATTGCTAAAGATACAACAAAATGGGTCAATTGTTACATGTGACAGAATGGATATGGGGCAAAAGTAATCAATTTTTGTAATGGGTATAACACAAGCAAACCTTTATAGGACTGCTAAAGCTATGTCTATCACAGCATGCATGTGGGCAATTACTCTACAGAATGTGTTAATGACATTTATTAATGACAGAAAACTGAGAGACCTTGCCAGTACAAAGTATTGTAATATCATACAAAAACTGAAAGGCCTTGAGGATTGCAGGAATGAAAACAGATGAAAATCAACAGTAGAAATGCAAGGTCATGCACTTATCGACAAGTAATATTTCTGCCAGAAGATGGGAGTGACAGCTGGAAATAACACAAAAGGAGAAATACTAGAACATAGTGGCTGATCAAAACTTGACTATGAGTTCTAGACCTGACACTGCTAGGCAAATAAATATATATAAACCTAGAAAATTTCAAGAGCAATTTTCAAGAGAAATAGGGCAGTGCTATTCTACAAAGCCATAATAAGGTCTCATCTGGAGTTCTATACGGCATTGATTTTTCTAGAAAGATTCATTTAAGCAGGAACAGTCAGAGAGGGGGGACCTTGCTGGAGAATGGAAAAATTACCTTACAAAGAAGAAACACCAAATTCGGCAGTGTCTTACAGAGATATCCAGTTCAGGTACCAGAAATAGTTTGCCCACATTATTAGAACATTCTGATCACTATAGTTATTCGCAAAGACATATGGTAAGGTAATCTCGATTGCTTACCTACAGAAATGAAGGGATGAAACATCCCTTTAAATGTAGAAAAGAACTATGACAAATATGTAAGAAAGAAGACATAGAAAAAAACTAATTATGTTAAGTTACAGTGTTGACACGGACAAAAAATTACAACAAAAAGAAATAAAATTATTTGAGCAGAAAGCTACAAAAAAATACCTTACATTATGATCCACAAAAGTCCATAAAGCTAGGAATGCTTTATTTTGGTGCCACACAAGCGGTTTTTAGAAAAATGTGTTCAAAATATACACATTTTGTTAGGCCATTCTAAAACCTTCAAGGCCAAAGACACATGTCAACCTTACAGAATATTCTTGTAAATCTCCAAAATCTACTTTATCTCTTCTTCATGATGACAGAAGAGACCAAAGAAGTAAAATTTTGATGTGTGGAGATTAGAAAGGGGTTGTCTTTTTAACTTCTCCAATTTAATAACAGATTTAAAGAGCCTCCATAACAGCCAAGTTAAGCAATAAACATAAAACACTTGTGTTCCAAATATATGTTTTCCTTTTGAGATAAATACAAGCTCTGAAGAGCAAAGGGGAAAAGCTACTTACAGCAGTTGACAGCCGGGATGCCAAGGTCATTTCCAAATTTCCTTTGAGACCAAGAAGTGCAGGAACCAAGATAAAAACTTCAGTAACATTCTTGAATACATCCCAGTGCTATATAAAGGATACAGTGTGAAACATTCAATTGAAAAATTCTTTTTAGACCATCTGCAAAGTATTAAAAAAAATCTGTAACTCATAACTTAATCCTCTAAAAACAAAATCCAATCTTTTCACATTAGACCTACAAGTTTAAATCCAGAACTGTTATCTATCTAGATAGAATAGATTTATGACTGCATATTCCTACTCCAAAGATAAGAAAATCAAAAGTAAGAGATACAAAACTTGGCCTTAAAACAAACGTAGTTAAGAGAAGATGTCATTAATTCAAAGACTTTTTTTTGTTCATTACTTTAAAATAATACCAGCTAGTATGACTGTTCTTGAATTCTCCTTTTAATTGACAACAATATTTTTATCTTTTCCCTTCCAGCTGTGTAGAAACCTCATAAATAACAGCAAGGAATTAGCTGTCAAATGAACAGAGCCTGCAAGTGAAAATAGCTTATCTTCATTCTTTGACTTTTAAGTGTGAAATTTAGGAGTGTAGCTTTTCAAAACTCAGATTTTATAAAGCAAACTCTCCCATAACTTTGTGCGCTGACTTTCTCAGCACTGAAATGCTGTGCTACTTTATATGTCTGTCACTCCACGTGTTTAATTTGTAATTGTATACCAACAAAACTAGAAAAACTGTAAATTGTCTTTGTATTCTGAGATTTGCAATCACATAAATTATTATTTTAATTAAAATAAATGGATTAAATTCCCAAATGTAAGCAAGATCTGAGAATTACCTATATGTAAAGTTAAATATGTGTTTACTATGAGGAAAGAATAGACATGAAATTATTTGTAAAAACAAGCTTTGAAAATTTGAAGACCACAAAGCATTCTTTTTCAAAACGTGTTCTGTCACATTACCAAATCCTGCTTTAATGCCATCACAGTTTAATGTTTAATTTAAGGTGAAAACATGTAGTACTAACTCTAGCAATTTATTTTTGCCTTTGTGTCACAGCCTCATTCATGGTGAGAGGGGCTGGGAAAACAATAAAGATTAAAAGTAATACAAAAGGAAACTATCAAGATATACCTTAGTCCAGCCCAAACCTCAGCTGTACAAACACATTCCCTTAAGGGAAGACAGACAAGGTGAAACATTTGGTTGGAAGCCAGTACTGGCAGTAGGCACAATGGCCTCTTTTGGCTGATCCTTACACTGTATCATGCAGTAAATGGTATCTTAAAAGAGTACAAACAAAGCATCTGGAAAAAGAATAAATCAGTCAAGATGTAAGTGAACAAAGCACACCACTGGTGTGAAACAGTGCAAGGAAGCAGGAAAGTTGGCATGTCAATTTTTATTTTTCTTCCTGATATATAAAAGTGTCTTTTCATTGCAGTTGATTGAAGGCCAAGATTCCTTTAGTCTCTCAACATTTTGAGTGACAGTCACCTCTTATCCCTCTTCAAATTAACTTTGTAAACTCGAAGTGTAGCTAAGGAAAACCCTAATGCTGAATAAAACAATACAGAACAAAACAAAAGAAAAATAAAGAAGGCAAAACACCAGATAAACTTGTCTACTGGTTTTCAGTATTAATATTGTGGTTATTTAATATTTTTTGTGAATCTATTTGTACAGGAAGAGAGAATCCATGAAGTGTGTATTTAAAAGAAATTTCTGTTGTTTTTTGGTTTGTTTTTTTTTAAAAGGTAGGAAATAAAAGTAAATATAGCCTTCAAAACTCAATGAGAAGGCAAAAAATAAGATAGTCCAAAAAACCTTTAACTGTTATTGTAACGCAACACGTGCAAAATACAATGCAAAACTCCTAAGTATTGCAGCATCATCACTAATAACAATTCCCACTTGACTACATAAACATTTACTGGTGTCAACAGAATTTTGAACCATTGCTATATTTCTGTCCTTAGTTAAAGCAGACAGTAACAGTTTTATTCACCAGCTTACTGTGACTAAGTGACAACACTTAGCCATGATTTGAATCACTCCAAATTAAACACTGGAGCTGTTTAAGATGGGTTTGGGAATAAGGAGTTCACAGTAGCAGAAGCACAGACAGACCTTACTCCTCAATATTGTCAACATCTACAATATCACGCATTAGAATTATAAACCTCACAGACTACCTGTTAAAGAAACATCTTCCACAGCAAATACCAACCTGTACAATATCCAAAACCATGCCAGCAGAAACAGTTCCAAACCCTGCTAGCAAAAAAGGTACAAGTATCTGTAATGCCATAATACTGCTAGATTCCTTGGGTTGTTTTCTACTTCCTTCCACAATGATATCTTCATTGCTGTCACTAGATAAGTTGTCTTCTTGTAACATGGCATCTGTTTCTGAAGCGTCCCTTCCATCACAGTAATTGTAACTGGTAAAATCATCATATTTAGGGCTACAGCTGGATGGGCTGTGTCCATTACTACCATGAAAACTTGGTTCTGCGAAGTGGTGGTACTCTGTGTGTTGTTCAGACCTGACATTAAAATTGTGTCCTGCTGGTTGCAATCCATCTTGCCAGACACCATTCACTTTTTTATGTCTTTCATCCTGGTTTATTTGATAAACAACAGGAACCATACTCAAAAGCAGTCTCAAAAACTTATCAGACTGAATTGTATTAAGATTTACGGTCCAGTTTACAAAACCTTCTCTGTCATGAACTTTGCTATTTGTTTTGGAGATGGTAGATCTTCCTTTACAGTTAGTCATAGTGCTACAGAAGTACAGGTTGAAAAGCACTTTGTTCTTCAGATGTCAGTGAAGAAATCTTGTAAAAGAGTCACCAAGTTCCACACTTGATTTTAAAACAGTTAAACCAAAATGATCCATTTTTGCATGCAAAAATGTTTTTTCATTGATCTCAGATCTTCAACAATTCCATAAGCAGGATAGGATCTGGAAAAAAAAAGTAAAAATTATATATTCAAGCTTTAAAATATTATAACTCTACAGAAGAAATAAGATACTGGATTAAATTTTCAGATCACCTAATATTTTTTTCACAGCAAGTATTTGTAGAAATGCCAATCTTCTCCAACATTTAACTTCCTAAATTGAAATAAATTTGAAGTTAAAAAGGGAAAGCTGGTGGGTGAGGAAGTTTCACAAACCGGTGTGCTTTCTGGTGAAAGAAAGAGACAGCAACACAGACTGTAAATGAATTGATGAGTACCTAGCTTTTGCCTTCTTGAAGCCCATGAAGTCAAAGTCTTCAGGTAGATACTGTGTGTGGCCCTAGACTTCCAGTGGCCTTGAAGGCACAGCAAAAAAATATTCTGCAAGGTGCAAGGGTATGGGCAAATGAAACTCACATGACACACTGTGGGGCCACTGTTGTTCCTCCCACCTTATGCTAATGACAAGAAGCCTGGAAAAATAAGGGGAATCCCCCAACTTTCAGAATGTTATCGGAGGTAGTAAATGCAATGCAATGTTCTGGGTGACAAAGGCCTTATGTGTTGACAGTCCCTGCCCTTCAACCTCATAAAATGATGACAAACCAACATTGAGATGTAGGATTCAAAAGCATGACAACACATGATAAATCATAATAATTGATTTTGCTCTTAAGCTAACAGACAAAGAGCTACTATATACATAATAAAACTGGACATTTTTTCATAAAATACTATGATAACAAGGAAAGAAGACAGTAATGAAATTCAGAGCCATTAGTCTAAAATAGTTTAAGTTGGTCTAATATAACAATAAACCTACAGTATGATAGTCATAAATATTTCATATTAAAATTTAATTAAAGCTAGGAAAAAAAGGTTAGGAATTACAATAATTAAAGTAAAGGTATTAAAAATCTAATTTAAATTTAATTTTGTATGAAATGTAGGTTGCAGGTATTCCCTGGAAGATAGGTTGTTTTGATGTCTAGTAACCGCTAAAATATAATTATTTGATCAATATTAACACTAGATGTGGTCAGTTTGTTTTGTTTTCTGCAAATCATGCAAATACAATCTTTTATCTTTTATGCTTAATGTGACTTAATGTGCATTTGTTTCTACTTTGAAATTTCCATTATGGTAGAAAATTAAACAATGATATATTGGCAGTCTCAAGCCATTTGCCATTTCCTCCATCATAAGCCACTTTATTTTCCTCTTCTCCAATGTAGTTGTTATGATAATAGTTATGGTAATTTACTAAAAGAACAGTCTTAATTTGACTTGAAGCTTTGTTGACTTGGGTATTTATTACTAGACCCCAAGAATACAAGTAAATGATTGCCATAAACGATGAAACAAAGGTCACACAGACTCCATCAGCATGATGTGGGACAACACAATTCCACAAGCTCAAGACACTGTATCTATGCAAAGCTGTGAAAACATTTTTTTTCTGACTGCGGGAAATAAGAACAGTTTAGTGTTGCAGGATTTTTAATCTATGTTTCCTATGAAAATCAGGCTCCTAAGATCGTATCGTTTATGTTATGTTCTCTATATTCCATCCTTTTGTTGCATTACGTCATCCAATATTTCTGGAGCAATTTCAGATAGATTTGACAGAGAGCAGAGATGGCAAAGCTTTGAGGAACGAGAAGTCTTTTAAGATATACAAATTTGTGCCCATGCTGTAAGGTATCTTCAAGCATGAGTTGGGATGATTCATTCATATACAGCCACAGCAAGGCAACTTCAAAAGTCCTGCTGCTCACAGAATTACTTGGTTTGGTTTTATTGAGTGAAGAGGTGACTTAGACACAATAGGAAGATTTTCCCTCTACCAATTGCTTTATCCAAGGGAGCTCTGATCAAGGACCAAATATTTTTAAAATCACACTAGAGTTTATCACTTGATTTGGAAAGAAGCTTTGCAAGAAAAAAAGATAAAATCTTTTTTTCCACAAGACCAACAGAGGAATTTAAGTAACCAAGATTCCTGCAATAGCCATTCTGTAACAAATCATGCTATTTTGAACCTCTTGGCATAAGTGCATAAAAACTTAAGTCTCAATTCTGGTTTCCACAAACTCTAATTAGGAATAACAAAACAACTTTTTCTGCTATCCCAAAGGAGCTCAAACCAAAGACCAAAATGGTGCTTTGTTAACTGGTATGGAAAGACAGAACAAGAAGAGACAATTTTGTTTCTTCCTGGCCTAAAGGTGGCATTATCTATGTAAAAAGAAAAAAAAAAAGGAAAAAAAATAGTAATCAGAAGCAGATGTATCATTAAACTATCGACCTAACTATTATAAACATCTAGGACAACAGCAAAGAGCTTTATAGATGGATTAAGAGGAATATAAGAAAAGAGGAATTAATGGAAATTGAGAAAACTGAAAACTCAGGAAGGGTTTAGCCTAGAATGCTGAAGGTTGACAACTGACTATGACCATGGGAAGTGGCACACTACTTAGGAAGCTTGCCATGGGAATAGCTTTGGATCTCTTTAAGCATCTGAGGTTCAGCTGGTCACAAGAAACACCTAGATTAGAGAAACTTTATGATACAGTTAAGAATGGCATGTAGAGTTAAAACATAGATGTGTCCACGACAAAAGACATACTGAGAACCACAGGGACGTCACTGGGGTTTTGGGGATTGGTTCTCTTTTGAACAGAGGAGCAACAAACGAAGGATTTTATTTCACTTACTGGGAAATACAATGAGAAAATTTTCCAATAGCTTTAACAAGGCAGAGTCTGGGCCTCATTGTGGTTTCTCCAATACATCCTCCAGTCACGTCACCAGAGTGCAAGACCAGTGACTCATGGACATTATTCATTGGTCTGGTACTCTGGGTTAATTATCTGTATCTTCCTAACATGGATTTTTCTCCTTTCAAGTGATTCAAGTGAGGGTTTTTTTTAAGAAACAAATCTTTTGGGAAGATTGTGTTTTCAGAAATGATTTGTTCAACTAGCAAGTTACAAAGGGAGGAAGAGGCTGGTATGGACAGCTAAGAGTTGAATAGTACAAAGCAATTTGGATGCGAGTTGTTTATGGTCTTCCTACAGAAAAAGACTTGGAGTGAGCTCATGATAAATGCTAAAACACAAGAATTTAAGAAGACAAACTGAAAAAATGAACTGTATAGAGCATATAGAGAGAAGATAACTATGAAATCTTCTGAATGTAACTATTCATTTCTAAAAACTTGTTCCAAGAAATATAATTTTCCAAATTTCCTCTGATGCAATAATTTTATCTTGAGTTCCAGGATGCTAACACTGCTGTATTTCTGGGGGATGGGCTAGGGCTTGTACCTACAAAATGAAGCAAACCATGAAGGAAGAGTATGATCTCAGAGACAAGAACCTCCTCATAAGCTTTATCATTGACAAGAACAATGCCGATTCTATTGTGCTGTCTAGAGAAGACTTGGCCAGCTAAAGCAGCAAGCCCTACTTGAGTAACTCATATGAAGAAAAGGAGGTAAATATCTCAAAAATCTAGTCCACAGTTTCTGTAGGAAGAGGAGGTAAGTGAAACTGGTTTCTTGCCATATAGTCAGGAGGTCACAGAGAAAGTTCAAGTACTAAAAAAAGAAAAGAAAAAAAAGAAAAAAGAGAGACAAAGATGCTTTCAGAAGCCTGGATGCAGCATCAGATTTATCATACCTAGCACATTACATACGAAATGAAAGAAGATCTTATCTTTGTCACTACAAGCAAAATAATGAGCTATGCCCAGGCTATGAATATAATAATTTCCACTCCTTTGCTTTTTCCTAAGTACCTATTTTCATATATTTTTCTTTTCCATCATACATTGTATACCACATAACAATTACTGTGTATCATTCACCTCTCTCAGTCACACAAACTTCCATAAACAGTCTTGCAAACATAAGCAAAGAAGAAATTCAGCCATGCCCTGCTGTTTACTGAGGAAGTGTTCCTGAAAAGTGAGATATTTAGTAATCAAACAGAAAAAAAATGGTCTTACCCATAAGAATTAAGAGAATTGATAAGTACAGCAATTTAAAAAATACACAGGGGACAGTGTATACAATGTGGAAAATAGACAGGAGCAGGTGCTGTGGACCATGAGCTGCAAGAGATGCTGACTTCTGGAAATGGATAGCTGCTTTTAAAAAATCTCAGATACTTCAGCTATGAAACTGAACACTTGATCATTATCACATTTTTCCATCCTTCACCTTTGGTTGGCTTGCTTGGTCTTGATTTGTCTGAGAGAAAGATGACAAAGAAAATGTAACTGTGCAAGAAGAGGCAGCAAGAATACTCTTTGTTATTACCCAAACAAATTGCCAATATCACTTGAGAAACACCTGGGGTTCAGTTCTCACAAGAATAGGAAAGCGAAGCTTCTTTTATACTTTAAAGAACATCCAGAACTAAAAAGATTAAGGAATCAGATTCTTCAGATAAATTTGATCATATAGTCATTAGACTGCTGATAATTTATTTAAAGCATGAAAACAATTAGCAATGAAATCACCGTGCTTTTTAAAGAGCCTTCATATAAAGGAGAAGGTGGAAGAATGGTATGAAACTTCTGTAGGGTCAGCATTATTACAGGCTAAACCAAATCTTTATCGAAGTCTAGGCCTAGGAAAATTAATTTTCTGATTTCTTTCAGAGTTTGGCCAAGAAAACCAGAAAATAATACCTATCACATAATACCGAGGGCTTTCACAGGATCCCATTTTTCCTAAAAGCAGTCAAACCGCATTTTTCCTAAAGGCAACTGACTTTTTTTACAGGTAATCTTTTCAGGTAAAAATAATCTCTGCATTGCACTAATAGGTGGACCACAGTAAAATACAATAGCTTAAACATGCCCGTCTGAGAAACACTTCTCAGCACAAGAACAACCCTTGGATAGGGATTCAGGAAAGTAATATGAAACACTGATGAAATACTGAGCTTTAATATTTTGCCATAATAAGCAAAGATGAAGCTGGATTCCTTTCTGGCTTCAAAGACTCTTTTTCTGGCTTCAAAGATGAAGCCAAACCTTTTTCAATGTAAGGATGGGAGGTAGTGGGCCTGAACTGAAACACAGGAAATTCCACTGAAACAGAAGAAAAAGCTTTTTTTCCTACCATGAGGGTGGCTGAACACTGGTCCATACACATTATGGAGACTCCATCCTTGGCAATATTTGAAACCCAACTGGACATGGCCCGGAGCAACCTGCTCTACCTGACCTTACACTGAGCAGAAGTGGCTGAAAATTTCCCATGATCCCTTCCAACCTCAACAATTCTGTGAGTTTGTAAACTTTGAAATGTGAGGCTTTGGGGACTGCATTTAAGCTCAGAATAAGGTGATACTATCTGCTCAGCCTCTTCTCCACTTTTGTGTCCTGTACACATACGTGTTCCCAGTAGCACACTAACATCCTTATCACAACCAATCATTTAGGTTGCTGTAGTAGACATACCAGTAGAAAGTGAAAGGTCCTCAGCATTACAGCAAGTAAACAAAAAGACTGTATTATCATTAACCATTTTGTAGGATCCAGAACCCAAGGTGGTGTGCTTGGCTAAGATTTTTACACTGGATACTTAATGTGGGGTATTAAAGACTGGAAAAGAAGCTGAAAATTAACACATGTTGCCCACAAGGCAGATATGTGGGCATTACATACCCTTTTGTAAATATTATGCAGTAAAGTGGTTACCATGGTGTTCATTGTACAGCAGTTGTATGTTAAATCAACAGCAAAAGGAAAAAAAAAATAATGAGAGGAAAAAAACAGATAAAAGAACCTCCACATGTCTTCTTGAACATTAAGACACTGAAAGAGCTGCCAGCCTCAGGCTCAGTTTTCAGACAAGTTTGAGGCTGCTGCATTCCACTTCCTGAACATGGCAGCTTTCAAATTTGGCCCCAGGGAAGAGAAAAGCAGCTGTGGGAAAAAAATATTGGGTTTGCCTCTGCACTCTTAAGGCAACTCCATTAGAAGAGACCAAAATAGAGCCAGAAACAAGGTAGCAAGGCTGTGCAATGTGGTATGGTTGCATTGGAATACCAACACAAATCATAGCCAGCCCATCAAAAGCAGATGGGAGTTTGAAACATAAGAGCTAATGCAGTCCTTTAGAATAAATAAGCAGTAGGTACTTACCCAGCTGAGTCCTAACTGTACTGTTTGGGATACTGATTACAGGTTTCTGCTGTCATCGCCAGGGAGGGATGAACTGCCTATTAGCTCGGGCACTAGGGTACAGACCTTGCATTGTTTCCTGAGGATACTATCCTAAGGTATTTGAAGAGAAAATGAGACATGGCTGGTTTTCTTTTTGAAGAGTCTACCAGTCATACTGTAGTATTTATGGTTCCAGTGTCACAGCCTTTTTAAGGCAGTACGTAGTGAATGCTGCCAAAGCAGGTCTTCCCGCCTGCTCTCAGTTTTTTTGCCAGCATTACAGAACTGGTAGAGTGAGGATATTTTAGGCTGCCTGCTAAAGCCTGCTAGAACTCTACCTAGAAAATATATATGAGTAGACCTTTTCCAGGTATTTAGGTTTTGTTCCTGACACTAAAAGTAAACAATTAACTAGCTGTATATGTTCCATTTATCTGGCTAGTGCAGAGTGGTCTATAATCGAGTTTTGTGATTTAAGAGGACACATAACTGCACCCTGGACAGCAGGGCAGCAGGGAAAGAGGAAATCAGCATAGTCACTGAAATTCAGGAAAGAGACACAGCTACATATGAAACGTAATTGAGAATTAAAGACAGAGTAAAAAGTAGAGTAAATCATTAAAAGCTCCTGTGTTTTGGCAAAAAACTGTGGAAAGGGCATAACTGTACCATCACATGGTAATTGCAATGCTTGTAAACAAACGAACAGATGATTCCTGAAGTCTGTACACATGCTGTTCGGGTACAGGTTCTGCGCTTGTTTAGCCACTGCATCTCCGGTGGCAGACTCTGTCATATTTTTATAGATGCAAAGGTGGGAACAGAAATGCAAGCACATATGTATGCATAGGGTGCCAGAAAACAGGGGCCACTGGGAACGCTGGGCAGGTCTTGTGGAGGCAGAGAAAAGAGAGAAAGGCTCATTGTCCAGGCTACCTGGAGCAGTGCGTAATTAGGTGCACATGATGCAAAGAGCTGCAGGGGCTTGA
>VWZY01011418.1:128366-164493 GCA_013399075.1 Chloroceryle aenea | reverse complement strand
TGATTATGACTCTGCTGCCCTGAATTTGCCCAATTTTGTGTTGAGACTGCTGATCCCTCTGTTTTCCCAGCCTCTTGTAGCAGCATGTTGTAGACATTCACTGCCTGCTGCATACAGAAGTACTGATATGACCACCCCAAACAGACAGCAAGAAACGGTATTTGCGGGAGAGCGGTGTGGAATTCCTGGAAGCAGTTGAATCCTCATGTTTAGTCAGGTTGTAGAAAGGTGGAAAAGTAGCAACAAGAAGAGAACCTCATGATTAAAATGT
Source organism: Chloroceryle aenea (assembly GCA_013399075.1). NCBI lineage: Eukaryota > Metazoa > Chordata > Aves > Coraciiformes > Cerylidae > Chloroceryle > Chloroceryle aenea. The sequence goes on along the minus strand of VWZY01011418.1, from coordinate 164,222 downwards.
GGCATTTGCAGTTGACACAAGTAAACATTAAAATACTTGTTTGTTTCCAGGACTGGAAGAAACATTGTTGATTAGTTCAAAATGTAGCAGCAAGAAGGCCACAGCTTTACAGACAGTCAGGATGCCAAGGAGTAATCGTAAGTAGGACTTTGTAATTGGAACAGCATCAAGTAGGAGTTAATATCTTTGACATAACTTCTGCTTCAGCTCTTTCCTTGCATCAGTGAAGGGAGAAACTCTTGTCTTCTGTTTCTACTGGTGCAAGGTTCTCTGTGGCAGTTGCCCATCCCACAGGCTAAACATGTGACTGTGTAACTGTTGCTCAGCAAAAGCTGGATTTTGCAATGCTAGGCATTACAGCTCTGAGCTTTAGGGACTTGGTTGTCCTTGCAGAACTACCCTCAGTGTCTGCATACAGGGAACTCACCAGGTTGTCCCCCTTCATTTGGTCAGCTGGTTTCATTTTCATGCAGGGTATATAGATCACTTTCAGAACTTTACTTTTAACAAATGTGCTGGCAGAATTAATTTGACTGCATCAAGAAAACTTTTTTTTTCTTTAGTTGAACTATGTTCCTTCTTTCTTAGTCAAAGCTACATACAGGTTGCTAACATTCTTTTCTGTGTAACTCCAAGTGTAAGAGGATATAGTGTAAAAATTATCCTTTGGAAGTAGTGTCATCTTCAAGAGTTTTTCTCTTCATGAAAATCTCTCTTTTCTTTAGTCTCAGACTGTTTCTTTTCCAGTATAGGGTTGTTGCTTTTTTGCTGATTTGGGTTTCTTACCTCCTTCCAGAAGTAATTTCTCAGCATAAAATTTGGTGTGTAAAGCAATTTAATTTAAAATGGACTCCTGACAAAATATTATGCATTTCTGTTTTTTTGTGATTCAGATTTATTAAGAATTAAAAAAAAAATTCAAGTTGTTTTTTTTTCTTGGGTAAAAGTTTCTACAAAGATGATGTGTTTCAGAGGTAGATTATACCTGTTAGACTTTTGTGGAGCTCACTTGGAATAGCACCTCTTCAAGGAGGAAGAAAGCTGGTGAATGTCTTATCTGCATGGATGGAGTGAGGTTTACTTGAGGAAACTCTGGAGGCAGGTGAAGATATTCCCTTCCTCCATGAAAGGGAAACGGGTGTGATTCTCCTAATGACACTGATTATCTTAAAATTATTGGGAAGTCCCCCTGAGCTTAGAGGGATATTCCTGTCGAGGATAAGTGCTTTACACTTCAACCTGGAGCATCCATCTCCTTGCCACCATCTTCAAGTTCCTCAAGACTGCACTCAATATGTATTTAAAACCATGGAATTTACTAGCAAGTTTTCTGTACGGTAGTCACGTTTTGTTTAAAGAATCTGGATGGAATTTTGGAAGTTATTTCTTCCTCCAGCACATGCTGATCAGTAGATTTTGTATCTTTTTACTGTTTGTGTCTGGGGAAATTGAATAGTATAATAAATCCTCCTAGGAAAGCACCTTAAATTGGTAGACAGGTCAAAATTACAGCTGAACAGTGTGTCTGTTTGTATATGTACATGTGATAATTATTTCTTTTTCAGTTTTGGACAGAGTACAGAGCTTTCTGCCACAGATGGCCCATGCAAATGATGAGCTAAGAAAAAAAATGGTAGCAGCACCAGCTCATCAGTTTGATATTGAAAATCTAGACGGTGCAACAGAAAAGGTTATAGAAATGGTAAATACTTTTTGTTTTATAAAGGAGATTTAGATGCGGTGAAAATAATTCTCTCATCTTAGAGTGAGCTAATTTGATAGATAATGCTAAATCTTTGCCACTTTATTCTGTGATCTGCAAATTCAAAACGTTGATGTAACTCAAGTGCTAATTTGGTTAAAGTTTGCTAGTTGGTTTTCACACTCCTGGAATGTACTGACTGGGTATGAGTTAGTTTAAGGTCAGATAGATACTTTTGGATCAGCTGCTCGGAATCTTAAGTGACAAATTGTTTTTTAAATGGGTAATCTGGTTTAGAAACTGGAGACTGTAAGACATAATGGAAGTCCTTAGTATCAAAGTAATAACTGGCTTTCAGCTGTGCTTTGTAGGTGTTTTTAGGAATAGGTATAGGTCTTGGGTTTAGAAAAGTTTTAGTGTTGTGACCCTTTGTGGATGGTAATTGTCTATTGATTCCCATTCACATCAATATTCTATTTTTAACTGAAGTGCTGCAGCCATGTGCTTACGTAAGAAAAGTGTCCTATGAAGGTGATGTGGTATGTGCATGTCCCAGACATGTGCCTTCTGGCCTGCAGACCCACAAGATAAAAGGCAGAAATAAGGCAGCCTGGGTGTGTGAGCTGGCAGAACGATTTATTGGCTGCTGGGTAGATTCAGAGTTCTTGTAGATTGTATCTGAACTACATGCAATAGGTTGTCCAGTGCTGGTATATGTGGAAGAATTCCAAACAAATAGTGAGAAAACAGTGTGTTGTGAAAATTGTTGGGTTTAATGCTGACGTGGAATGGGTGACTTGGACAGGATTTTTATAAGATACTTCATGTGACATCTAAGAAGTGTCTGGACTTTATAACACAAGCCCAGGGATCTCAGAATTAATAGCATAGTGCTCTTTGCAAAGTCCTGAAGAAATTTATTGCATCTCAAAGTTCCTGTATTTTGCTTTGCAGCATACAGGAATTCTTTGAGGTGAGGATTATCAGTTTAAGATGGATGTTTTCAGACCTCAGCAGAGCTCAGACTTCATGTCTCTGCCTATGGAAATACATGATCACTTTTTGTTTCAAAAAATACCCGGTGGTTTAAACTTCATGCTGTTTTGCAGCAGTTGTAGTGCCATGAATGCTACTAGGTTATAAAATATGAACTATATTATTAAATATATAAACACACGTTTGTACATATATCATGACCCCTTTTGCACCAAATGGTTTCAGTTGAATTCTCTACTGAAAATGACAGTTTTGATGCCTCCTGCTCATCAGTTTAAATATCTGATTCGGACTATCTGACTTCAGTGGTCAAGTCATTTGTCTCTTTGATAATAATAAAAAAATGGCCTTTTATTTGATATAGGGCAATCTAAATGACAGTTTAAATATTTAGGAATCTGTTCATTATATTTGTCAGAATCCTAGGAGAACCCAAAAGGCTTTCTAGTTGTGGTTGGGGTTTCTTACAGTGGTAGGCTGTTTCATGTCTTTGCTTTGTTGCACTCATATGATAGAAGTGGTGTAGAAATGTGTGATGTGTTAATTAAAGTCTTTTTTTTTTTTCCCAGAATGTGGCTGTAGTTGAACTGAGTGACTCTGATACAGATGATGAAATGCCAACTTCAGAAGATGATTCAGAATCTGAAGATGACTGTGTAACTGATGAAGTGACAATAGACAACATTAAGTTACCTAAACAAAAGGGAGAAAAGGGCAAAATAGAAATTTTGGACAGCAAAGTGAATGAGTAAATCTATTGTATTTTACTAAAAAAAGACAAACCAAAAAGCCCCAAAACAAAAACCCACAACCCCAAACCATTATTCTTACTCTGAAGACTTGGCCCTGAAAACTACCTTGTTTCCCAATGTGCCATTCCTTGGGATCATGTGAAATGCTGTAGTTTACATGGTGGAGAATTCAGCATCTACTCATGACTGAGGCAGGCTGGATTTCTGAAGAATTAAGTATGGTTTTATTCATCAACAAATACTGAAATGGACTTCATAGTAGATCAGACTAAGAAAGCAGCTAGAATTTGGGGTACTTGAACTAATTAAAGTTAACATTTTTGTTCCGTTGCTTTGTTGAAGAAAGACTTTGGTAGGGTGCTAGAAGTTTTTGCTTCAAGGGCAGGAAGGAGCTAACTAGGCAGAAAGCTGTGTTTTTTTATATTCCATGTCCTGTGAAGTGTTATGTACAATACCTTCAATATTAAACGTTTATCTTGAAAGTACCTTCGAGGTTTGTTTACATTGCCTTTGTGACAATAACTGCTGGACACTAAAGCAGTGTCTGAGGCCACTGCAGGATGAACTGGCGTGGGTAGGAACAGTGATGACTCAAGAGATTTGAGCAGATTGTTACTCACCCTCTGTGCCTGCCCTGAGCTCGGTATCGTGTGCCAGTTATAGTTCATACCTGGAATGTGTGGCTGCAGTGCAGGTACCCTTAGCACTTTGGTGGTCAGATTTGCCTCTGTGGTGTTACAATTGCTTTAAGCTACACTTTTCATCTCCCACTTGCCCTGCTATGTTTCTGTCCTCTCTGTTTTGTTAACAACTCTTGCTGCCAGAATAGAAAGGTGAATTTTTAGCTGACATTTACATAGATTAGCCTGAAACAATTGTGAAACCAAAATCAGTGCAAGTATGTCTCGTTCATACTTACCTTGGATTGATCAAATACAATGATTTGGGCTGTTGAATTTACTTCATAGATTAGTTTGCATTTCAGAAGTATCTGTTGTGCTCCTGGATGTTGTAATTTGTTACATAAAGGAATTTTGTATTTTCTACATCATTAAAGTAAAATTTTCTATATTGTTTTTGCTGAAATATTGAACGTAATGCGATGACTTGAAACCTGCAGTTATTTACAGAATTTATTTTGAAAGCTCTAGTTTTAATACCTATTTCTGTAATACTGTGTTAAGAAATAGCAAGGGTTCTGGTCTTTCACAACACTGCTTCTTAAAGATAGAACTGGGGCCTGACTTACTGGGATTAACTGATTAGACCACAAAACATTTTAGCAAAGAGAAAGGATGGGAATCAAAGAATGGCTGCCTTGTTTTAACATCAGCCCACAGATCAGGTTAAGATATGGGTGGAATTGCACTCTTAAAAGAGCAAGGGGTCTCAGGTAAGCTTGTAAAGTCTCAGTCTTTGCATAACCTTCTCTCTTCAAACTGAAGAAAGATTGAAAGCCAACTTTTAAACTTGGTTGTTTTGCCAGGGATATTCCCATGATGGAAAAAAAAAAAAAGTATGAAATACCAAGTAATAATCACACTGTATAAAACAGTCCATGCCCACAGACACAAAAAGTGATTTTAATCTGTTAATGTAACCAGCTTTCAAACAGCAGGCAGATCACACATTCCATATCAACAAAGATAGAAAATATTTTCATTACCTTTAGCTTGATGTGCATAGTTTAACACCAATGTTGAACTCTGTATGTACTATACAAAGATCATAGTAAGTGCACTTTCTTGCATTGATTTACTTCTTATGGCACAAAGGTTTTCTGTACTGCTGAAGAATCACCAGAGCAGAATGTTTAATTGCTACTGTAAAACTTGAGCTGCTTTAGAGCAAAACCAGCATAATCAGTGTATTTTAGTTCACCTTTAGGAGAAGCCTAATTACTGAGGATTTGAAATGATCATGTAAATACTATGTTCAAACAAATAAGAAGTAGGCATCTGAGAACTCATTCTTCAGTTGTATTTAAAAAAATAAACCAAACCTTGTTCTTGTTTGGGTTTTTTAGGGGGTGGGGGCGTGGGAATTGTGCTAGCAACTGCTGCATGTTATTAAGTGCTTCATGGAGTCATTAAGATTCAAACTCTGCCAAAAGTTTACTTTCCAAGTGAAACTTATTTTAGTATTCCACAGTGATAGCCTTGGTTCTGAGATATTCATGAAGAGCTTCTTCACCTGTATGAGGACAACATTCACCAGTTAGAACAGCAGCTCAATGAGAATCTTGTCAGACTGTAACTATTATAAGGGAAAAAAAAGCTTTAGCAATATTTGAGTTCTTCAGGAACAATGGAAACGTATTCATTTGCCCTCCCAATGACATTTACAGAACTGGTTTGACAAGAAGAGGCAAAGTTCCTTTAACAGACCAGACCTAAAACCAGTTTTCAGAAGGAAAAAAGAAAATTAATACACCTTCCTCTGTGGCTGTTGGCAAGTTTTGATGGCATTTTAAGTAATAAAAATGTGCCCTGTGCTCTTGCAAGTTTAGGGGAAAAACCTAAATTCGCCTTCTTTCTGAATTAAAGAAGGTTTTGGGAAATACCTTTGCTACTTGACAGCATTGTGTAGCCTGTACAGAGGTCTGGACAAGCTGCAGTTATGCTGCTCTGAGGGGAGCTGGAGAGGAATATTCTGTGCACCGTAGCATTATTTAGCAAACGTACAGGAGGGGCTGTACTGGGGATACTGAGGCAGGAATATTGTAGGGATGGGAATTAGAGTACTGTGATTGGAGGAGTAACACCAAAACATAACATGTTTTACTAGAATTTGCTGGTTTTTCATCCACGTGGACCATCAGATGAGCAATGAGGGACGTGAGAACAACTTACCTAAATCTTTCCCAAAGCCAGACTGCTTAAATCCACCAAATGGTGCTGCCACATCAGTTTTATTGTATGTGTTAATAAAAACTGTCCCAGCTTCTAGTTTTTCACTGATGTAGAGAGCTTTGCTTATGTCTTTTGTGAAAACTCCTGAAGCTAAGCCATACTCTGTGGCATTTGCCCGTCGTAGCACTCCATCGACATCCCTAGAGGGGAAAGAAATTATTTGAGACTGTGTAAAATAAACAAGTGTGTCAGCAACATTCCACCTTCAAGGTCATTGAAGTACCCCTTCCCATGCTCTTTCTTCTCCAGTTAGTTTCAACTTATTAAGTACTCATCTGACAGATGGATGGAAATTCATACTCTTGTTTCAAACTTGCATAACTTGTAACCTTACATTTCAAGGGTTAAGATCTATACCAAGAGATGCCAAAGGGAAAATTTCATTACATGTACCAACTTTGCTCAGCTGCAGTACAGCTTGGGGATTACAGCAATACAAAAACACTTGCAAAGCAGATCTTGGCAGCAGATTATCAATCAGTTTCCTAAAATTTTGGCCAGCTTTACAAGTCAATGGTGAATAAATGCTGAAATTCAGACATCTATCAAGACACAACTCAGGCCATGCCCAGAATGATATTTTCTGTTTGCATCTCCTCTGTATAGCTTCAAAGATCTGTAATCTAAACTCAATACAGTCACTTATCACCATACACAGAATGTATAAATTTGAAAGGTTATCTGTGTGTCTGGGTCTTAACTGCATTATCAAACTGTATGAAGTGAAACCTGGTGGAAATAGTTATATGAAGTTTCTACATAGGGTTTAAATCACTGTGTGTTAAATCATTGTTATTTGGAATGAATGCTATTATAATTGGCAGTCTACAAAATACACAGAGGGATTTCATTTGCAACAGTAATGTGCCAATGTTGCACAACGTATAACAATGTTATGTGATCTTTGGGGAGAAAAATAAGCACTTCCACTGGAAAACAACCCCACATTTTGTAATTTGATCAAGCTGTTGCAATTACCACATCAACTTCAGTAAAAACTGTTTTCACTGAATACTAGGTCTTATTTAAGAGCTGGCACTTAGGTTACATTCTATCCTGTTGCATCCTGCTAACAGCATTAGTTCTATATCGACGTGGAGCAGGATACCCTTGACTCAAAAGGGTAATTTCTCAGAATTTAGCTGGAAATGGATCTAGGGATTCAGACTGGGCTTACAAGATTTAGCAAAATCATACACATATGCTGTAATTTCTGCACTTAGGGTGAAAATGAGAAAATAAGTTTTCTAACAGTAGCCAGAAGAGAACATACCCATTTTTAAATTTAGAAATTACCATCACAGGACCAAAGGACTCTTCCTGGGCAATATACATATGGTCTTCAACGTCTGTGAATACCGTGGGTTCCATGAAGAAACCTAAACAGAGGATAGGGCATCATTTGAGCAAGGTGAAAATGCTTCATGGCTTGCATTGTCTAGTCCATCTCCATACTTTGAGGTCATAGATACATTAAGACTTGAAAAAGAAAATATAAAGATTGATATAAATGAAGTATGAACGGAGATGCACGTGTGCAAGCATCGGAGAAACAGCAGAAAAAAGATGAAAGGAATGGTCTGTACTGAACAGAGCAACCACATGTGCTGTTCCCCACCATGCCAGAAGGTCTGTGTGCCACAGGCTCAGGGGAAGACCCTGCACGCTGGTCACAGGAAGATGTGGTCACAGCATGTCACAGAGACCATGTTTTCTCTTGTTACCCAACAAGGAGATAGACGGTAGCCATAAAGATCTGTATATTCCAAACTAAATAACCCCAATTATTTAAGGATGAAACCACTATGTTTTGAAACTCTAGTGCAAATGTTTCTACTGTATTGCTGATAAAGGACAGATGTCCATGAGAAAATATTGCTTTCATGCCTGTCCACTAAATTTTGCATATGTATTGTGTCAAAAAAAGCTTTTGATAATAATACATTATGCAAACTCTGCTAATAGTTTCCTCAGTTTTAGTGTTAGTGTGATCTAAATGGATCTAATTATACTGATGGCTCTTGACAGTTCAAAGATGTTGCAAAAAACCCCTCAATGCCTCACAAACCAGAAGAATAAATGAGCAACAGATCCCCATGCAGAATAGATTCTGATTCAGTTTTGTACATTACACTTCAAGTGCACAGCTTCTATTAATATGAAACTTAAACGCCCTGTTCTCAAGTGGTATCTTGGGCTTACCTGGTATTGTTCCCATATTACAACTTCACAAAATGCAGCAGAGACAATTATGATGGCTTTTGTTTAGAGTGTAGAAGTTCCATACTCCTCTGTACAGTATTTACCTGGTCTACATACTTGTCTTCCTCCATACACTAGAGTGGCTCCTTCTTTTACTCCAGTTTCACAATATTGCAGCAATTTTTCCAGATGTGCCTTGTGATTTTGAGGACCATGGTCTGTAGACCTATCCAGGGGGTCACCAATTTTCATCTTTTTTATTTCTTCCACCTATGGGTAACCCAATTAAAATGAAGTTACATAATGTGGGAAATATTTGTTAAAATGGCCACTGATTTGGGATGATTCACTTTTTATGCTATGAAATTAGGCTGTAAGAAAGGGCTGGATTCTTGTAAGGTGGAATGTTCCTCCCTTTCTAAAATGAGTCTTTCTCTTATGTTTGATAATTTCTGATTACTTCTGAATGGTTTTGATGCTTTTTTCATGTATTCATTATCTTCTGCTATAAAGAAAGACATGTAGAATGTTAGCTTTTACCACTGGTAAATGACTTATGACAGTGATTTTCTGTTCTTTGATGTAGAATTTGACCTAGTCAATTATGAAATATCAGTCAAAGTACAATATCTGTTTCAGTGTCACTTATCTGTGCATTACTGATGAATATATCCCCCTTCAGTGCCTTCCTATTTACCCTGTAAGAGGTTCCCAAGAAGCAGCATTGCCTATTATAAGCAATAATGAGGAATTAACTGAAAATAGAAAGAAATGCAAGGGTCTATAAAACTAGTCTATCTTTGTGCCATAGAAATGTATCTGCTTCAATTTTAGTTCTTAAATGTCTTACCACTTTTCTAACAAATTCATCATGGATTGATTCTTCCACAAATAGTCTGCCAGCTGCAATGCAGTTTTCTCCTTTGTTGAAATAAACTGCTCCCATACCCTGATCAGGGAAAAAAAAAGCCAAAACATTAATATATATACATCCTTTTGTTTAGTTTCCCTTTCCTTCTGTTCCCTTGGGTTGCATTCGGTGTTTGTGACCCTCAAAGCCTAATGCTTTATGTAAAGGGACATCATCGATGCCACAAGCAATCTAATCTTGTAACTGGCAAACACACTTCCATGGCCACAAATGGCTCAGGATGGACCCATTAGCACTGCTCTTTCCATTTCCATCAGCATTCCACAGGAACAGCTGCTGCAGCCTCACAGAGAAGAGGTCTGGCAGCACGACCAGCGCTAATCCACCGAGCAATACTGCTTGTGTTGAAAGCTGAATTGAACTGGGTGAACATCACCTAACTCTAATCTGCAGAGCAACTCCTATGTCAAGAATGGTGCTTCAGATCCCATCCAGTTTGTTCCTTTTTATTTGCAAAGAACCAATACCTGCCATCGTTTTTCCAGGTGGGTAGGGAGGTGGGGGAAGGAAGAGGACAAATAAAATTCCTAAGATGTAATTTTCTGGCAACTGCAAAATCCTAGGGTCCTGGCATTAGTAGGTGTGAATGAGGTTATGTGCCAATGTCATGTGTGTGGCAATGCTGGTTTAGAGAATTCATAGAATTAGCATGGTGTGGAAGACTTTTGTTTGCTTCTTAGTGGGCGAACTGTATCTGCTGTTATTTTGATGAATAACATTACCCAATCAGGAAATAAAATCCCAAATCTACTAAACTTCTCATTTGCACATCTTACTGATGAACTTTAAACACATTATGGCTGGTTGGGAAGGTAGATTATGATGACTGATGGTGAATTAAGAAGAACTATATGGCAATAGAGAGCTCAATGTATACTTCAACTCACTTTCAGGCCATTATTTTCTAATTTGTTTTTTTTTTCCCTTTGAGTATCAGATTTTGACAAATCAATTTTGCTAGTGAAAATACTTTGCAGTTATATTTCTTTAGTTTGTTGTATTTTCTAAGTTATATTTCTTGCAGTATTGATCCCTGCCTTGTTGGTGCAGCATGAACAGCTTAACCGTGCTGACATAAAACCAACATTTTGTAGAAAAAGAGTATGTTTTCTAACAGACTGCATGACTTTTTTATGCAAGGGCTCTCTACTGCAGTTTTTGATAAGGATATTGCAGTACTGGGAGGATGTATCACAAAGGCTTTGAATGTATTTTACTTCGAAGTACGTTACCATTTTTACGGCTCTGTCAAGTTCACAGTCACTGAATATGATCAGCGGTGATTTACCACCAAGTTCAAGAGAAACTTTCTTCAGATTAGTGGATGCACTGTAAAAATGATAAATAGTCATAGAAAAACAACTTTTAAATAGCTTATTTCATTATTTCCCTTGAATCCTATCTAGTGAAAATGTATAAACCTCTATTTTCCATAGTGACTTAGAATTCCAGATAAATCTAAACAACCAGATATAGTTAGGCTTTTCTATTATGGCTGCATGCACTATTAGCTACATGCTCATAAGATGCTTCAGAACTAGATTAAACAGTGTTTATTTATGAATCTTTTGCTAAGAGTACCTTTTCATGATCTGTTTACCAGTTGGTGTTGAACCAGTGAATCCAACTTTGCGAACATCTGGATGTTCAGACAGGTGTTGTCCCACCAAACCACCTATCAAGGTGAGGAAAACAGTTTAACTGGATGGTAAACTGGCAATTGTTACTACTCCAACAGCAGCACTGTAGCACAGAAGGAGCTAGAAATATGTCAGTCAAGTACAATGTCACAGCATTATTTATACCCACAGCTTTATTAATTTGACTAAGAAAAATCTCCTCAACTTGGATCACATTAGTGTCTACAGATTCTCCCAAGGTGTTCATGCTATTTGTGTGAACTTGTAAAGAGTGCAGGCTGACAACTCATCACCAGCTACAGCCAGGGGATCTGCGGATGTTTCCAGTTCTGTTCTGGAAACATGTGAAATGCTGTTTGACAGAGATGCAAGCCTACTACCTAGGAAGATACATGCACTTAGGTAATAGGTTTTCCAAAGGCTAAAACACTAGTTCACCGGTTTTAGCATGACCTAGTCTTCCCAGAAAAATGATCAGTTGAAGTTTTACCTGAACCAGGCAGAACATTTATAACGCCTTTAGGAAATCCAGCTTTAGCTGAGAGTTCTGCAAACTTCAAGGAAGTCAGAGGTGTGACCTAAGTAGAAACATTTAGGTTAGGTATCCTATTTTAATTAAATTCATGATGATATTGTTTACATTCAATACATGCTAATTTTGATACAATATTCATCTTCTTACAGTATTGACAAGTTAAAAGTGATGGCCTCTTACAGAACAGAATTAATGTTTGAAAATAAGAGTAGCATCAGAGACAATCAGTATCTTACATCATCATGGCAATATTATATGTGCACTTTAAAACATATCACCCAGTCAACCTATGGGTATATATGACAGGTCAGCCTATGGGTGAAATCCACTACACTGTCTGACTTAGTTTGAACAAACAGTGGATGACCTGAGTCATCTGTACATTTCTTTTTGTTTTTACCTGAGCTGGTTTGAGTACAAGTGTGTTGCCTGCAGCCAAGCACGCTGCGCTCTTCCATGCAAGCATCATCAGTGGGTAATTCCAGGGGATAACAATTGCACAGACACTTAAGGTAAGGAAAAACAGGGAAAGATTATATTTTTGGAGGCAGCTTTTGGGTGTCTTTTCAGTATGCCAAGGCTGTCACTAAGAAGAAAAAAGTGATACTCACCCTATTGGCTCTTTCTTGGTGAATGTTAGATTATGGTTTGGTCGGGCCTGGTTAATTGGAATTGTAGCACCCTAAAAGACAAAGAGACAAACGTTGCTACTGTTTAATCATTTTTATTACAAATATATTTGCCATATAAGTATGTTTTGGAAAGCCACAGAGTAGGTTTCAAAACGAGAAGCATTTTTGATTCAAAGGGGCAGGGATACATCTACTGTATGATTTCCTACTATGGATACCGTAGCTGACTCCCGGTTTTCAGATGGATGAAATAAAAGCACAGATAACAAAGTATGGAAGAACATTAAGTAAAGGTCTGGTGGCTGAAAAAAAGCTGAATGATATTCTTGATTGTGGATCTTAAAGATACTTGAGGAAGTGCTGTTGAACCTGTGCCACGTGCTGTGCCATCAAGCAAACTCACCAGCCTTGGTCAGAATGTTACATAGCACAGGAGTTTCTGCACTTCCCCACGTGCTGACCACAATAACATTCTGTTCCATGAATAATCACAAGCTAAGCGTACACATCTACAGTGACAGTTCAACTGATTTCTTAGGTATTTAAAGTCACACTCTAAATTCATATTATCCAGTTGAAAGCAGACTGTCCTTTTGTATCTATTTTAGGTAAAATTTGAATGTTGCTTTATTTTTTGACTCCTTGCTTAATTTTGCTAATACCACTTTTTGGCACTGTGTCAGGAAAAAAACCCAACAGGTAGAGAAGCATTGTCATATTGGTTATTTCCTTCACATATTCACTTGCCTGAATTTTGTCACACCATCCAGCAAAGTATCTGAATGTTTGCACAGACATTCCAACGTGGGTCTTCAAAGCTAAAGTGTAGACAGCCCCTGAGTCGAGAGACTCTATTGTTGCTAACTCTTCTTGATGTTCTTCCATGAGGTCTGCAAGTCTTTAATAAAAACATTACAAATCTGCATTAAAGAGATGTGACATTTAACCATCAACAGCCTAAAAGGGTATCTGGTATGGCAAAGAACCACATTTAAAATTGCATTCCCAGTCAGTCTGGAGGTGATGTACTGGAGCCACTGCTTGTTAGTATCAGTAAGAACTTGAACTGTTGAAGTCTGCCAATGTCTTCACATTGGCTGTAGTAGATGCTGAATGAAGACATGCACAGTGAAAAGTCACTGGGTTGTTCAGTTATGGTATAATAGGAAAATTTTACTATTTTTCTGTTGTGCTACATGGAGACAATTACAGAAAATCAGACCTGTAAGATGAAAGCAAATACACAATAACATGAGAAGTGTCAAGTATTCAAAAGTAGCAAAAAGGGGTACTCAGAATCCTAGCTTAAGATTCGGGAAAGCTGGCTTCATACTGCTGTTTTGTTTTGTCTGAACTTGGACTAAAATACTTAAGTGTTAGATGCTTCCAAGGCACCCAGATATCCAAAGACAAGAGCTCCTAACCTGTAATGCAAATTGAATTTCATATGCCTTAGTACATTTGAAAATCTGACACATGATCTCCTTGGGCTTCAAGTTTTCTGTTTTTTATGAAACACCACAGTGAGGTGTAAGACAGACTGTGGTAAATATTACTGAGTTAATAATAGCTATCAGAGTGTCTCAACACTGCACCTGTACAGACAGATACCTATACTTACGAGAAGCTCTTGTGGTTGTTCCCTGATTAGACAGAAAGATCTTTTTGCTTTAATGAATTTTTACATTCAGTTCTTAGATTTCTCACATGGCAGTGAAACAGATGCATCAATGCTTTTCTTAAGCTTCTACCTGCGTTCTGGTATGTATAATCATTGCTCTCATGATTTTAAGAGCTTAACAAAGTGCATTTTATATCCTGTAAAGTGTATTCAAAACTGGGTGTGAAACCTATTTTTTTCCATGATGTAAATTCTGCCCATTTAAAGCATTTGCAGAGATGTGGAAAAATACTTCAATACTTGTTTTAAGGCTATCTTGGAGACCCAGCTGCAGGTCAGCACATAAGCAATAGTATGCAAATGAATGGTTATGGCACGTGAGGGACAAAGGAAAAAGTTCCATTTAATGCATACTTAATATCTTCTACTAATGATTCCTTAAGACAAAGCAGCAGAGCTCTGGGCATAAAGGTGGGAAATAGAGTATTTCTAGAGAGGATAATTCTTTCGCAATAGATTAAATGGAGCCATCAATTATTTTAAAGATGTTTTCCTCAATTTCTTAGTTTCCATTTATTTATTTTATTTTTTTTAAATGGCAGCAGTGAGAGATTCCCAGATTTTTCTCCGCCACAAGAAACGTTAGCCAGGTAAGACCAAGGCCAGTACACTGAAGTCAGTGAGGGGATGAAAAGATTATGAATATCCACCATATTCAGAAAATGTATGCAACAATTCTTCAGAGGAACAAAACAATAAGATTTAAGTAAACAAACCAGCCAAGCTGCCTTTCACATACCTGTACATGAGTCGCCCTCTTTCCCTTGCGTTCATTCTTCCCCATTCCCCATTCTCAAATGCCTCCTTTGCTGCAGCCACTGCCTTGTCAACATCAGCCAATGAGGCAGAAGACACACTGGCTATTACCTGTCCAAAGGCAGCACTGTGTTAGCTCAAACTAAAATGCTGGGTTGCAGACTGTTACTCCTTCCTCCTAAACTTCTTGACTGGGTATAAGCAAATACTTAATATTCTCAGCCTCAGTGTCTGGCACAGGTGAGTCAGGCTGCAAAAAGCTCAGAAACAAATGAGGTGGCAGAATTTGAAGAATACTGCAGGGATTCTGATTCCTAGATCTTCTCCTTCACATCAGGGTGCACTGTCCTACTTAATTTCATTCTCTCTTTCCAGATGTAAAATCAATATGATATTACTAAAGTTGGAAGTCTTTATATATGGTATTAGGATCTAAGTTCTAAACATGCTAAAATGACTTCTGCATGTTCCATTTATTAGGAATACAGCTTCTGTTACCATAAGACACCACATCCACTTGGTATTTTATTAGGATTGTGTTCTATTTATACACACATTGTAAATTCTGACAGAATTGTTATGACTTTTATTCAATTTCATAAAGAGTTTCAGGAAAAGTACCAGAGTCTGACTCTGACTTCCGACAACAGTGAAATTTGTGGTATTGACTTCATCAGGATTTAGTGACTCCAAAATTAAATGGCAACTACATCAGCATCACTACTCTTACTTATCTTTTGTAGTTACGAGTTGCTCAACCAAGATTCAGCAATTCAGGGCTGAAGTACAACTGCATATATTTTCCCATTAAAGAGTCATTTTTCTGACTGGGAATTTAAAAGGACATTTTAAAGGTACACTTGCTGTAAGACATCAGATTTGTAAAAAAAAAAAAAGTTAAATAAAACCTGAAGTTGATGACTGATAGTTGAAGCGGTTGTAGGTTATTTTAACTATGCAGCTTGACTGCAAAAACTGTCACATATACAGGCTGAGAAGTAAACTGAAGTTTCAAATTATTTCTAGGGGTTGTTTAATGTGTGCTGCATGGGTTTGAAATTGGAAATATACAGTTAGTGTTTCAGATTTTTTAACTGCCAAAGAAATCAAAATACACTGGTATTGATCATACTGAGAAATTACTCACTGATCCATCTGCTGGATTTATAGTGTCATATGTTTTTCCATCATCAGCATTTATAAATTGCCCATTTATGAAACACTGGTAAGGCATATTCACAGTCATGTTGTTCACATTTTTTGAAACCTATGAGTGAAATAAACAACAAATTAATTTGAACTTCAAATAATTAAGATTTTAATGTAGCTTAACAAGCTTTTGGTATCTTCAGCCAACATCCAGCCACGTTTTACCATGTATACAGCTGTTAGAAGAGGGCAAAAGAGTAAAATGAAATGGAAATCATATTCTCCCTGAACACCAATGTCCATACTCTGAGATAGTTAAGCAGATCTCTGTATTTTTTATCATTGGATCTCTATGTTCAAACCAATACTAAGCCCTGGTTAAGGCTGGTCCTAGTGGAGTTCAAGCAAATGCATAATTCCCAAATTCAAGAAATCCTGACTTGCTTAATGATTAAAAACCACACAATCTTTCTTTCACTCAAAGATTTTGAACATACTCTTAGAAAACAAATCTAGCACTGTTTGCCTCAGGAAAGCAGAAGGTCTGGAATCCTTCTGACTGAAGTGTAGTGGCAGGTGAGTGCAAGGGAGGTAGGAATATCTGCCCATGTGTTGTCTACTCTACCGCATGTTCCTGATCTCCTGGTTTCCAGTACACTGTAAGTGGCATTACATATGGACTTCCCTTCTGAAATGCAAATATATAGAAGCTGGGGAAAAAAAAAAGAGTCACAAAGATAAGTTTGTATGACCAAATATTTTTCTGCTTTTCCCACTGCATCAAGCAGTCAAATAAAATGCATTGTCTACCTTCCCTCAAAAGACAAGAAAGAGTAACTAATAAAGGCAAAATAAAAAGTCTTACATAATCAATGACTAACTCTTCTTTTTTGTCTTCTCCTCTGAATTTCCTGACAGCCATTTGAATAAAGTCTGCAAATTTAGTGGCCATATATACATCTTCATTCTGAAGTTGAAGTTCACTATGTTTCTGTTTGATCTCTTCCAGCATTCTAAAGATTTTGAAGAATAAATAAGTTTAATTGTGAATGAAAGAATTATTCAGATTGATTAACTGAATCATTAGAAAGTTGAAAGGTGTCAAAACTGGGCAGCAGTTTGTATGCATGTGAATATGTGTGTGTTTCTCTGACAACGGTGGCACACAGGTTGTGCATTTTACTGAAAAGAAAATGTCAGTTCTGGAATACTTTTAGGTAAACTTTTGGAAATAAATGTCTAATAATATGTATTGATTGATAAAACAGTTTATGGGCCTACTCTAACCAACACGTGAAGGACATTCAGATCTTTAGGAGACTGGTAAGTAATAAGGCCAACAATCATCTTGTTAAAAAAAACAAAACAAAACAAAAAACACTCAAAATGCTGGTCTTATATTATGGCCTGAGATTCTAAGTTTCAAAAAGAAGGTAAATGAATATAAGCCCAATTCTTTTTGTGACAGACTCCTCTTTCCCTCTGAGGAATGATGTGTTCAGCTTCCCAGTCAGCCTGGTCTTGAGATATCTGTCACTGCATGCACATAGGTGTGAGCATCACCATGCTTTCCCATGTGGCTATGTTCCTGAAGTTAAGAGGAACTTTCTTCCATTAGAAAGAGCAGGTTCACATCAATATCTCCTAATTTTGGGAGCAGAATTGTACCACTTTTTCAAAGGCAGGAAAGGGAATGATTAGAGTATTGGAAAATATAAGGGAATATTTTTTTAATACTACTTGATCAACCTTGATTTAAAAGCACCATGACAACTTTGTTTCCATTAACTTTGGCTTCAAAATTTTGTTATTTTGAATATTTTTTTTTACCTGACAACATGCATAGAGGATGCTCCAGATTTGAAGAAGTCTGTGGAATCTTCAATTACAGCAACATTGCTTAAAATTCCCTTCCAGATAGCCTAGTAGTGCATAAAAATAGTGGAAGCCATAATGAATAAACCTCTAATTGCAAAAATTGTTTATGAAACCATATTTTCTATGGAATCTGTACATACAACATGTATTATTTCAAAGGATTCTAAACCAGAAAATTATTTTAAGAGTGTCTCAAACCATCTAGAGACCTGATGTTAGCCAATAAATTCATCAGCACAATTAGCTTATCAAAAAATATTATTTTGTCCATGATGATTTCACCTAATCAGACAAGTAATCTGAATGGTACAATGTAAGTAGTTTTCAGGCCCATTTTTAAGAGTTTTATCCTCCAAATAATAACTTCCCATTGCATTACGGAATACTTTGTCAGCAGAGTCAAGGACAGCCCAGAGCACTTTGTGACTGGGTTGATGGCATTTCTGGCACCTGGGCAGAGCTGAGAAGTAGTTTAACCTGCATGCATGAGATGGAGATTTCCACTAACATGACAAGTGAAATAACTGGTAACGTAATACTTCAATTTACTATGGTTAGGTTTCAAAGTTAGCAGATAGTGTCATGAACTGGAGAATTTATATTTCTTTCTGTTATTGTCTCAGACGCTCAATAGCTCCAGGCAGCTTTTACATTGCTGGCAAGCAAGTTCAGAGTAATTTTGAAGCAGCAGTTTAAAATATTAGTGCATCAAGCTGCCTAACTTGGGCCGAAAGTTATTGACCCTGTAGCAGAGCTAGCAGAAGGAAAGACATCTGTGATTCACTTGCTCTGGCACAAAACTTTAATGACAAATGTGGTTTTCAGGTAAGCCCTTGACACTGACTAGAGAAGAATGGATTACATGAAAGTACCACAAAGTGCCTCTCTGGCTATGAGAGCTTTCTGCTTCAGGTGCCCCATTGCTATATCCCTCTGCCACGCTGCCCCTCGTGTGCAGTTGTGGCAGAAGAGAGTGCACACAAGTACAGGTTGAAAATTGCTGCTTCCTCTTCCGGACTGCTGTTCTAAGACTCCCTGGAACTTGTTAAACAGGACCCCTTTAAGCACAACATAGTGAGTAACACCACATTGAAGAAAGGATTTCAGAACTGGTCAGGTCTGTCAGTGCTGAAAACCTTATTGTTGTGAGGTAAAAGTCCATTTGTTTTTCCTCACTCCCACTTTCATCATTCATAAATATTTACCATAACTGACCCTGCAATCACAGTCTTTGTACCTCTTGTATCTGAAAGAAAACTATCTAAAGTGACATGTAACTACTCTAGTGAATTCCCAACTCCACCTGAATTAACGTCAATAACTGGAGATTCAATCCCACATTATTTATGTACTCTGAGTAGACTTTACCAAAAAACAATGTGCATGTCTAAATAAAAGATATGCCTTGCCTATAATGAGAAGTATGTCATGCTTTTGTCTTCCTAAAGCATTTTATTGAATTACCCTAATATCTTCTGCCATCTTTTTCTCCTCTTCTGTAAGTTCCAGGGCAGTTGCTTCATCAACAGAGAAGTATTTAGATGCAGGGATCATTTTTCCATCCTCAAACTGAAGATTTCTCACTAGTACCTGAAAAATGAGAGGATATGATTTTAAATTATGTGCGAGATAATACAGCCTTGTGTGAAGAGTTTTTAGGCATTAATGTGGTTATTGAAATAGTAAAATAAATGGCTTGCAGGAAAGCTGCTATGATGCTGTTAATTTAACACAGACTATTCCTACCTGTCTTTCAGATTCTCTCCTAGTATTAGTACGTTTTAATCCATATTGGAAATGAATAGGGATTGAGTGAGGAAAAAAACATGAGAAGCAAACAACCTTCTTTATAGAATGGTAGAGGATGGATAAACTCCAAATAAATTAGATGACTGGCATTAGAAGTTGGGTTTCTATAGCCTGACAATTCCACACTACCTGTACTTCTTGCTAAAGTTATTCTATCCATGCTCATGCTCAAGTGAGCACTTACCATCTTCCCATCATTACCAAAAACGACTAGACCATTCTTGGTTACAAGTCCAGGTCTTGAAGCACCTCTTATTGCCAACTCTTGTCCAGCAGGCACTGAAGCATCAAGTAAAGATGACCCGTAGAAAGTAACCACCTAAAAATCAATGGAATGAAAGTGCAGATTCTAAGCATGTTCATGTCATTCTACTTGCAATATACTGTTTTGAAGCTTTAATATAATAGAAATAAAATATAAGTACCTACACCTGGAAAATGTGTTACAACATTATTTCTGTAACTTTACAACCAAGGACGTGTAAAAATTTGCAAGCTGCCTATACCTGCAAAGCTGCTCAGCTGTAACAACGTGCCTGTGGAAGCAGTGCAGAAAGGAAAGCACTGACACAAGTCTGTAATTAAAAAATATCCCTGCTGTATTCTGTACATTTGTTTAGGTGCCTGTTCTAGATATTTACAAGATATACAGTCATCAGATGAGAGCTGCTCCAATGTAACTTTCACTTGTATTCACTTCTACGCAAACCCTTTTAGTTTTATAATAAAAAAGGTCAAAATGATGGTAAAGAAAAGAAGAATATTCATCTGGTTTTCAGAGCATACCTGGCCATCTATTGTTGCCCATGCTCCAGGCACTTTATCATGCCCTCGAATCCAATTGTGCAAGGCTACTGCAGGTTGGTCCCAGGAGATCTAAGAAATCAAGACATGCCAGCTAATTCTTCTCTGTTTAGGAATAAATCAAGTTAGTAACATTTTCCTACACAAGAATTACAAACCCTCCTTCTCTTTCAACCATTTGTTTCTTTAAGAACATAGAAGGGTCTGGTTTAATAAAGGAAGACCAATCATCTCCAGATGGCTACTCATCAAAGACCTGTCAAATGAGATGCTCTTAGCACTTCTGTGTTCTGTGTGGTCAATATCTTCTCATAGATTCTCCTTCGCACAATAATATAATTAAAATATAACTATTGCTACTAAGTATTCATTTATAAATAATTCATATTATGATTACCATACTTAATAAGTGCAATCTAAATATAAATAAATGTATGTCTGGTGTGTCACCTTCTGATGAAAATTATCTGTTTACTGCTTGGATCCTATATCCTTTTATAAATCTATAAGCTTTTCTTTAATAATTTACTACTCCTTTATAAATTGTTTCATAAACGTAATCCTGCTACAACTTGCAATTCTTGCAAGACTTTGAGGAAAGATGAAATTATGTTTTTCTAAGACTGTTGTGTACATTTAAAATATAACACAAGTGAAGATGTATTCCTCTGCTTTTGCAGTATTGTGAGTATATGTTCAAAATCAGTTAAAGAAACTATCAGAATAGCTATTAAATAAAAAAACTCAGGTACACAGCATCTTTCTTAGTTTAAGCTTAAAGAATATTTAGAAGCCAGTTATAAGCCAATGAGAATAGCTTTACAGCAAGGAGATTAAGCTAGTTCACTCCAAGAAATTCCCTTTATTATATTAAAGGGATGAATAAAAATATCCTTATGCAAAACTGTTTGTTTCTAAGGTAAGTCAGGAATTGAAATATGATAAAAAGCATCACCTACAATATTTCAGGTGGAAAGGAGTTACATTCACCATGGACAAGTGACTAAAATTGCTGGAATAATTTTTAATATATTTTTTAAAATTTAATGTTTGCACTTGTCTAGAAAAAGAAAAGAAGGCATTACAGGCAGCATTCTCTATCATTTTAGGGTAGCCTTCCCAGCCACAAAGAAGATCCAGCTAACTCAGCGGGGCTGCTTACATAATACAGTTCTCACATGGATGTTTAAATATATTTTTCTCTGTTCTTTGTTTATGTGACCAATATTGCATTTTTTCCTGCTGCCAACAGGAAAGGTACCAATACTTGCTTTTCCTAACGACAAATCTGTTTCTGGTAGAGAATTTAGTATGGATTGTTAGTAGACAAAGAGAGCTATCTTCATTCAGTGCTGTATTTAAAGGTACCATAACATGTTAAGAACACACTGAAGGTGCAGCTGCCATCTAACTGTGTGTGGATGATCCCAGGTAGGACACCAAGCTTCTAAATATATGCAGCTGCTGAAAGAAACAGGAACTTAACCTGGAGCTTTGTTACATGCATCCTCGGAGTTATCCCAGGAGTAAGAGGTAGGGAAACAACTGAGTTAGAATTCATGTTCATTTCCTATCACTTCTATTGTGATTGGAGTTAATAACAGCTTTTCTAGTTATATGCACAAAATACAGTGTTATTTAACACTACCTCTGCATTTTCCTTTTTCTGGATCCCTTCATATGTTGCCCCTTCTTTAGGCTGAGGTATACGAGGGGCTTTACCATCAGCAATTAGATGTACAGCTTCCACCTAAGTGAAAAAATAACACATTTAATGTTAGCTTAGTTCATTTTTTTTTTTCCTTAGTCATATTGTGAATGACACAAAAGACTATCACAAGGGGAACTGGTTTATTTTTAAAACCTAGGACTTCCAAAATCTAGGGGACCACGATTAACATATATAAATATTCTTAAACTTCTTTGACAAAAGAAATATGTAGACTTAGAAATTTGATAAGAGAACCCAGTCACCAAATACACAGCAGCTGCCTAAATTCTGCAGGACCAGAACATGACTCTATAGGATTGCATTCAGCTGCTGCCTTTTTCTTTCTGAAAAAAAAGTTACTTCTCTGCATTTAAATGGAGAAAAAAAAAATCTCTAATGATCTATGCTGAGTATTTTTTACACATTTACTTTAAAACAATACAAAAAAAGGACAAGCGTACAAACCCCAAAGTCAATCCATGAGGGATCTGAACTTACACCACCACCCCCCCTCCTGTTTTGTTTTATTTTGACGTCACTCCTAACTCTCTGTTCTCTCTGAGCCTTAAATTTCACCGTGCAAAAACATTCAAGAAATCTGTGGAAAGAGTCACAGTCAGACAAATTCAACCTCTTGCCTTCTGTGGAAACAGGATATCCTCTGCCTGCTGCCAGCAAGAAATATTCTGAGGCCACCTCCTCAGCTGCTGTGAAACAGCACAGCTCCACCGAANTTAAAATTTAATGTTTGCACTTGTCTAGAAAAAGAAAAGAAGGCATTACAGGCAGCATTCTCTATCATTTTAGGGTAGCCTTCCCAGCCACAAAGAAGATCCAGCTAACTCAGCGGGGCTGCTTACATAATACAGTTCTCACATGGATGTTTAAATATATTTTTCTCTGTTCTTTGTTTATGTGACCAATATTGCATTTTTTCCTGCTGCCAACAGGAAAGGTACCAATACTTGCTTTTCCTAACGACAAATCTGTTTCTGGTAGAGAATTTAGTATGGATTGTTAGTAGACAAAGAGAGCTATCTTCATTCAGTGCTGTATTTAAAGGTACCATAACATGTTAAGAACACACTGAAGGTGCAGCTGCCATCTAACTGTGTGTGGATGATCCCAGGTAGGACACCAAGCTTCTAAATATATGCAGCTGCTGAAAGAAACAGGAACTTAACCTGGAGCTTTGTTACATGCATCCTCGGAGTTATCCCAGGAGTAAGAGGTAGGGAAACAACTGAGTTAGAATTCATGTTCATTTCCTATCACTTCTATTGTGATTGGAGTTAATAACAGCTTTTCTAGTTATATGCACAAAATACAGTGTTATTTAACACTACCTCTGCATTTTCCTTTTTCTGGATCCCTTCATATGTTGCCCCTTCTTTAGGCTGAGGTATACGAGGGGCTTTACCATCAGCAATTAGATGTACAGCTTCCACCTAAGTGAAAAAATAACACATTTAATGTTAGCTTAGTTCATTTTTTTTTTTCCTTAGTCATATTGTGAATGACACAAAAGACTATCACAAGGGGAACTGGTTTATTTTTAAAACCTAGGACTTCCAAAATCTAGGGGACCACGATTAACATATATAAATATTCTTAAACTTCTTTGACAAAAGAAATATGTAGACTTAGAAATTTGATAAGAGAACCCAGTCACCAAATACACAGCAGCTGCCTAAATTCTGCAGGACCAGAACATGACTCTATAGGATTGCATTCAGCTGCTGCCTTTTTCTTTCTGAAAAAAAAGTTACTTCTCTGCATTTAAATGGAGAAAAAAAAAATCTCTAATGATCTATGCTGAGTATTTTTTACACATTTACTTTAAAACAATACAAAAAAAGGACAAGCGTACAAACCCCAAAGTCAATCCATGAGGGATCTGAACTTACACCACCACCCCCCCTCCTGTTTTGTTTTATTTTGACGTCACTCCTAACTCTCTGTTCTCTCTGAGCCTTAAATTTCACCGTGCAAAAACATTCAAGAAATCTGTGGAAAGAGTCACAGTCAGACAAATTCAACCTCTTGCCTTCTGTGGAAACAGGATATCCTCTGCCTGCTGCCAGCAAGAAATATTCTGAGGCCACCTCCTCAGCTGCTGTGAAACAGCACAGCTCCACCGAAGTCTGGGATTTGGCTGATCACCACAACCTCTGCCTTTCCAAATCCATGCGTCTTGTCTCGATTTCCTTTACTTTCAAACTCCAGAAGATGCTTTTCTTTTTGCTTAAAGTGTTGATATTTAGTACTGCTAAACATACCATAGCCTTTATTCCTTCTGGGAAGAGAAAGCGGTTATACAGGTCATCCACAGTCTCGTTTTGGCCCACGTCACATTCTCGCTGCAGAAGGATCGGTCCGGTGTCCAAGCCATCATCAGCCCAGAAAATAGTAAATCCTGCTTTCTTATCTCCTTGAATTAAAGTCCTGGACATAAAAAAAGCCTCACAGTAAATACAGGTAGTATGAAAGTAGTCAGGGATATCAACCCATCTGTTCATTTACTTTATGTAGATAGAGAAGAAGGTCCTAACTGTCTTGAATACAAATTTCATTGTTCATTTCATAGCCAGGAACCCAGAAGTTTGATACTGTTGCTGTGTGGTTTCCACAAAAAGAATAAGAAATGCTGCAATTGAACCCAGGGTGTCTATCACACAGTTTGATCTGATAATTATTTTTAAAGTATTATTAGTGTTAAGACACACAAAGAGAAAGGTGTACATAAATTGAAAGATGGAAGCATCTAGACAGCATATTATCTTAATAATTAATGATTGTTTACTGTAATTAGCAAAGCCTCCTGACTTATCTGTAGGCCAGCAAGGGATGTACAGTTGTCACACAGCTGAAAAGAGCTAAACTCAGAGTGGAAAATGATGGATATGCAACTGTTTGAGGAAACGTTATTAAGGGAATTTGTATCCAGCCAGATTCTCAGCTGCTGTGCCTGAACACAGCTCTTCTTACAATAGACCTATGCCAATATACATCAGCTCAGGATCTGCCTCTGAATCTGAAGGGACCTTCAGCCACTTAGATCTTCCAGATTTCCTTTGGAGCTACATGTGCCTCAGAATGATGGAAAATCAAACAGAAGTGTGTTTAAGGGAGCAGCCAGAAATGGAGAGATACATCTTTCCTGAATGCTTTTAGCCATTTCTCTGCATGCAAACACCAATGCAATTTTCAGTAAGACATATCTCATGTAGGTATTCCCTTGGCAGTTCATGGTGTAACAGGATTATCTGAGATCTGGCTTATATGCATGAAAATTCATTATTAATTGTAAGCACCGAAAACTACACTATTAAAAGGAGAAAGCACACATTTGTGCAGGATGGGGGATGAACTCCAAAGGCAACTGGGAAAGTTGGCAGGTGTAACACTGAAAGTTTACAGAAGTTTGGCTAACCCATCTTTCATGCATTTAAGGACAATTTCTTCGGGTTCATATCATGTAAAAATCCAAAAGAGCACCCCAGTGAGTATCACAGAATCACAGAATATTCATGGTTGGAAAGGACCTCCTAGATCACCGAGTCCAACTGTACCCATAACAAAAACCCACCTAAATACCCTGATCAAACACGACTTCAAAAACACAAAATAACCCCCTACAGTAGAGCATGGCCTGAAGCACCAGGTCTACCTCCAGGGATGGTGACACTTCCCTGCGAAGGCTGTTCTAGTGTCTCACCACTCTTGTGGTAAAGAATTTCTTCCTAATATCTAATCTAAACCTCCCCTGATGCAACTTCAGACCATTTCCTCTGGTTCTGTGAGTAGTTACTAAGGAGAAGAGGCCAACCCCCACCTCTCTACAACCTCCTTTCAGGTAGTTGTAGAGGGCAATGAGGTCCCCCCTTAGCCTCCTCCTCTCAAACTAAACATGCCCAGCTCCCTCAGCCTGTCCCCATACAAATTGTTCTCTAAACCCCTCACAAGCTTGGTAGCTCTCCTCTGGACACACTCCAGCATCTCAGTGTCTTTCCTGTAATGAGGGGCCCAGAACTGAACAAAGTATTTGAGATGAGGCCTCACAAGTGCCGAGTACAAGGGCACAATAACTTCTTCCTGGGGATAGGTCTTGATCAACCTCTCCTTCATGAAAGCATCCTTCTGTAAGTATCTAGGTGTGCAGTTCCACTTATTAATAATGTACTGTGTGGAGTAAAAGTATCTCCTTTATTTATTCAAATCCTACTACCTGATCTCTTTGCTGGTTGCTCCCTAAATTTTGATTAAGATTGAGCAATCGTTTCTTACTTGCCTTCCCCTGTCTTTCATAGATTAATGCACTGCTAACATATTACCTTCCCAATGACTTCTTTTCCAGTCTGAAGGCTCAGATTTTTTCTCCCATCACATGGAAGCTGTTCTATACCTTTGACCATCTTCTTTATCCTTTTCAGAAGCATTTCTAGTTCCTTCATGTTCTAACTGAGATGTAGACAGTATTATCCATGGTCTGAGTAACAACAATTAACTAAAATTGTATTACTGCTTACCTATATTCAGGGCTCTTTTCCCCTTGTGTGGATTATCTTATGGTTTTCAACTTTTAATTTGACCTCTCATTTTCTTAATCTCGCTTTCACATTATGACATTTGTGATAGAAAGTGTATTCTTTACTAAAGATTAAAATCCAAATGTCTGGTCTAAAGTTTCCTGCTTTCAGCCCTTTTAAGACTGGTATCACTCTTGTTTTCCAGCCTCCTGCACCAATGCAATCTGAAGGTACATAAATGCTTCAGGCTGCCCCAAACCCCTTTCAAGCCTTTCCTCAAAAGTCCCCTAGTCCTGAGAAGAGATTCTTATTCATTCTTCAGTGTATCTAAAACTTCTACTTACAGTTCAGCTCAAAAGAATTGTTCTGCCTTACTCTACACAAGAAGGGCTGTATGGCAGTAACATCTTCAGCTCCTCCATTCTGAATACCAATGCAGATTTCCTACTACATTTTTCTCTTTGATAAGCATCTTTTTCAAATCAGACTCCTGTGCATACCTCCCACTTTGGGAAAATTGTTATTATTCAGTTTTATGCCTTTAAAAATTCATTATTTATTCCTTCTCTGGTCTGTCTTACTCTATTTTTTTCACCTAATTTGCCAGAGGTTATGCTCTTTTTTATTTTACTTGCTTGGACACTACTGCCACTTTTTGAAGGGTTTTCTTATTTACCTAATAGTCATCTTTACTCCTCTGTTTAAGTACTTCAGCTTAGCACTTTTTCCATTAAGGAGTAAAAATAATGAAGCAAAACAAAACAAAATATGCTTTTTCTTTGAATCTGTGCCACTGTGTCTTTAGATAATCATCATGCTGCCTGTAAGATTCTTTTAAAATCGATTCTTCACATTTAGATAATTTCTTAGTGAGTTTAAACACTGATACTGGCATCTCTGCTGTCACAAGAATTCTAGATCTGAGTCTACTGTTGTAACTATTGCAGTGTATTTCTTTCACAGTAACATTTTGAATCCAGCCTTGTGCATTGCTTAGGAGAAAAGCAAGGTAAGATTTTATTCTTGTGGATTCTCTTCTTCCTTCCCTTCTGCAGGCTCTGCATCAAGCCCTGTTATTTAGTGTTTGTGGGGGACGAGCTACAAGGGCAGTGTCCTGCCTGTGAAAGCTCCAGACTGTCAATTTGCCTGTGTGAGTAAAATATATGAAAGTACAGATCACATCACTGATCTTCCCAGAGTAACAGCTGCACTTGCATTAGAAATCACAGTGAATCTTAGGTATGAAGTGCAGTTTACAAACCAAATACTCAGCTGCTTCGGAAAAGTTCCTTCAGAGCAGTTGCAAGTCAACACGACTGGGCCAGCATTTCCATGAGTAATGGGTACAGACCAAAAGCCTAACATGACATACACATAGTTTGAGGTACAAAACTCACCAGTTGATTGCAGAAGCTCCTCGGTGGCGTGGTAGGATGGATGGATGGTAAATAATTGAGCCATGTTTTGGGCAGTCAATAACATCCATGGGGATGAACTGTGTACAGAATGGAAGGACATTTAGCTCTGCTCCAACTGATTTGTAGGCTGCAACTACTTCTTGGATAGGCTTGCCTTTAGCTCTCCATCTGGGAAACTTAAAAACAGGAGTGCCGTCCTTCTCTGCTGCCAGTGCTGAGGAGCAAGAACAATTTCATTTTTGCTTCAATTCACATTTTGTGTCAAAAATTCAGACTGAAATCAGAGATATTGCATGGCGACTCAAGCAGATCATCAGGCATATGATTACAGAGTGCCCTTTGTACTGTTCTCTATGCTGTTTAAAAAGCTTTCCACTTGAATGTGTCTTATTCCTACAGCTGATGTCATTCTCAACTTTAAGTTCACTCTTCTGATTTGGTCAATAAGTAGCAATGAAAGCAGAAATGAATGATGAATGTTACTATTTAACAGTGATGCTTCATTTCTTGTCCAGTCATTACATTTGCCAGCAACTGGTTTGGTTTAGCAGAATTTAATTTTCCACTTCATCCATTTGTACATGAATAGGACTACAACTAAGATTCGTTCTCAGCAGCATCATTTTCCCATGTGCTGCAAATAATTAAAGATGCTGATGGCCTTCAGTAGTTTCTTCAAAATTCTCTTTATGGATGCCTTCTGGATATGCTTTTATTTTACTGTGAGACACACAGCTACATCCAAAACTAGGCTCAAGAGTGAGGAAAAAAAAACACAACAAAAACCAAGATAGTTTTGGGGTGTTCGATAAATTCCATTGTGCAACTGCTTAATAACTCATCACGGAGAACGGGATAGTAGAGTCAAACTGGTTGTGTTGAATTGTATGTGGAAGAGGAAGAAAAGGGGAAATAAAAAGAGGTATGGAAAATCCACCTAGTTTAATTTATATTCTAAACACATTTTTGTACTTTTCTTTCTCTTTTTCACTTCTGAAATTAGACCTTGAGTTTGAGCTGAAGCATCTTTAGCCTATTAACTTAGGTCATAAGTAAATATTTATTTATATACCATTCCCTGGAAGTTAGTGTCTACTGTATTTGCTTTAGAAACAAGAACTGTAGCTGTCTGAGGATACAGAAACATTAGCAAATTTCACTTGAGACGTAAGTTCTTTGTGTCATCTGGAAGTAAAAAGCAAGAAAGTATCTAGTAATTTCTTTTTCCTCAGGAGAGCAACTATTGTTTAGTGAAATATATTATTGAAATCAGTGGAAGATTTAATTAGTTGTGTCTGCTAGTGTAATAACTGTACAACAATATTTTATATGATGGAACCAATATTATGCTGTTCTTCCAGAGCTGGACGGTCAAATTGTCTTTCTCTAAACTAATAATAGCTGCCTCTTTTAATTCTCCCACGGTGATTAAATCCTTTAATGAGGTAGAGTCATGGAATGTAATAAACCTGAGAACTATATGCTAGTTTGGGAATGCCATAGCAGTTGTAAGCAAAATTTATGCTTGATTCTTTCTTTATAAGAGCTCTGTAAAGACATGTCAGGACCCAACCAAAAAAAAAAAAAGACCAAACCAAAAAGAGACTTAAGACACCTCACGGAATGTAGGTTTACTTTCAGATTATCCATAAAGCTACATTCCATTCTGACATTTCTCTTTGCTAATCTTATGAACTCAGTGATTTTGTGGCACTGTGAAAAATAATTAAGTAAATAATTAAGTACACCAACCAAAAAAAAAAACCCAAGCCACGCTTACAGTTCAGATGATTCTAAAGTAGTTTCTTTGTTACACTGGGTTCTATTCTATGAGTGTAATTCTGAATACCTGTCAGGTAACAACTCTTTCTTTAAGAAGTGTAGAAAATCCTTTTACACAAAAGGCAGAGCAAAGCCTCCTTTAACGTTTTCAGCGGGTTTTCCATAGTCCAGTTGGAAAAGAAATAGGCTCTGCAGGTCCAGTGGCAATTTATTTTTTATATATCTTAATCTATGGCCCTGTATGGTTAGAAACAACTATTAAATACTGACTAACTGACAAGATTAAGCCTGTTCTGGGACTTGTGTTTGTTAAAGTATAGTTCTAGTGCTGAATGCAGTGCAAGAAAGGCCATATATGCAAGACATGCCCATATAGATAGGATCTTCTCACAAAAAGGCACGTTGGTTATTTGTACCTGTAATTTCAATACTTGGATTAAGGATACACTTACCCAAAGGATCAGCTTGTCCATTCTTGTCAGGCACTGTGAATACTCCCACAACTTTATGTCCCTCTTTTCTCAGCTTGTTATAAACTTCTTGGCCAAAAATACTTTGACCAATAAGGGCTAGCTTTAGCTTATGTTGATAAGCCTGGTAAAAAGAATTAGAACAAACCGTTGTTTTATGCAAAGATGCAAAGAAAGTAAGTTGCTGTTTACATTTCTCTCTTGCTCTTTTTTGACCAACATTAATTATGGTTTAAAATGGAATAGCCTTTCTACCCCAATCACCTTTGAAGGAATAATAATTTTTTGAGATTAATGACAGGAGATGTACAATTCAGAGAGACCACACTTGACATAAAAGTACCATCTGATACTGTCACTGATGGTTATATGGCCTTCCCAGAACTTTCATTAGACAGATCCACTGTTTGTTACCAGAGGCATAAAAGGCTCTGTGGTCTTATTCATAGTCAGAACTAATGTGATGAGACATGAAAATACATTTTTTGAAACAAGTACATAAAACACTTTTTCTAGGCCTACTTTAGGTGCCTGGAACATTCCCTCTAAATGCCTATAATTAAAGGGTGGCATATTATTTGTAGTTAGTATGTACAGGCTAAAGAAGACAAGCTTGCATTTTTCCTGCCAAGTTAAAGGTAACGATCATCCATTTAATCCTCCTACAAGGAAATATCACTAAATATGAGGTTGCCTTGCTGGACTTCCACGTTTGAATGCCAGTACAATGGATGTGTATTTTTAAGACAGAGTAGGTGTGAGAAACTGCCCCAAGTTGTTATTTTCAGGATAGTTAGAATCACAACGTTACTATGATACCAGGATATCACATACTGATACGTTATTCAACTGCTTGCACCCTGAAAAAAGCTACTAATACACACAATCAAAGAATTTCCTGGATTGGAAAAGACCTTTAAGATCATCTAGTGCAATCATCAACCTAAAAGTGACAAGACTTGACTAAACCGTATCTCGCAGCACTACATCTGTATGACTCTTAATTTTCTCCAGGAATGGGGACTCAGCTACTTCTGGGGACTCAACCACTGCCCCGGGCAAGCTGTTCCAGTGCCCGATAACTTGTTCGGTAAAGAAATTATTCCGCATATCTAAACTTCCCTGGGTGCAACTTGAGGTCATTTCCTCTTGTTCTATCAGTTGTTGCTTAGGAGAAAAACTGACTCCTGCCTCTCTACAAGTCCCTTCAGAGTCCCCTTAGATTTAGGAAACAGTTGTGCTCCTCTCCCACTCTACCCCCTCCAGTCCCTCTCCATTAACAGTTGTCCCAGAACTGGTATTCCTATAGCTGCATGAACTGGATTGGGATACTGAGGTGGGGAAGCACTGACCTGACAAAATCTGGCTGATTCTTAACTGGATCTATTCACTGATCTAGTTCATTGAACTGCCATGAATCCTAATGCCAGTCCAGCAGGGAAGCAGGAAAGAGCATGCAAGCACTGGCAAAAGAAGGGAATTTTCCCTACAAGCACTGCTTTTGCGTTTTTCATCAGCTTCACTTATCTTTCTTGAAGCCAAACCATAAAGATTTCTCCTCTTAGGAGGATTGAATGAAAGGTAGAAAATAAATCCATATACTCCCTACCTTTAACTTCATCTTTCTCAACTGGACTTTGTCTTCCATTTTTCCTGCATGATACATTAGATGCCACAGGATCAGTACAATAAAGAGGAAATCAGAGCAATGTCTGAATATCCTAACCATGGGCATTTCTTCTGGGGTTTTTTGGCACTTATATGAATTTTTCTCCTCCCTCCTCTTTTCATTTTCTTACAGTCCTGGGATGTGAGAATACCTTCACTAAGTGGGCTATTGATCAGATACCCAACTGTCCCTGTATTACAGCATTAGTCAGAACCAGTGCAGCTGCAGCAGGGGCAAGTCATGAGCTGCAAAAGTGGACATAACTCAGGCCTTTGCAAAATTAGACTGTTATAGGTGGCTGGTAAAAAACATCTGTTAGACTGATGATGATATTACTAACCAGTGCTGCACTGCTGGCAATAATGCATAAAATATGCCCACTATTTTGTTCTTAATGTAAGATAAATTCTTGTTCTTAATTACAATGAGCACAACATATCCTTGCAATCCTTATCTAGCAAGGCCCAATGGATGCATGTAGATCTCATTACCAATGCCTTATGGCCAATATCTTTGCTTTTATAGCAGAAATGTTGCTGTATTATAAGAAGTAATAATCAGATTTCCCTAATCATATGATTTTCCTAATTATTTTACCAATAGTAGGCAAGTTAGAGAAAGATGAACCTGCTGAACATGTTTTGCATGGTATGAAATCCTCTGATCCCTGTGCTGTGCTAATTTTAATTACTAGCCCAACTAGTATGTTGAAGAAACATTAAAGACAGTCCAGATGAGAGTTACTTATTCTACTTTCATCTTTTTGTTAACATCCCTCACTAAAAACACATGACTGGAAGGGATCTTCTTAGTTAACATGGCAAAAGAGAACGGCAATCACAATTTTACAGATTTACCCAACCCCTTTTTAAAGTACTTTTAAAGTACTCACTGCTGTACTCTGTCGCTTCTCTAGTATTTGGCCAACCTTGAAATTTTAAGTCCAAAGTTATCACTACTTTAAGAGCTACTTTTCCTCCACTTATCACAAAGTGTTAATAACATATGCATCTTGCATTCCTGAGCTTAACTTTTAGTCTGTGTTTCCCTCTGAATAAATCTGGTTCTCATATTATACGGATCGGTTACAGTTCCAAATCATGAGATGCTGCAAATCAACATAGTTTCACTAAAACTACACGTGTTTATTTTTATGCTAGTTGTGGAACTGAGTGAACAAGTGGTGAGAAGCAAACAAAGAGCACAGCCCCCAGATGAATAAAAAAATAAACCTGGCAAAACTGAGAAGACCACAGACTGTCCAAGTCTCGTTTCTTCATTGTAGTGGACAAAAAAGATTAGCCCAACACCGAATCAGCTCTGCTATCTCACACAGAAAATTACTCAAATGCAGACTGATATCAATTCCAAGATGGATCTGGCAATTGTGCTATGACCAGTGATTCTTGAGTTACTTCTCCAATGAATGGCATGTGTGTATTTCATGATTTCTAGTAACATCTGCCTTAGGCGTGGAAATTTTCTTGTAGCACATTAACACACACACTGCCATCAGCAGAAAGCAGGAGTCAAACCCACAAGTCAGCCATGCCCTGGACTTATACTGAATAAAAAAATAAAAGACATCCCGTATGTGGAGAGGCTTGTACAATTGGACCACAAATTCAGTCCCTCATATTTCATTTTTATTTGAAAAATCACAGCTGAGCAACCACACAGGGTCTAGCTGCCACCCCATATCTTCTTTTGGAAATTCTCCCCAAGCGTTTTTACCTAAGATGAGTTAGACCTGTGAAAGTGGGAAATCCTTTTAGAAGAATTTAATGTGGACGTAACACCCAATTAAACCTGGAAGTTCTATAAGATTACACAGAAATGAAAAAGTTTTCTTTTTCTTTCTTACAGAAATGTCACATTTTTGCCAGCAGACCTCCACTAGTGCTCATTAAGAAGCTGTAGAAAGGAAGCTCATTAAAGAACACCAAAGCAATCCTGTTGTTGAATACTGTGCTAGATGGATGCTGGGTCTTTATCACTAACATATACAAAGATTAAACTTTTTATTGTTTCTGCCATGGATGTTAAGCAGTTACATCAGATTTATTTTGCAGTTGCCTGGCTGGCTAGGAACAGCTAACTTTCACTGACAGAGGTATGGGAAGATGAATGTACTTGTAGCATCAGAGTGGATTTTTTGTTGTATTTTTATAAGATTACCCCATCCCATGTTATAGGAAACAATGCAGTTCAGGTGGCTTATCAAGAAGTCTGGCCTTTCTTTTATGACTTTATGATAGGATAATATTGACAGGGCTACCAAAAGGTAAGAATTTAGAAGGCTGGTGCTCGCTCTGTTGTAATTAGGTTGTTTTCATTGTCTGAACTTCTAATTTCTTCTTTAACCTTCTATTTTGCTTATATTTTAAAACAGATTTAGAACATTAATTCTGTTCCCCTGACTCCCTGCTCCTAGTTTGAACGAAGAAAATAAGATGAAGGCAAGAAACATAAAACCTGAGAATTGCTCGTACAAGCACTTCTATCTTTAATGCTCCACTTGTCTGAAAGCTTACTTTTATTTCACTGCCTCAATATCAAAGCACAAACGTTAGTTTAACTTTCCTATTTAAAAATTCTGGCCATACCATCTGTTGATACCATAGTGTTGATACCATAGAATTTATTTTACAACAGCTCATTAAAATATATACAGTATTTCAATGTTTGCTTCCATTCTGGGTCTTTTTTCTTTTCTCCAGAACACCTAAACAAAAATAAAACTCATTAAGCACTGCATAGAGGAGCAGCCTGACAAATGCTAGCAAGGATCTTGTCAAGTTCTAGTTTCTTCTCTCAGAAGAGTCTGTTACAAAACCCATCCATAGGAGAATATTTATTTCATAGAAAAAAATACTTTTCTGTTACTGCCTCTTTTTTATGTGTGCCTAACATTCAGTTGGGTATCAGCTTCTAATCAAATTTCTCAAAGGCTCACATTTAGTGGTTATGAAGCTTACTATCAAAAAGATTACAGTATTTTATTTATTCTGGGTAAGAATTCAGTGAAGCTGGGAAATATTTTAATATGTTACATTCATTTTAATAAAATTAATATATACTTATGCCTCCTTTGAAAAGCTGTACTGCAGCTTTATTTCTACTCAGGATCCCCCTGCATGTGCTAAATGCCAGTGCCTCCAAATAGAAAACTATCGTAGAGCCTCCCCTCTACACATCCCATCTACACATCGACAGGCAAGGCGTTCTCACGAGTCATTCATCCTCGGGTTTTGGCACTGCTGATTGCATTTGCAAAAATACTCGGGTTAAATCTCTACATTCTCACGCTTTCCCCTAGATACCTTCAGAATACTGCTGTCCTCACACTCAACTGAGCAGTCAAATATGAAATAAAGAGCAGTCTTTAGGAGAGAAAGTCTGTCTTCTCCCAGCCTCATTCAGCTTGCCAGACCTACACATCTGGACAATTTGGATAGGGCAAGGCTTCCAGGGAGCAATTACTTGCAGAAGTTCTGCACTCTATATATTTAACGGGACGTAAAGAATCGCTTGGAACAAATGCACAGAGCTATAAAACCCCCCCCGTGGAGTGCAAAGGAATTTAGGTCATTAACTTTAACGCCGAGCGACCCACCATCCCAGAGCTAGGAACTGGCGATGAGACGGTCACAAAGTAAACACGGCTCCTAGGCCAAAGCGTGGGGGCTTCTCTCTGGCACTGGGAACGGGCATGACCCTTCCTAACTGAGAAGACGACCTTCAGTTTCTCTCAAGGCAAATCCAGCGTCAGGGAGGCAGCGAAAAGCCACTCTCACATTGTTCTCGACACACGATGACTGGGAATTATCAGAGCATCGCTGGTGCCCGTTCCCTGCAGCTTCCAGGCACATCCCTGCAAGATGCAGCGCCCAGATGA